>WEIT01030996.1:82806-97500 GCA_013389985.1 Dryoscopus gambensis | reverse complement strand
AAAAAAAAAAAAAGGCAGCATTTTGATGCTGCCTTGATAGACAGGACCATCAAAACCCCTCCTGTGGAACTGAAACCTCAGTAAAGAATTTCTTCTTTATATCTAATCCAAATCTACATCTTTCAGTGTGTACTGGTCTGTTCCAATGACAATGTCTTGACTTTTTATTACTGATGTCAATACTTAAGCTGGATATAATGCCATTATTTACTATTTTTAATTAAATGAAATGAAATTTTTTCCAGGACATGTGGTTGCAATTTTCAAGAGTCTTGTTCTAAGCAGGCACTGATTTATTTTACTTTCACATGGACAGGTGTTCCTCCTAAGCGATTTGTTTCTCTGAATAAAGGGAGCAGGCTCCGTGCTTTCTTATCCACATCAGGCCTTCACCACTGAGATAACCAGCCTCTTACTGAAAATATATATGTACAATATATTATTATGTTATTAGGCAAAATTAGTGGGAGCAGGACTGAAAAAGCTGAGCAGGCCTGATGGAGAGAGGAGGATGCAAAGGAGTGTGTTTCTGCACACAGAGGTGGGATGTGAGGCTGGGGAAGGCAGACGGCTGTCACTCCCTGTACCAGCCATGGGTTTTCCCTACGGTGGGGTGGGATGTGGTGAGGACAGGTGAGGTGGCTGTGTCTGCTGTCCCTGCAGGCTCAGCAGGGGCGGTGGTGCTGGGAGCCACAATGCCGCTAGATGTCCCTTGTCACCCGAGTGAGGTAGGCAGCTCGTCCCTATCTCTGCACTTCGGGTGTGTGTAATGCAGCGTTATAAAGAAGCCTGTTCTTTTAGTGTTAAATATGGAGAAAAGTTTTGTCTATATTGAAAAAAGAAGTCTTGTATCAGCCTCTCATGGATAGAAAGGAGAAAGATGCTTCTTTAGCCACTTTAATTTTCATTGGAAGATACTCCATCATAGGGAGGATTTTGTTTTGAAGAGGTATTTACAGGGCAGTTCAATATTTCCTGAGGGAAAAGAAGTCATGCTAGGAAATGCTGGCTTGGTGAGCCTCATACTGGTTTCAGCTAACCTTTCCCTGCTGACACAGGCCTGTCTGGTGCAAGGTGGGGTCCTGGCAGCCTGCATCAGCTGAGCTGGTGGAGGGGAAAAGGTTTGTGGGCTTTCCTGTGTCTTCTTAGTGACTCTGCCATTTTAGGCAAGCTTATGTTGAAAAAGGCCAGTAAAAGAGGTTGCTTCTGTGAAGAACTCAGTCCCTCCATCTCACTGGTGTAGCCATACCTGCAAAGCTCAGTGTACCTCTGCAGAGAGGGGGAAAGGCTTGTGGAAAAGGGAACAGCCACTGAGGGAGGCGGACTGGTGTGCCCTGTGGCATGGAGCAGGCAGAGTGAAGGACAAGAGTGTCTAAAGGGGTCACAGGGAAACCTCCCAAACCCGCTTACATGTGGCCCCTCAAAAACCTTCCCTCACGCTCCCCAGCCCCTGTGTCACTCAGCACACACAGAGCCCTGTGGAACTCACACTGCCCAGCCACACGGCTTGTGTTTGTCCCTCCAGCCAGCTGTGGTGCCATACCAGTGGCGCTCTTGCCCCTCCACACCAGTTTGACAGCTGGGTTTGAAGGGTGGCCTCCAACAACAGGAGCGTGCCAGTCTCTTAGAAGTCCTTTAAGAGTTAATTCCTCCCTGTGCCCTAGGCGTGTGGCCACGTTTTCTCCACAGTGGAAGCTGTGTTTCCATATGTCCCTATCTCCCATGGCTGGCACCTTGGCGTGGACATCTGTGCCGCTCTGCATGCCTGTGCCCTCGCGAAGACTCCTCCGAACTCGCGTTGGGCAGGTCCTGCAGTGCCCTGTGTACCTTCTGCACATACCGTGGCTGCGTGTGCAGTGGGGAGGGATGCTCTAAACTGCCCTGAAAGCAACCACAGGGCTTTACCTGCCCAGATAGGGTTGTGAACTTTGCTCCAATATAAGGAAAAACTGACTGACTGTCACCTGTCTCTCAGGAGGTGCTGCTGCAGTGCATGGCTGCATCAACCAAGCTGTTGAGCGCTCAGTCATATCTGCCTGCCTGAATGACAGAAATGAAGCATTTGCTGCTTTCTACTTCATTTAAACCCATGGGAGCCTGTAGGGCTCATCCTCCTCGTGCACCAAGGTATCCACGTGTGCCACTTACCAATCGGGGCTTCTTCACTGGTAATGTCTGAGCAAATCTCTTAACAGAGGGACTACACACAGATTACTGTGATCGTAATTTGGCCAACATAGCCTTTATTACTAATGGTGATGTTGGAGATGGAAAGCCCAGCTTGATTCTCAGAGCCCTGCTGAAAAATAATAAAACAAAGAGGAACAAAATCTGTGAGTGCATTTGCTATCAAACCTCTGAAAAACACAAAAGTGGAACCCTGCCAATGCCATTGCTGGCAATTTTTCATAGTGGAGCCTCATTTTGAGTTAGGATTAGAAGTGGAAGTGCGTTTTTTGTCTCTGACATTAGTATCATGTTGATGTGTATAAATGGAGGGCTTACAGTTATCTGACATTTGTTGTATTGTAATTATTGTGTGCCGCTCCTACACCTTCAGAGTATTTTTTAATATCTTCTGATAGTACAGTAATTAGAAAATAACTTTGGCTATCATAAGGAAAAGGTGTCTATTTTATTAACACAAAGAACAGACAAAGGAAGCACTTCAATGGGAGTGCTCTTAAAAATGGAGCCGTGTTCCTTTTTTGCTTTGTTGAGAACATGGATGAAGGCAGGCTGGCTTTATGTAGTCTTTTGTTCATCCCTGGGCAATGGCAGAACTCGCAGCTAAATTCTGTTGTCAGAAAATTCTATGATGGCAGCTGAGAATGATATAATAGCACGCATACTCAACAACAATAAAAAAATTCCTAACCCATAGCTTGGATTTTGAATACCAAGAAAGAGCCTTCAGTACCAAAAAATGAGCCTGCAGTACTAGGAATATAGATAAAGCTGCTAAATTTTTTTAAACATAAGAAGAGCCACTTGATGTAACCAGTAGCAAATAAAAAAGGAATGTAAATGTAACTTTAAATTATTTCACCCTCTCTCTTTTTTTTCATGTTAATATATCCTTGGCTCTAGTTCAGAATGACATGCTAATTATGAATGTAAGAAAACCTAACTTTTTATTGTGCTAATTAAACTGTGTGTCACACAGACATTTGGGGAGAATTTCCCATGCTTTCTGGTGTGAATGGAAGGAAAGAGCAGCGGTGCTCACTTAAAACTGGATTTTTTTTTTCCTAGTACCTTGCAAAAAGACATCATTGTATTTTGATTAATCCATGCTTGGTCCACCTCGGATGTTTCCATGGAAACAGAATTTTTTTCCTTGATGGAAATTGTTAGGCTCAGGAAAGCTCCTCACTGCACAAAACCACTTGAGCTCCTGAAGAACTACTTGTTGGAAATTTAATGTGCATAAACAAAACTCCCAAATTCCTCCTTAGTGTTATTGTTGTCAATGCTAATACAGAACTGTTTTCTTAATGATACACAGTGGTGCCTTTTCACTCCACAAGAAAATAGAGTGAGAGTAGTATTAGTTCCATTGCAAGAGAGCACTTTTCCAGGCCCAGAAACAATTAGCCTGCAAACTTCCCAAAATTAAATTTTAAGAGTTCTGATGTATGTATATTGTTTAGTTCTGGATCCAAATATTTTGGCTGAAAGGATGTTAAAATTTAATTAATTTTGTTTTAATTAATTTTGCAGATTGGAAATAATTTAAACATATTATCCTTGTGTGCCTCAATTTTGGATATGGAGTTTTTTTAGGGTTTGGTTTGGTTAGGTTTTGGTTTGGGTTTTTTCCTCCCAAGGAAAATACAGTCTCTTACTGGATGCTTCTGTGATATTTGGAATACCTTTTGAAAATCAACCAACAGAGGGAGTATTTGTGTATTAGTGTTAATTTAACCAAATGGTTGGAAACATTACTCTCATTTTCCTCGTCACTTCTGGACAGCATATTTATTGTGTAAAATTATAGGATTTCTTCACCATTAAAATTTCTTGGTTTGGAGTGTTTTAGTTTTAAAAATGGTCAATCTTGAGTTTAGCTGACAGTGCAAGTAGCTATTTTAAACTGATTGTCAGGTTTATATATTTTTTTGTTTCATCTCTGTTCATCATGGCAAGGAATCTGCCAAATGGAAAAAGGAAAATCACTTTGAGAACAACCACATATTTCAACTTCTTCCAGAGACATACTGAAAGCAGAAATTATATGTCAACTGGAGAAAAAAATGCAGAAGCCTCAGTATTTCCTGGTACCTCTTTTACATGCTCACTCTTAGAATGTGAATAAAAAGGATGATCATGATGATCTGTATAGTATTAGAATGTGGATGATGACAATGATATTAATAATAATGATAATACCATTTTTCACCCTGTATTCTCCCGAAATCTTTCTTCTTCAGCTTTTGGGGCACTGTTACTTTTAGCCACTCTCACTGCACTGTATAATACTTCTCTATTGTCCTCACAAGGAGTGAAGCAATTGCTGCTCTTTGCAGCGTCTCAGCAGATCAGAGCCAGGAACCCAACTGAATGGCATGGGAGGCTGTGCAACACTTTAGAACTGTGAAGTAACTGGGAGGCACCAGGACCTGGCTCCAGAAACTGGAGAGAGACTTGATGCAGCATCAGGGCTGAGCATCCCTCTTGGCTGGGAATGTGATGCTGCCCAAAATGGTGCTATAGTCAGGGTCTGGTGGTGACATTCCACTAGCTGACTTTGGAGAACTGTGCTGCACAAAGCCCAGGGTTTCTCTGAAGACAATAACTCTCCTTTATAGGTGGGGCTGCTTTAATGAGTGCTCGTTTTGAATCTCAAGAGAATCATGTGTTAGATACGTGGAGTTAGTAAAGTCTTTTAGTTAGGAAGATTTTTTTTTTTCCCTTGATACTGCTTTCCCTGCTGGTTAAATCGGGATGTAACTCTTTGCCTAAGCCCTGAGAAGGAGCAACCCCAGGAACCTGCGGTGTCTCTATCTCTTGGGGGCAGGAAGACACAGAACTATTTTAATGGCATTAACAGCACCTTATAATTAAGCGGAGAGCAGCACAGTCTGCAGCACTGCCATGTGCAGCAGAGGGAGAACCCTATTTATACGCCAGCAGGCTATTCTGGGAGCGCTAACACTGGGAGTGAGCAGCTGTGAGAAAAACAGAGAATAAGTGCTAGTACACTCTGAAATGGAAATCATAGCAAAGCGCCATATGTGTTGACTAAGTAGTCCCGCCAGCGCCCTCGTTTCAGTGCTCTGAAGTGATAGCTTCCAACTTGCTTGATGAATTTTCACAAAATTGCTATTCCAAGCAGCAGTCTCCAGAAATGTAGCCATTCCATTTATACAGCACATGGGATAACACGGGTCTGCAAACTCCAGTCTCGAACACTGCTGGAAGACCAGGCAAGAACGGAAATATTTGCCTTCCTCTTTGCAAACTGCATTAACCCACATACATATCATCCCCTGGGGATGCAGTTCCCTGATCCTGACGTTCTCCTGTGAGCACCATGCAGATGGATTTCTGTGCGCAGGACTCACACATTCCAATGTTTACCTTCACCTCTTAAAGCTTTAAAACAAATATGACAACAGAATATGAATTCCCTTGGTAAGGCTGCTTTTCTACATGGTTTGGTTATTTATTTGCCTACCATGACACTGGTTACTCTCAATAGTTTCCTTTCAATTTTGTTCTCAGGCTCTTTAAAGATTTGATAAGACCCTGTGAGACCGTGTTTGTGCAATGGGAGTAACTTGTGCCAAGCTGTGGCACCTGTATGCAGCCAGGGTCAAGCCAGAACTTGTGATAGTGGGGACCTGCGGTGGATTTCCTAAAATTTGTGAAAAGCCAGACTATCAAAAGCAGCCAGGGCTGTGTCATAGCCTCATCTCTCAAATCCCTCTGCACTTAACATTGTAAAGCATGGAAAATCCAGTGGTTCTTGAACACTTTGGCTCCATCACAGGTGGTAAACCCTTCACAGGTGTTAAGCTCTTCTCAGAATGGCAGGTCCAGGCACCAGCTTGGAGTCACTTACTGCAGTCCTGGATGTAACTGCAGCCACGTGTCCATCCCAGCATGGCTTTCCAGACCCAGAGGTCTGTGCCACAGCTGTGGCCCCACTTCTGTTCCCTCCTTCCTCCCAGCTGCAAATCCTGGTGGAATTCCTCCTCAGATCAGGCATTGCTCCCAGGACATCTCAGTTGTCCATCCTTGCTGCGTGTGTGTTGCTCTGCTGGCACACCTGGTGGTGTCTCAAAAGTGCAATAGTGTTTTCTGACATTTCCCATGAGGGAAATACACTGCTCCCTTCCCAAAAAGCCTGGGATCACACAGATAGTCTCACTACCTGCATGTTCAAGACCTGGAGTGAACTAGGCCAGGTGGTGTTTGACAACTTCAGAGTTCCCCACCTGAAATCTTCTTTAATTTCCATTTTCTATCTCAGGTTTGTGTACTTGTGCATAGCAGCAACTTGTGCATCTAATATCAGAGGTTTTCCCAGTAACTTTTTTAATTAATCCTGGCAGTATTACAGTTTATTAGCTTCTCAAAATGTTTATGCATTTGTCTTGTGGGAAACAGCAGGTAGATGCCAGAGGAATTCATTCTGCCGTTTATTATTATGGATTATTTGAAAGAAAGAAAAAAAGCAATTTGTGGTTTGGTTGCAGAATAAGGTGTGAGTCAAAAACAGAGTCTCAGCAAATCTGAGATTACTTATATAGAGAAACCCAGCTCTCTGTGTCTCACTGAAAATCTTGAGGATGCAAGTACACAGTAAAATATCTAATAAATCTGAGGATCTAGCAAGATCTGTGAGCAACCCAAGAGCTTTCCAGTTCTGTAATCACTGTAGGCATCCAACTCCCACTGACTGTCGAGGTTCTGTGTCTTGCTATGACTCTTTAAAGGTCATGCTTAAAGATTAAACACAAGAGGTTTCTTGCTGGTGTTGATGAGCAGGAATAATTTGCTGTCATGATGCAACAGCAGCTGTGCATGAGAAGATTGTCAGTGGGAAGGTGTTCTGGATTAAGTTAAACACAGGTTTCACAGCCACAATTTTGTAGGACTCCACAGCTGCTGCTTTCATCTTAATTGACTTCTTATTTGGGACTGTCCTCTTACAGCTGTAAACTCAGGGATAGTGGAAGTCCAAGGTGAAAAGGAGGGCACTGAAACCAGCTCCTGACCAAAATTCCTCTCATGACTCAGATTCCTCTCACCTTGCCGCGGGCGAAGGGCGCCGACGCAAGAGCAGCGGTTCCCATGAAGGAGCGCAGTTCAGAGAACAGAATTTTAGGCACATGCACACAGTTGTGTGGTTAATCATGAGCGAGTGTGTTTTGGAAATGTTGCATAAGGTAATTACTCGCTTCTGAGCTGCAGACTCCTGGGGGAAATTACTGTTGTATGGATGTGTGTGTTAAACCATACGGCCGTTGTATATAGTGTTGTGTTCAGGCAAAAAATAGGTCAGTCAATAATTTGACCTAAGTTCTTCTTATGGGTCATCATATTAGTCAGAACCATATTTGCTGAACTTTAAAGTGTAATTATTTTAGGGCACATGGGATTTGAAGGTTCTGAGTCAAGGGAACAAGCTCCATAACTTTTTTTATTGACAACAGTTAAACGTCCTTTCCTGGCACCTTTAAATGCAATAATACTTTTGCATGCCTAAAATTCAAGAAATCTAAGTAGTCATTAGTTTTTCTAAACATTCACCCTTTGAAAACTGGCTGCTTAAAAGATCTGTGAGCTAAGCACAAAAGTGGCTTCAAACAGAATAACTGAGGCCAGGAGAGACTTTTGGAACCATCATTTTCCAAAAACTATTGCCATGACAGGGTAAGGGAAATAGCTGAGAGAACTTTGGGTAATGGTGCTTGAAAATACAGTGTGTGTGAAGAAAAGAGACATTGCAACATAAAAACCAAAAAAAAAAAACCAAAACCAAACAAAAAACCCCCCATAATATACATAATGTATCAAGTGGTCTTTGATCTGCTTCATCCCAAGCTTTCTTGAGAGTTGTCCTTTTCCATAATCAGACTTTTTGACCTTGTTTTGCCACATGGGTTTAAGTGTAAGTAAGACACCTGGGAACGTTCCAGAAGTTCACAGGTCCAGAGCCTTGTTTTATGTCCCTTAACTATCTCATGCATGGTTACTTCTGCAGTTTCTCGTGCCTTGTAAGCCGCGCTGTGCTCAAGGTCTTTCACAGCCTCAAGGACGACCTGTGGAAATACCTGATGAACATTAATGGGCCTAACGACCCCGCTGGCCAGCCTCACCTGGACCCTCCAGCCACACCGTGGCCAGGGGGTCAGTTATGTTCAGCCTGGGGCTGCTGCTCCTTCCCGAGTTTCTGTGGGGCTGTGCTCTCCTGCTGCCCCTCCTAGGTGGCCCCTGGCTCACCCTTTGCTGTGCTGTAGACTGTCAATGGGCACCATTACCAGTCCTCCATGTTCAGCACTGCAGGTCTCTGCCTCTTGCTGAGGCCCTGGATGGTGGGATGTGACCTTCTTCTCCTGCTTAATCCCTGTTGTGAGGAAGCTGGGCCCGTGTCTTTCTGGTGGTGAGGCTGATTCCCAATCCAGTTTCCTCCAGGATGATGATGATGAGGTTGTTGTTACCTGGATGTAGGTCAGTAACTATTTTTATACCCTGCACCTGAAAATGTTTTAAGGCAATATTGTCTATTCTAACTTTCAACCCATGTTGTTTTATGCTCTTTCTCATTTATCATAACTTGTGTTTTTTACTGTATTTTGCTATTATTTGCTGCCTCCTTTGCTGACATGAAAATTTTCATCCAGTTGTGAGAGACATTAAATAGGTTAGCTCTGTACCATCTGAAAGACCTTAAATTGAGGGGTTTAATTCATTTTAAGTAAAGCTTATTTGATCTTTTGCAGCCCTAAAATTGCAGACTTCATAACTGTATTCTATGTTTATCTTTAGTTTCAAAAATATTGTAATTTAACTCAAATTCCAGGTTTTATTTTGCTTCTCATTAAGCTGGAAAATGTTATTGTGTGCCTGTAATTGGGAGTCTTTGATCTCAAGACAGTCACAAGCCACATGAGGGTAAATAGTCTTTCATGCGAAGCATTCCTGTTTGCACTTGACAAAAACCCAACCAAAAAAACAAACAAAAAAAGGCTCCAAAACAATCACCTTTTTTTAGAGAAGGCAGCCACAAAATAAATGAGGGGTTGCCAGAGGCTCTTGGCAGGACCAAGCAAACCTTTGTAGCCTACATAACTTCCTTGACTGAAGGTACAATGCTCAGGTAAATGGTTTTGCAGGCTTGAGATGTGTCCACACAATGTTCTGCAAATCCGGGCGTGTTCAGGGCTCCAGGATGGAGCCAGCTCTGGAGTGAAATTGCTGTATTCTCCTGGATGTGGTACTTGCTGGAGATGCAATTCTCTGTCTCAGGGCCCATCTGGTGAATTGAAACGCTCTTTTTGCGTGGCTTTGTTTTGGTGGGTTTGTGAGATAAAGAAAAGCTTTCTGTGGGGAAAAATCAATCATCTCTACAGAGATCTGGTGAAAGAAGCCTCCTGACAATAGGTGTAAGTCTGCTCCACGATGTGCCCCCATGTCTTGTGAGGCTGTTGTCTAAGGACCTTCAAGCCACACAGAGTGTGGGTTTCTCAGCTGTCCTATGATCTGGAGACGAATTTTTCGTGTAAGTCAGCCTCAGCCTGCAGTGTGCTTTGTGGCCCTTGAAACGATGTGTGTGGTAGGTCTTGTTGGCTTTGTGAGGGAAAGGGGTGTCCCAAGGGCTGATGGGGCACTCTCATGGTGGGGGAGAGAGGAGCACACCCAAATGCTGGTGTAGGATGAGCTCACTGCCAAAAATTTAGCTGCTAACAGTGACAGTGTGATTGCATGCAAACTCTGGTGTTTCAAGGGCATATGTTTTCCCCTTTCCTTTGTGGTTCATCATAGGCTGGCAAGAGGCAGACCTCCCAGCTGAAGGCTGTTTCCCAATCTAACTTCTGGTATCTCCTCCAAGGCCTAGGGCAATTCACATTAAAGGTCACTAAGTTTTTGTTCAATAGGAATTTTTCTTTATGGCCCTGCTCTTTCTGACTGCTGAAGAAGAGAAAAAGCAGAGCCAAATCTCTCCCTATCTCTGGTTCTTACACGCAGTATTTACCAACCTTGCTCATATGTGACAAGTGGTTTGGTTTCTTGAACCAAAGGAGCCTGTTGTAAATGAAGTAGTTTCCATAAGAGCTAAAAATCCTTTTGTATCTGGTTGTGATTTTTTTTTCCAAGTAAAGAAAAATTGATTGAATTTCTCACATTATCTACATACTCTTTCTGGCATCAATAGAACATCGCTGAGCTATTAAAATATGTGTGATCAGAGACCAGGCATGGCCTGGCTGGCATGGACTTTGGTGGCAGCAGCACAAGCAGCCCTGTTGCTCCAACTGTGTTCTGCCCCTCATCTCTTTGGGAATCTTGGCCAGTGCAGGGCATGAGGTGGAAGAGAAGCACTGGTGCTGCTGAGGAACAGTGTGTGCAGGGGGAATGAGTGTGCTGGAATTGCTGAATCTGATACTGACCCGAAAAGGAAATCTGTAGTAGTCAAGCTACAGCCTCACCTCATGCATGCAAAGAGGGTTTAGCTTTGGTGGTGGAGTGGTCAGAACCATTTATCCTGCAGCAGGTAAAGAGTGTTTGTGCTCTTGCCTCTGTTAATACAAAGAGACGCAGAAATGCTCCCGCTGCTGAAGGCTGGGGAAATTATTATGCTGGCTGATGAAGAGGGTCGTACTCCAATTCCAGTGATAAGTACCTGGGAAACTCGGTTTAGCTTCATCTTAGACCTATTTACTTCCACCACTGAATATCTTTCAGGGACACTTAGGAATATTTGTGTTCTATAAAATGGCACATGTAACGGATTTTCTGGAGGTATAATACATTGGTTTGAGGCTTTCAGTGGCTCACATGCCTTATGACAGTCTTCTACACAAAACATGCATAAAATAAAGTCTGGTGTAATTCATTTCCCACATCTTACCAATAGTGTGAAACCACAGTCATCCAAAATGCAAAATATTTGTTATGGCATGCACAATTCCCACTTTGTCCTGTGATTTAGATCTCCATTCTTTCTAACTATCATAACTATCCATCATTCTGAGTTACTTCTTGTTAATGATGTGTTTGTTTCTTTGATTAAGGGGTTTAATGTCAGTATATGTTACAGTCACTGTTTATCTCAGACTTCTTAATCACCATAACAGCCACCACAATGTCTGGTCAAGTAAATCCCATGTTGACCTTTTTTTTTTTCCCCTGAGGGAATGCATTTTCAATTAAATTGTGCTTTTAAAATGTTGGACTATATTAATGTGGCTTATCATTCTCCCTAGCATAAAATAGTTTGTAGCAGTCCTCAAATAACCAGTTTGGCATCTCTTCTTCCTTCAGCCTAAAGCAGGTTTTCAACACCAGTTTGTTCTTGATAATGTCACTGGACATGAGGCTAAAGGCAGGGAAGTTGGGCATTTGTCGGTGTGGTGTGCAAGTCTCCCAAAACAAAGATTCTGCAACTTGAAAGCAGTTCTCCTGTTCATTTTATGGTCTCCCTGCACCTCCCAAATTCAGATCTGCTCTGGCACTGCAGAGCTGACCCCCTGAAAAATGTCACAGTTATCTGCTTTTACACTCGAGCTTGTCTACAGGGAAAAATAGTGCTGCTTAAAATCTTCAGCTATCCAGCAATGAGTGTACGTGATCTGCATCTTCTATTCGTGCACATAACTATTGAGGGCGTAAAGGGAAATTCTTTTTCATGTTATGCAGAGGGGAAGGGGGTTGGTGGCACTTCTGGGTTCCTTACTGAGCGCTTGTAGCAATGTCTCCATGTCCAGCATGGGGTATAATCTGGGAGTCAGCAGCTTTGAAAGTGGGACCAGGACAGAGCGAATGAGTGGATTTTTAGATGTGTCTAAAGTTAATTTAACCTGAAACTTGCTTGGCTATTTGTAGCAGCCCATCCATCACAATCTGTAATGGTTACCAAAGGTGACGGATCAACATCTGAGATACTGGTGGTGATATCCCCAATTTTTGTGGTTAAATTGCTTTTAGTCCCTGACTTGCTAGCGTAAAAGTAACTCGGACAGGTCGAAGTGAAATGCAGTCGTGGCTACTGAGATCTACTTTCTTACATAAAACGGAAAAAAATTATCTTCCACAATTCACTTATGAAATTTGCTTTAAATGTACTTGTTCTGGGGTTAGCTGCATGCTCCAGTGTACAACTGCTGATGATGGATGGGAAAAGCCAGGGTATGTCAAACTGTTACCATTTTGCCTATAGATCTGCTCAGTCAGGATATAAGCATAAAGACAAAGGTAAAGAGGGCCCATGCTCCTTACAGCAGAGTGGCTGGACCTCAAGTTCCTACCAGAACTGGCCAACATTTGATAACTCATAATTCAGAAATCAAATTGTTCATGTATTTAATAGACAGCAAAGCACTGAGTAACTTGCTTCTTGCTACTTATTATTTGCTCTGTATAGGTATCATCTTTGCAAGAGTGGGCTTGCAAGGCTTGTTTCCCCCTCCCTTAGTTATCAGGGATGGCAGGGGTGCAACTGTGCATCCGCCTGCTTGGAGGGGCTGGAGACTTCTCTTTGGCAGAGAGGCAAGAGTATCTCCAGCTGTCCTTTCCAGGCAGCAAGCTCCTCTCCCTGTGCAGTTTTCCACATCACGTGTAGGTGGGTCAGTTATTCAGTGAGCATTCATCTCTAAATAGTACTATGAGAGGTGTCTTTATTCTCTCTCTCTGCTATTTTCATTCATCTACGTTTTTAAAATTTTTTTTGCTTTTTCCTGGAAGTATTCTGCGGGAAAGAGCATGTGCACATTTCTGTCCTGTCTCCTCAGCACTCACCAGGTCTAGAGTCCTGCCCTCTCCAGATCCCACCCTGACTCTGCAAAGTTATCTGCATTACAGTCCCTCACTCCTTCCCTGCCATGGCCATTTTTTATACTCATGACAACCTTCACTTAATTTCAGTTGGCCTGGGTTAGATACCGTTGATGGAAAGTTAAACTTAAAAAAAAATTACAAAATCGTTGCTCTCTGTTTGGCAAAGGCTCAATAAATCCTGTCAGTTTTCCTCTGTCTCCAGTTCAAGTAATTCAGCCTTCATTTGCCATCCTCACTCAATAAAATGCTGCAGGGACTCGAGTTTTCCTGGGTGTCTTCTCCCTAAAAGCCACACGGAGGACTGTGAGCCTGTGAATCACCCAGGCAGTTTGGAGCACCATTCATAAATGGCATCCCCAGAGAGACGCTAGGAGCAACTTGTTTCCCTGGGGTCATTCAGCGGTGTTCTCCCAGCTCTTTCCCAAAATTTTGCAGTGTACCCTTCTTTGGACTAGACTTTGGGGTCACAGTGATCACGTTTTATGTCTGCACAGCTCCACAAGAAGCGATACTGCAGTGCTTTCCATCTGTGCCCCTTTGTGTCCCCTCTTCCTTTACCCCTCTGGGAGGGGACCCAGCCCATGCACTGAAGAGCTGTTCTGCTTCCTTTCTCCCTGTCACACTGGGATGAGTCCTAGCTGCCATTGACATCTGTACTAGTTTGAAAGCAAACTAGTGAGAGACTTCAAATCAGAAATACAATTAAATAGGAAAAATAAAATAAATGCAATAGTACAAAAAACAACCCACTGACAGAGTCAGAGTACAAACCTGACCCCCTGACAGTCAGGAGGTTGGCAGCAGTCCAATCAAATGGTGGCTGCAGTCCTCCTGGAGTGGTGGTTCTGTTGAGGCAGTGACTCTGTAGAAAAGGTCTCATCTTCCTCTGAAGGTCCAGTGGTGGTGTAGAAAAAGGGTCTGGTCTTCCTCTGGGAGTCCAGTGGAAAAGGCTGCCTGTGCTGCTCCAACCCCAGGTTATATCCAGGTGGGAATGCTTGGCTCCTCCCTCTGGGTGGAACATATCACAGTGGGATGATGAGTCACAGCTGATGGCCCATTAACAGAAGATATCCCCCTGGAGGGAGGATGGGTCATGGGAGAGATAAAGAACTCTGCCCCACCTGGTGTCAACAGCTGGCCCACTAACAGAAGATAATCCAGAAGGAGGAGGCAGGGAACATCCCCATGTCTGGCTTCAACAGATGGTGATAGAATATTCCTTGGGAGGCACATCTTACACTGTAACCTAGGATAACATCTAAGTGATCCTGCTTTCTGCAATGGTTACTGCTCCTCCCACATGGCTGCCTGGAAACCACCCCCGCCAAAAAAAAAAGTATAGTAGGTAAGGGAAGGCTTAAATCCCCTTGGCCTCTATCCAGCCAGTGCTCATTTACAGCTCAGCCCATTTGCCAGGGTCAGTGTGTCTAAATTCAGATTAAACTTTCCAGAGACATCTCCATCTCTGGACTCAGTTTAGGTATGAGAACACTCGCTGAGTACTGCCTTCTATGTGGTAATCACAGCCTCCACAATAACATTCTTCAATTGATACGAGTGGGATCTTGACTTTTGTTTGGTAGTGGCTTTTTTTGCTGTGGGTGTTTGTTTTGGCTGGTTGGTTATCTGGTTTGGTTGTTTTGGTTTGAGTTTTTTTCTGGTTTTTTTTGGTTGGTTTATGTTGGT
>WEIT01030996.1:8410-77362 GCA_013389985.1 Dryoscopus gambensis | reverse complement strand
AAAAAAAGTCATGAAGGGAAGTTGCCAATGAAGAAAGAAATTAAAAACTGAAAGAAGCCATTTATTTCCACATGTCTGTAAGCTGCTCTGTGAGCATGCAGAGGTTAGCCATTACTGCTGGCAACTTGACCCCAGCCTTTCCAGAGGGTCATCACTGTAGTTTGTAGTAGGTCATGTGAGAAATTTCTCTCATAGTCCAGACTTGCAGGATACTTGCCACATCTGTGGTCTCAAGCTGGTGAAAATGTGCTAGTAAAATTGTGGAGAGAGGTGAGTCTTCTCAGTGGGTAGCCCTCTATGCACAGAGACATCAAATGAGTCAGTAAAGTGCTAAAAATAGCCAATGGTGATGTCTGAAGATCTTGGAAAGTAGGTCATGATGCTCACATATAAAAATTATGGATGCTGCTGACAAGGATCAAGGGAAAGCTTCACAGATGGTGAAGTACAGGGAAGAGTGTGTAGCAGATCATAACGTTTTATCCAATAATTCTCGTGTGCAGCAAAGGTGAGTCACGTGTGGACTTAACCTTAAGGATATTCTGAAGTATTTTATTAAAAGAAGTCTGGGTTCTTTTCACCAGTGTGGGTTTTTTCTCTCTCCTCTTTCCCTGGAGCAGAAACAGGGAGAAGTAGAAACAATCTCTTGGTAGTCTTAATTATTTAGCACAGAGGAATGTGGGGCAATGAAGAGAAGCGAAATTTTTGTTGAAGTGAACTGTTCAGGTCACAGTCTCTCTTACTTCCCTTGTGCTTGATTTTATTTTATAGTGTGTTGTCCAGATTTGTATCTTGTGGAATTGGCATGGCCTTTTGGGGAGAAATGTATTAGCAGAGATAAGGTAAAATCAGAAAAACTTTTAAAAGATATCTTACTTGGTTAATCTGTTTTCTGTCTAAAAGAGGATCAACTGAAAAGCAAATCAATTTGGTGTTGTGATGTACATATAGTAGTTTCCTGTGTCTGCTCTTGGTCTTCATCATTGACTGTGACAAGAGGAGCCCAAATAGAATAGAAATGATTTTAGATGTTTTACTTGCAAGTCACTTAACATGAGTTGATGGCTGTTTGGGTTATTAATCCATTTGCATAAATAGAGAAGAGATTGCATCTCATTGTAGGAAAGCTTAAAACCCCCCATAAATGTAGTTTTCCTTGGTAAAAGACAGTCTAAGAAAGAAAAAAAAACAATGAAAATTAAGAAAATATTAAGTAAACATCAAGTAAAAAATCAGAACCAGGTGAAGATAGTTTGATGATGTGCAATATAAAGGAAGTTTTGCATATAACATAGCAATGTCAACAAATCCATCAGAAAGCCAAAACAGAAAGTAAATACATATATTCGGATTTTTCATACTCTTTTTCTAAAAGAAACATGTTTTAATGAATAATTGAAACCTGGTTCTTTAGGGTTTGTCCACGAAGGGAGACAACACTTCAGAAACATTCAGTCATTTATTTAATAACCAAAATAATTCAGGTTAAGATTCAGGAAAATTGTTCACATGTAATGAGATATTTAAATAACTTAGGAGCAAAGGGCTCCATCCTGTATTGGCTTAGCTTTAAAATGTATATAATGCCATTGAGATCGTCACCTTAAATAAAATCACAGAGGAGAACCTAAAATGAAAAGAAAAGCATCATAAGCTCATAAAAATAGAGTAAATGAACAGCAGAAGAAAGCATACAAGCTTGTCAAACTGAGCAGGAAGAAAATGAACTTATAATTAATATGAACGAGCAATGGATAAAGCAGAATTATTGCTTAGAAAAAAAACATTTACTAAAGAGCTCACCACAATAACATGACATATCTGAACACTCTGGATCGTTGATGGACACAGAACAACTATTTAATATAAATACAGAACAAGTATTTAATATAAATTACTGCAGTTTGAGAGAAATTATCACCGGGTAAAACTGCTTCCAGAAACCTATGAGGTAGAAAGAAAAAAGTAATATACAAATCCTATTTGGACACCACTGGTATATGACTATATGTGCATCTTTTAAATGAAAGTACTTGTGTACACATAATCATAATCTCTTTTTGGGAGCATATAAAGTACCTATGAGAATTTGTCTTTATTTTGCTTAATTCTATGATTGTTCTAAGCCAACCATTGAGATGATTGAGTTTCACATGAGATATGAGTATACGTTTCATCTCAGAACCAAGCTGGATGAATAACCATTTGCACATACTTGTGTATGACAATTTTCATCAAACATATCTGAGTTATTTCAAGTGTTCTTTCTTTCATCAGTTCCTCAATATTCAGAGGTGTACCTGTCAATGACTTAAAACCTATTTAATCACTTTTTAAATAGAAATTGTGACAGTGAAATCAAACCTACAGGATGGCATTTGGGTTTGTGCACCCGCTGTGTAGTGTGAGGTGGTTGATTGTGGCTGCAGAACACACAATTTTATTTGCTTTTATTTAGAGATGACATCTCTATCTGAGGAGAATAGCAAGTTTGATATGAGAATTACACTCAAGGTTCGTGTGATAATCTGTCAGTATCACTATAGGTTTAAATTAGCATGTTGTCTTTTTTCTAGTACATAGCTCAGGTGTTTTACCACCTTGGGGTGTGGGTCTTTAGCGGTTATTTTAAGAAAAGAGTAAATTATGGAAGAAGAGGAAATGAGCTCTGTCTGATCACTCGACCCCAAAGAGGTTTATGGCTGGTAAAGAAGAGTATGTCTTTCACCCTTTTGTGGTTTATATTTTTCAGGGTGGGGGGTGGTGTTTGTGTGTTTGTTTTTGTCAAATTTTATGGATCTCAATCTAGAGATTTCAAAGGGGCTGCACATTTCACACGGTCTTAAACTGTGATGATAAATCAATGCAAGGAGAAGTATGTCAACCACCAAGTTAATACTTGTCAGAGATTTGAATGTATTTTATGTTGGAAGTGACAGGAATGCCACAGCTTGAAAGACTTATGTACGGCAAAGAGTCATTTCCTATGTGTGGTGATAATCAAATTCTAGTCCCAGATCATGGGAAACTATCTATAAAACAGGATTAAAATTAAACTTTTTTTACTCTTCTTTTTTTTTTTTTTTTTTTAAAGAGACTAAATCCATGGCATTAAATTCAACATATGAAGTTTATCCTTGAAAAATGAGCAGTAACAACAATGAAAACAATCTGTAGTAAGAAATTATTCACTGAAGGGTTTTCCTCAAGCTTTGTGGTAAAGAATAACTGCCTAAAATTTCCATTGTTTTAAGGATCCCTAATGGTTGAAAAGTGCATATAGGCGATTTCGTGAGATTCAGAATGACAACAGATTTTTTTGAGGTTTAAAATGTTCAGTGAAAAGCAGTATGTAAAGCTTCATTCATTGTTAAAAAGTAAATTCAGTTGGAGTTGTCTATTTCGAGCAACCTTCCTACAACCCCTTAAGCCATATTGGTGAGATAATGTTGAAGTTCTTACAGAAGTGGGAAAATGTTTTAATAATAAAAAGGTTATATTTTATTACTGAAAATATTTTTAAGTGTAATCCATTACATTATGAGAATAATTTATTAATTTTTTATAGAAAATTCTGGAATATATTTCCCAGTGCTCGAGGCTAGACTAGCTTAAATTTATTTGAAAAAAAATTATTTTTTTATATGAAGAGTGAATTTAAAAAGTTTTGATCAAATTAACTTTGAGTTTTGAATGTGGAAAGCAAAGTCAGGCTAGAACTAACACTGCTGGATGCTATGAGCAGAGTTGAGAATAAAAATTGGTGGTAGAACAGATGCATTCATTTTGTTAGCAGGATGTTTTTTATATATTTTTAATTAACGTGACCAGGGTGTGGGGGCCTGTAGCAAATATTAATGATCTGGGAAAGGCGAGTGCTAGCAGCTCATGGCCATGGTGACCAGGCTTAGCTGGGTGTCTGGGCAGGTGGGGATGCCGAGGTGTCCCGTGAGAGATGCCTGGGCAGGCAAAGCTCTGGGCTGGGCAGGGGACTTTCCACAGCACGGGTACAGCCTTAGGTAAGGACCAAGGTGTAGGGATGAAAGCCCATGCTGAGGTTTCTCACAGCTTCTCACAATTTAGCTATTTCCACTCAGCCTGATCCATGATGACAGGACTCACCTGAGGGAAGAGGTGACAGGGTCTGCCGGTGTGGGCCAAGGGCCACCATAGCCTGCGTGGGGATGTCTGGGCGTGGGGTCATCCAGAAACCAAAATGTGAGTGATGCACAAGAATTGTGCTGAGAGCACCTCAAGTAGAAGGTCATGAATATCCCAGCTCACCCATATGGGCTTCTCAGGACATTCCAATTAAGAAAACAAAGTTCAGCCCACGAAAAGGCCAGTCTGCAGCCATTAAGAGATAGAACAGGAAGATAAAAGGACTGGAGATAAGACACCCTTAGAAGGAGAAGGAGTGGTGAGGAAATAATATTGATTGGCAGAGGTGAGACACAGTGAAGGGAGGGAGAATCACAATTGCTATTCCTGCAGGGTACATATATCCGAAAATAACTTGTGAAGAGCCCTGAAGAGGTGGCGAGGATTTGATAACTGTACACCTTGTCCTCCTCCACAGCAAGTAATCATGGCCAGATACCTTGAAGATATGCGAGCCTGGAAATGCCAAACTTGGCCCTGTGCATCTTAGTCCTTAGGTATGACAGTGTTAGTGGGTGAAATCTGTTCTGCTTTGAAATAGACTTGCCCTCTGTCTCCTCCAATACAGTCTGGAATTGAGATTTACTACATTGATACCCTTGTGTTGCAGCATTAATCATGTTCCCTCAGCTGTGTGAATGGAAAAGGTGAAGATTGCAGAGCTTTCAGACAGGATAGGTACTCCGTGTTTGTGCTTAACTCCAGTCAGGAGCTAAGCCCCACATGTTATAAATAAGAGACCAGATTACCAATTTAACAATTGTCCATTCATTTTATACTTCACTGTAGTTTTTTGTTCATTACCTGAATGTTATATTTCGTCCTTTATTAACTGTTACTGCTAATTACTCTGTTGTAAAAAAACCCCCCAATTCGGGGTAAGCTACTCCTTACCAGAAAATGCTAATTTGAGGAATGTATGGCATTCCCTTACCCTCCCCCTGTTGCCCAGCTACCCCCCCCAGGCCTGTCTGAAGATACCAGAGAGAAGAAAAAAACAGAAAACCTGATATGCAAACGAAAGCCTAAAGGACCCTTGGGAAAAGCAACAAACCCCTAGAACAAAGCAAGTTAAAGACGAGCCAATGAACTTTTTAAGAAAAATCAACCCAATTACACGATGAGTTGGAAGGAGAACATCACCTGACCAGCTTTTGGGTTTCCTTTTTGATCACCACAACCAATAAGAGGGTTGACTGAGAACACCCCCCCTCCGATGAAGAGTTGAAATTGCCTTCCTGGCCACACCCTTGTGAGGAGAGAAGGTCTGGCCTTATCACTTTGAGTGGCAAGGCCGAATTCCTCCTCCCCCACGTCGAAGCCGGCAGCAGCGGTGGTGTGCGCAGCCTTGCCGGGCACCCAACCCAAGCTGATCACTTTTAATAAAGGCTTTTAAAGGACTTGCAGTCCTGCCCGTATTTATTTCACCACACATCCACTTGCTCACTTCCCCCTAGTGTGGGATGAGAATCAGAAAAGTAAAAGTGAGAAAAATAATGGGCTGAGATAAAGAGAGTTTAATAAAGGAAAAGCCATGCACACAAGCAAAGCAAAGCAAGGAATTAATTTTCCACTTCTCCTGGGCTGGTAGATGTTCAGCTGCATCCAGAAAAACAGGGCTACTCTATCCCAGACAAAACCAGACAGTTTGAAAGCATAGCCACTGCAGGTTTAGAAGAATTTGCAATTAGTTTTCACTCAGGCATAGCTAGGCCATAAAAGCGAAGAGAGGACAGCAGAAATTCCAGCCTAGGTTAGCCAGCTGAGATACATTACCTGTCTTCAATGGTCATGGAAGTGATAAATTGATAATTGAGAGGTTCATCTTCAAAATGCTTTGGACAGTGATAAAAAAACTAATATTAGAAGCTTGTTCCAAGGTAGGTTTTCGGGGTTTTATATTCCCAAGAAAATAGATCAAAAGTATCAATCCATCTGAGCTGGAGAATTATGCATAAAAGTAAGAAAACAAGCTGATACGTTCAAGCAAACTGGAAGTTAACCAGCCCTACCTGAGTCTTGGTTCTGGTTTGGAAACTACACACATTCTCCTATTCATGTGGTCCTAGGAAGCAACCATCTTATCCATGGGGATACAAAGGAGTGCCTTTAATTGAGCTCTTCATAGAATCTTATGTGGAACAACCAGTCTTTAGCCAAACTTGCTTAGGAAAGAGTATTTCTGAAGAAACTCAGAGAGTTTTGAGCCTCATCTAAGCTCTGCAAATTTCAGGAACTGATCACACTGTCCTAAGTGGATGGAATTTAAACAAGTCCTGAATATTGCTCAGGTGCCATAGGACAGCCCCATGGTCTGAACAAAGAAATATTTATCCCACTAGTGAGTCAGATGTGCTGTTTTTCTGCAAAGCAAGGAAAATTGGGACAAAAAGCTTTGTAACATAAATCTTCGCTCTTTTTGATGGCGGATTCAGATTCTATAATGGAGTGTATTCCACAACCTCAGCAACTGCCAGACAGATTATATAAATATTCTTTTTCAATTAATGAAAGGAGTGCTGCAATAAAGGACACAAAGAAAGCCATGTATTCAAAAATGCTAAACCCGAAAACATGTACTTGTGTAGAAGTATCATTTTGCCACACCCTTAGAGGGAAACTGCTGAGCATCTCTAATTCTACTTTGGTGCAGAATTTCCTTATCTTCTTGGCATGCTTTGCAGCCAGATGCAATGGCAAAATTTGATTATGAGGTAAATTAATTATCTTTAAATTGTAGTGTGCAGTGCCGTGATGTTATGGTAGGAGTGTGGTGCAGGGTTGTGTTTTATTGCTGTTTGTCATCACATTAAATTGGCTGAGTAGGGAGTTGCAGTAAGGGCATTAGCATTCATAGCCATTACTGCCTTGAACACTGTCCAGACTTTGCACTTCCCTCTCTCTCTCCCCACTCGTTCAGGAATTCTGCTTTATGCCTTTTTTGAATGCAAAATAGATTCTATCAGATTTCCTCCCCTCTCCTGACTGCCTTTGCTGGGAACTGCTATAGAGAGGAAAGCTGCCTTTAAGTTCTCCCCCTTCTTTCAGACTTGTGATTATGGGTGACCTGTTATTTTTTGCACCTTTGAGTTTTGTTATTTTCCATATTGGTGAGCTGTAAAAGCCCTTACAAAGCACAAAAGTTTGAGCACTTCAATTTTCACTTTTTATTTTCATATGTTGGAGAGTCTGGGCACTCAATCTTAAATATGTTTAATTTTACTTCCACACATGCATACGCTAATAGAGATGAGAAATGTTAGGGTTTTCAACAAGTCTAGGATTGGACTAACAGAAAAATGTTTTGGTTGGGAAATTTTTTAAGTAACATGTTTCATCCTTCCTGAATATTTGTATAATATATGTATCAAATTTGTTACAATGTCTGTCTTCTACTGGAGATTCCAAAACTGGGCATGGTACTCCACATGTGGTCTAATGAGTGCCAAATAGAAGAGAAGAGGATAAATTTATTTAAGTTGCTGGGTCAAGTCTTGCTAGTGCATCTTGGTACCCGGTTATTGATCTCAAATCTCGAGGGCTCACAGCTAAACCACAATGGCCATATGTGTCAGAGAATAAAAAAAGATATGGCTACCACCTGATCAGGGTGACTAAAGCCTGTCAGTATAACTGGTGTCCTGGTAATCAACAGTTGCCCTGAGTAAACCTGATGAAGATTCACCATCGGTCTAGATTCACCTTTAGTTACCAAAAATTAAGGTATCATTTCTAGGTGTCACAAACAGGTGGATTGAATCACTACCCAAAATATTTTTGTCTGTCTGCATACACCAGGGCGGAGACTTAGACACTAAGTTGAAGTTTAGCTTTTAGGCAGCTAAATTCAGATGAGATGACAATTCAGATAGGACCATACCATCAGATGGTACTCTTGCACCCTTGGAGTAGAAAACAAATACTTACACTGTTTCACTTCAATGCGGAAATTTCTTCCTCAGCTTCAAGCCTCAAGGTCTTATCTTCACACTGACTGGGTGCAAACCATGGTTGCATCTTGCTCGTGTTAGGGCATAGTAGAGTTTTTCTCATTCATTGATGTGGTTTCCTGGGCTTCAGATAGGCTTGTAAAAGTCTCAGAAGTTGTTATTCTTCAGGGGTTTTCCAGCTGAATCTATGTAAAACCTGGCTTGCTACTGTACCAAAGAATGCTCCATTTTGGATGAGATTTTGCAACCGCTTAGTACGGATAATGGGAGTGTGCTTAGGATGCTGGAGGCTTTCAACAGATGCTATCCAACGTCCACCTAACCTGCTTGGATGAATGATTTGAAATCCACTGATGAAAGGGAAGCTTGGTGAAAAGCACATCTTGCTAAGCAGGGCTAGATGGCAGGGTTGAAGGAGGAATTTAATCTTTTGGTGTATTTTATCACTGCTTTTGTCCTGAAAGCAAATCCAGGAGTCTCTTGAGTTTAGCTGAAATTGAAAAATCGGGGCTATGACACTCTTACGTCATGCACACGAAGTGTAAAGTCAAAACAGTCTTAAGCGTGAAGTGATGCATCAGACTATGGAGAAAGAAAAGGACTCTTTCCACAGGTAACTCTTCAATGCTTTGCCTGCACAGGTCTTCACTATTATCCTGGGCTTCAAAATCTCAGATTTCCTTAGCAGCTTTCTCTTTCTTGGCTTTATTACTGTAAAACAACTTCTCTGTTTTCATGAAGTGCTGAGAAGACAATTTAATTAGCAGATCAGGAATTGTTCTAGAAGCACCAGTGCACGAGACTCTAACCTGTGACAGAGAGAGCTTGTACTTTATTCCATTAAGAGCCAGTATGAAATTTGGGAAGGAAGGGAATGGGAATGACAGATAGTTAACAACTTTGTAGAGGGTGTTGATGTGGATGAGTTTTTTCCTAAACTTTGTGAGGAAGGAGGGCCACTGCCACAACCTCTCTCTGAGGCCGCAGGGTGCTGGCAGTCCTCACCACTCTCCTGCTGCTGGGGAAGGATATTCCTGCTGTGCAAACACCATGAGTGGCTGGCACCAACCCTGACCTGACCCCTCTGGTTTCCAGAAGAGCACAGCTTTTTCTTTCTGGGGGCCCTGGGAATGGCATCACAGCAGCCAGCACAGAGAGTTTTAAGGCTTGCTACACCCAAGCCTGGTTGCTTTCTAGCTCTCTTGAAATCACATTTAACAGCAGTAAAGATGAAAGCAAATGTAAATGAGAATTTGTTTACATAGCACAAATGTCGGTGATGCAATTACAATGAATTTAGAGTTAGAACTAAGAAGAAAACTCTTCTTTTATCCACCCATACTTTAATGAACTTAAAGAGGAATTTCTCTGTGCAGGGAAAAAATGTTTAACCAAATTTGTTGTCTGGGATCCTTTCTGAATATAATGTTCACACCTAATTTATTCTCTGTGGTTCCATTTAAATGTAGTTTAATCAAAATGCTGATTTCTATCTTTTCCCAAGGGTTTGCCTCCCATCTGCCACTTCACCTTCAGAAAGACTTAGTTTCATATAGCCGTGCCCAAAAACCGTATCTTCCTCCTAGATGATAAACAGCTTCTGCTAGCATACCTTCTCCACCATAAAGAAACCCCAAATTTACTCTGAGCAAAATACTCTTGCTGGCTTGGTACAATCGCATTCATGGCTCAAGGTAAAAAGCTTCTTTCACATGCTGAAAATCACATTTGCATCAATGCTAAAATTTGCCTCTAACTCTGCAACCCGATTTCAAATAAGCTGGTACATAAAGTTGTGTGTACATGCAGCACATTTAGTGATTGTTTTTGACTGGCGTGGCTGTCACATGTTGGTGTGACAATGCATTACTGCCCTGCCCTTGGGAGAGCTATCATGTGATTTAATAAATATTTAGATTTAAGTACAACATTCTAGCAAACATGGTGTCTCCCAGAGACCATCAGAAAGAGCTGGATATAGAGTGTGATTTAATTGTTTTGGGATTGGGGGCTTTTTGTGTGTGTTTTGGTTTTTTTATTATTTCTTCTTGTTTTTTGGTGGGTTTTTTGTTTTGGTTTGGTTTTTTTCTGATTACACAATTTTCATGGAAATAAAGTTATTGTTAGTTTAGCGTTAATCTGTTCCTGGTACTTACTGTTTATTTGCTTCAGAAACTCAGTCACAATATTATATTTGCAGACTTAATTATCTCCATAGCAACTAATTGTGATTTATTAATAATGGTAGTAGTAATTGAAACAGTGAGATAGGAGAAGTATACTATGTACCAAACATGTTGATAAAATTATTTCCAAATAAAACATCTTCCAAATTTTTTTAAGAAGCAATGGGCGATCTTAAGGCAGTGGTTATATAGGGAGATGGGAGCTTTTCTAGACTCTTCTTGTACAATAGAATGTGTTTAGATATTTGTGCAAAATTTTTGTTATGCTGTGACTGATCCAAAACTCATTGAAAACCTTGATTTCGGTAGTCTTGGGATTAAGCCGTTGTTTAAGTAATTTCTGAACCCGTTGTCAAGCAATCTTTCAGATTTTCAGATTGTCTCATATGAGAACAATTAAATTGAAAATAAACTAATTAGAATTTAATCTGCTGTTGCAGTGGGGAACAGGAAATTAAGTATTAAGAGTAAGGATTGTGTTTGACTGTGGAATTTATTCAATAGTCCTAAACTCACCGAGGAACAGATTTCTTTTCCACATCAAATAATCAGGCTTTACTACTTTAAAGAACTTACTCCCAGAGCCCACAAATCCAGGCTCATACATTTTCTTTAAAGAGGAAGAAGGCAGGGCTAACCAGGATTGGATTTTTCCATGTAAATCCCAGGGATTACAGGAGCCCTTCCTGGCTCTTGCTTTACATCACTTTCCCAAGTAAGCCTACAGTGTGGGGCAGAAAGCCTAGAAAACACTCCAACTTTCACCTTGAAATGTTTTTTCCTACTTCTGTCTTGGTTGTGGGTTAGAGGTGGGGAATGAAAGTTTTCTGGGGCCCGTGGAGAGGAAAGCATGAGATTCCTGAGAACACAGACACGCCAGAAAGGTTATGATAAATCTGCCCCTGAACTTGCAGGTCTTGTTTACTCAAGAAGGCTGCTGCTCTGACGCAGCCCCTTCCCTCTTGAGGTACTCAGCAGGTTTTCTTAGCAGCAACAGGGCAAAGCATGTGGGACTGCTGCTACACAGTGCTCACAGTGTGAAAGGCTTGCTCTGCCTCACCGTGAGGAGTCACCACTGTGGCTTCTGCCAGGGCCATGCTAGCACTGAGATCCCTCATACTGGTATGGGGAAAGTGATTTTAAACAAACAAAAACACCAAACCAAACACCCCAAAGTGAACTAGTGATATTTGTTGTAGCCATGAATACCCACACAAGCGATTCTGAGCAGTAAGATCCTTCAATAAATATTTACTCCATATAGAAAACCCTCTTCTCATAGCTTGCTGCAAGAAGTGCCACGGATCTTTTGTGTCTTGACAAGGTCAAAGACTCAACCAAGGGGCAGAACGTGGCTTCTTTTCCAGGCTGCTGTTTTAACACACCAGAGAGGGAACCTGTCCAGAGATTAGGTTGCTTGAACTTGGAAAACTGGATTCAGTTTTCTCTTCTGCAGCTGATTACTTATAAAACCTCAGGGAAATAATATTGTGTCAGATTCTTCAAGGTATGATGCCCATTTGTTTTCCATGGAAATTGGTTAAGGTTAGATGCTAAGTATCCTGGTGTTCTCTGTGGGGCCTTTGAATTTGTACCTGAAAAATGGAGATGGGATGATTCATATACTTGATAAATGTACTAATAATTGTGAAGTTCTTATACCTAATAGCTACAGAAGTCATAAATTTACTGCAGATAGAGCTACATCATTCCAGATGCTATTTTGACCTTTCCATCTTGTTTGAAAGGATATTTTTGGCTGTAAAGATGAACTTCTTGCAATATTCAGATCAGTGGTAAATTTTATTATTGACTTCTGTGAATCCACCAACTCCTTAAGGGATTTTATTCTTACTTATATTTCTTTTCCCATGATAATTGAAATAATACCTTCATCACTAGGTCTGTAAATTAGCCATACAAAAGAAACATTCAGTATCAGTCAAGGCAATTAAGAATTTGTCTCGATGGAAAAATACTTGTGTGCAGATGGCACACAAGAAGCCAAGGCTACATTTTCCTCCAGATTAAATAAATCTTGAGAGATTTATATTCAATCCTCCTCTCAGGACTAGACACAGACTAACCAGGATAAAGTGATGTTCTTAATACACTTCTCAGAAGGGCTTTATTACTTTAGTTCTTTGAGCAAGTTCATTCAAGGTCTCTGTGTGGCCTGATATTGTGCCATGAAGAGGCATCCTGAGACACTGGACAGAGTTCAGAGGTGAAAATAAGGACTGCACGTGGCCATAAGCTAATCTTGGAGCTTTACTGAAAGAGAGCTTCTGCCTCCGAAACACCTCAGAATTTGCTGGCTGCTTTATTCATTTGACCTCTGCTTTTTGCCACCTTCTTCTGTGGTCGTGCTCTTCTACCTCTCAGATGCTAATTTTTTGGCCCAAACCTGCATTGTTTTTTTCATTTTAGAGTGCACAAGTACTACAGGGAACATCATTAGTATGAGAATTTACAACACTGTGCAAAACACTTCTTATTCTCTGCTTGCTGCTGGAGAATCAGTAGAGGAAAAGTGGTATACGATTTTTTTTACCCTCATATATTTTTGGAGTTTTTTTCTACTGAATATAAAAAAAATAAACAAAAATTGGTTGATTCATGCCTCTTCCACCCAAGATGCGTTGACTTAAATTAATGCACTTGTCAGAATAGAATTAAATTCCTGGTCACGATTAGCCAAGAGGATCCTCGACCTCATGTTCTGTGAATTTTAAGAAAGGAATATTTATTTTTCTTGCTTAGCTTCAATCTGGGAAAAAACTGAAATTGTTCCTTTGTGTTGTGCTGAATCAATCACAGGAAATAAATAGTGGTGTCAAACTGCCTCTTAAAGGACCTTGGTACTTTATCTCACCTTACAGATGTGAGC
Organism: Dryoscopus gambensis; assembly: GCA_013389985.1. NCBI lineage: Eukaryota > Metazoa > Chordata > Aves > Passeriformes > Malaconotidae > Dryoscopus > Dryoscopus gambensis. The sequence continues at coordinate 64,175 of WEIT01030996.1, read as the reverse complement.
AGTTTTCTGGGCAAGTGACAGATTGCCACAGACTGGTCAGCATAGGATCCAGGCACCCAAAAGACGGCACAGTCCCCTGGTAGCAAGCAAAACAAGCCGACTCTCAGAGTTCATTTTTTTGTAAGCTTTTTCAGCATCAAACAAATGGAATCTGCTAATAACAGACAGACAGACAGTTGTTGTAATGAAGAAATCCCGATTGAAACACTTTGCTCATATTAACCTTAATGGTCTTAGTGTTCAGAGTTGATCAGACTCTGACTTACAAGGGGTGCTGCGGGACAGGGACACTCAATTATACCTTTGTCTGCAAGACTGTGAGGGAGAATGGAGCAGACCAGCAGGACCAGTCTTACTATGAAGTGATAAAACTCTGTACAAAAAAGAAAAATGCATCTGTGCAGACTTTCTCAGTCTGCCTTAACATTGTACACATTTAATATTCAGAATTATTCTGTGAATAATTTATGCAAACATATTCCAGTGGTACAACCGTTTCAGTGGGTACTTGCTGTTTTGGGACTTGTGGTTGGTCAGCTATTTCCATGTGACAGGTACCAGTTTCTGCATGAGTGATTCTTACATGTGGCTCTTTAGGGTGAATATATTTAACTATTTGCTGAGCTTTTCCTATGTGCAAATAAATTTTGCTTTCAGAGGTTTACAGAAAAAAAAAACAACAACAGAGAACAAAAACCAGAGATAAGGGGTTGCAAATATTTGAGGAGGAACATAAGTACAAATGAAATGCAACTCTACAGCAATTTTTGGTATTATGATGCTCCTGTTGTAAAAACTGCATTACCAAGGGTTTAGGAGGCTACCCCTAAAAGCCAACCCCCAGATCAATTTGAGGGGTGGTGTCTGGAGCCCTCCTGGCAGCTCTGAATCACAGCCTCCTTAGGATAGTTGGGGTGGAAGGGACCTTTAAGTATGATTTAGTCCAACCCTCTGCAATGAGCAGGGACGTCTTCATCTAGATCAGGTTGCTCAGAGCCCCCTCCAATCTGACCTGGCATGTTTCCAGGGGGCAGCCCAGCAGGACTGGGTCTCTGGCCCTCGCCAGCCCAGGAGCAAAAAGCCATGGTGGGAAGCCCAAACTCTGGATCTCTGCACTGCAGCACAGAGCCCACCTGGTTGCAGGGATGAAAATAGTCAGCGAGGGTGGTTTATTGTAGTTTATGAAAACATGTGAAAAATGTATTGAGTTTTTTCCTGCTTCCTTCCTCTACATATATTATTCTATCCTTGCTCTTGGTTAGATGTATCCATTGGGAGTGGGGGAGAAACCCCAAAGAAAAACCCCAAAACACCAACACATCATATGGGCATGGCTTCTTGTTTCTGTGCTCTGTCATGTCCAGTTGCCATCCCCACAGCTTGGAGACTTCTGTGGTGCAGTTCTTTGCCATGCAGCACCAGAAAGCAAAGCTCCCCGCTCTGGCCGTGGGGTGCTCCCAGTGCTCAGGGAGCAGCATCCAGGGCTGCACAGGAAAGGGACATTAATAAAGCCAGGGAATTTTCAGTTTTCTCTGAATGTGAATTTAGCTGTGTTCTCTCCTGCTGAGAAAAATGATAATGAGGCAATCGATCGTAAACAGGTGCAGCGAGGAGCTGCTCTGGGTACAGCAAACCTTCGCACTCCAGCACTGCGCTCAGTGTCTGAATCTTGGTATTATTAAGCAGGAGTGACAGAATAATAACTCTCATCTCTTGTTAAGGTGGAAATTTGTGAAATTCAGAACATTCTGGAATTAATGCCTTTTTTTTATAGGTTCTTTGCATTTGCCAGGCTTCATTTCAGGAATTCCTCTAGCGAGGAAATGCACCCTTAAGAATTATTTGTGTAATGAATTATTTATTCATCATCTGAAGCCTTACAGCATTTATAAGCCTTCTAAGTACTCAGAGGTTTTGTAGATTTTTATTTTTTTTTAATATTCCATGTTTTTAATTAATTTTTAAAAATTGATTGTGTCCACCTTTAATCTGGCCTGGTGCTGTACTCTTAACCACCCTGCTTTGGAAAGCTAGAGCAGAAAACCCACACGTGCATGTGCGCACAGCTCTTCATAATTCTGGTTTATTTAACCCATGAACAAAAAGATAACACTTGATGGATAGTTTCAGTGGAGCAGCATTCCTTCTCCACAGAAGGGGAGAGAGGACCTGCTGTGGATAAGTACTGACTGGACACAGTGCTGTTACTGCTGGGGTGAGGGGATGGCACAGTGCAGGGCACCTCCTCCCACCCTGCTCTTCCTGCAATCGCTGTCTTGCTGAGAGGTTTTCTCTAGTCCTCCTTTTTTTATTCTTTCCTTTTTTCCTATACAGGAGATGTTTTATATCTATTCACTATAAGTTCCCTTTTTTATGGCTTTTTTGTTGCACCCTGAAGCAAACTCTGCCCAGCTCTCAGGTTGCAATCCTTCACTGACCATCCTCCACGATTCATATTTGTGCTTTCCCCTCTGAAGTCATCCTCTGCTTGTACTTGCAAGGCCTCTGCTGTCACTCTATGAGCATTTTCTCAGGGACCCTTTGTGATAACCTGCTTAAGAACCCCTAAAAAGAAAAGATACAAAGCCTGATATTCATTTCTGTCTCAATCCAGGAAACTTCTACTCAGCTTTAAATATAGGCTGAAACTACTTTTCCAGTATTTGATTAATATATTTTAAGTTGTCACTGGAATGACATCTTTTCCTCTTCCACTTTGGAAGGATTTTATCTGATCTTTTCAGTGTTCTTTGTGCCTAGAAACTTCCATAGGAAGCTCTTCTGCTGAGAAACATATGTACACATGACTCAAAAACCATCTGCTTCTCTGTCACCTGAAAGACTTTGCACAGAGAGCTAGTGCATAATTTATCATAGACATATTTTTTTGTCATGTTTGGAAGTTGTAGCTTTTTTACCTTGGCTCTACAAAGGCGAAGATGCTTTTCCTGGACCAAAGAGCTTAAAATCCAGTCTTAGTGCCGCAGATAGCAATTTACGTGCTTGGCTTAGGCAGCATCTGCTCCGTACCTGGCACAGTCGTGTCCCTCTGTAGTTCCAGCAGTGCAGGCTCAAGCCTCCAGGTTTCATCTACTTTTATAGGATGCAGTCTTCAGAACTCTGATCTGCCCAATATAAGCAACTAGTGACATGAATGGGAATATAAATTACCTTAATAACTATTTTCAAGGCTTCTGTAAGGCAGTTTAAATACAACCCGTTGCTGTAGCACTGGGGCTCCCCAGAGCATGCAGCCAGATGAGGAGCCAAGTCCCTGGGGTGAAGGGACATCCTCTTGTGCATAGATAGCATCACTCCCCTTGCAGTGACATCCTGTAAGCTATGTGGAGCAAATGCTGTGGGCAAAATGTACCTGGCAGACAAAAAACTGTTTGCAGACTGAAGGATGCAGAGGTAATTTAGGCTTGACAATCCTACTGTCTAAAGGCAGAGTCTCCAGACTTGGTTCTCATGCTGTTTCACTCATGACAACATTGGGAATTGATGCTAGTTCTGGTGATAAAGTTCTTAAGACTTTAATCTGTGTTAATTACCAAAGAATACAAGTGTCTTCAAAAACAGATATTCAGATATTATGTTCTCTGAACAAGGGCAGTTGTCTTTCTCTTTCAGCACCAGATCAAGGATGTTGACTGTGACTCCTCAGTTTCAAAAGAGAAGACTTCAGTAGATATAAAAATAGTTTTATATTCCTTATTTAGGATTTGTTGAAAAGCAGCTGCAGAGGGTACCAGACCCACAGTGGGTGAACCTGAGATATAGCTTTGACTGTAGGGTTTTGACTTGTGCTTTCTCAATAAACCTGAAACACACCAAGTGAAACCCTCACCTGTTGTTTGTGCCATGTGCTGAATAGTAACTTGACACAATATCATGCTTCTAAATCCGAACTCGTTCTTTTAGGGGCTGCTTGCAGCAGTGTGGGAATAGGTGTGAGGATGGCAGTGCATGCTAATTACCTAGCTTTGTGTAAAATCTTCTGCTTTGTGTAAAATCTTCTTTCAGGAACTTGTTTCAGCCAATGGCTGCAGTGCCTTTGCCTTTTGACAGTGGTATTTCTGCTTTAATACTGCCTTGCTATGTACCACATGGAGTATTTTTGTAAAATAAGACTAAACATAAATGGTAAGATTATCCATTCAAAAGTTATTCTGCCACCATTCTAAATATGAAAAAGTGGATGTTTCCCTCTTGAATTCTCCTTCTTCTTCTTCTATCTTTGGACCTTTCTAGTAAACTGTAGCATGGTAATTTGAGCTTCACCAGACTATTAAATGTTGTTCTAAATCACTTTATCTCCTCCCACGTGGTCTTAAGCAAGTTTTTATATAATTGTCGAAGTTCTTGGCTGTCATGTGTGCTGTCAAATGTGCTAATAAGCACTGAAAATATCACTCCTTATTACATTATTCTACTTATAGTTTTCATAACAGTACAAAAATAATGCTCTTAAGCTCTTGCGTGCATATCAAAATGCTCTGCTCCCTGTCTTTACTTTGTCGTTTCTATTATTCCTCCATTACAAACAATTTCTCTTGTTTACTGTTCTGTCAGTAAGACTATTTGTGTTTTGGCTGTAGAAGGCACTTAGTGTCTTACTTGTTTTTTCATGACACAGTTAACCAGCAGGTTTGAGGGAGTACTAGCAAAAAAGGGGTCTCTTTTATTGATGTTTACATTATTTATTAATTTATTGCTACATAAGATAAGAGGCCTTCTCTGATGGAGACATAGCAGAAAGTGTAAAAGGGGCATGAAACAACTCTTTATTTGGCAGCAAATGCTGCCCTCAATCCCCCAAGCCCCAGACACAGACCATCATGAAGATAAAGGGACACATCACTGCTGCTGGAAGCTGAGTGCTGTGAGGACTCCTCCTGCATTAACTGCTCTGTTAGCTCCCATTCGTTATTCCTTCTCTCTGCTCTGTGTACATATATATTCTAGCGAGGACAATATGTTGTTTCGAGGCTTTTTTCCACTGAGAAATGAGCTCTAAAAACTTAGTTTTGCCAAATACACATGAAAGGAACTGAAACACGCTGCTTTTCCTGATGCTGGCAGCAGTCCCGTGATCCCAGTGGTGGCCTCAGTGGTGGTAGGAATGGTCACAGGAGCTGCAGGACTGGCAGAACAGAGAGCAGCAGGAGGCTGTGCCAGTCTCATGAACCATCACATCTTGCCTACTGAAGAACATTCGGCATTACAAGTGAGGCCACACAAAAATTTAAAGGACTTTACAGCTAAATTGGCTTATGTCTTTTGAAATGAAGTATGTTGCAGCACAGCACCAATAAATTGCCTGTGAAGACCAAGACAATACTTGTGCTAGTAAAAGGCAGCCACTCCTTGTCAGTGAAGTCCATTTTTAAAAAAGTTTTGGGCAGCACCTGTCTGCCTCAGCAGCAACATATCACTGGTGTGTTTGGCCAGAAGCCTAGCGAGAAAAAGCAAAGGACAGAGGGAGAGATCCTCCACCAGCTTTGGGCTCTAAACACCTACTCACATTCCAGAATCCATCCTGTGTAGCGTTGCATCGTTCCTTTTCTATTTCCTTCCACAAGTCAGCAAGAATAAGACAGCACACAGCTGCTTTAGGGTAATCTGATGCTTTAGCATCTTCATTTTGGCTGCTTTGAAACGATGTTACCTTGGCATGGTTTGAGTCAATGACTCTAGTAGGTCTAGGCAAATACTGGTTTGGGGTTTTTTTATGTTCAGAAGCCAAACCGAAAAGCAGGAAAAAATGTCTTAGGTCAGAATTTTCTGAAGTTTTCTTTGGCAAAATGAAACCAAAAAGTGTATCATGTCAAAACCTTGAATGAACCAAAATATTTCATTCCACCAAAATTGAATGTTTGTGTTCTGATTACTCTTTCCTTTTTTTTTTTATTTTTAATTGAATGATAGTTTGAACAAATAACTCAACAAATTTTACTTGCAAATGGTTGGAATGGAAATATTTGCCATATTCAGAAATCTATAACGTAATCTTTCTCTCAGCCAAGGATTTAGCTGAATTCAACCTAAATTTACTCATTGTTTCAATATTTTATTTTTATTTTGTGTTGAATGTTTACAGAAAAACATTCCCCATATTTTTCTTCTTCCTATTGAATTGATTCTTGAATTTTCTTCCTGCCCTGTGAGATGTTCTCCTACTTTTACAGGGTTTCTTTGACTTCACTTTTTCATGATGAAGAACTTCTCAGTTTTGTTCCTTAATGATCTGAAAGTTCCTGCCATTTGGTGTGTGAAACTGTTAAGATTCTTCATCAGCTGTGCCTTGGCCCTCCCCTGCTTATTCTGTAGTAGGGTTATAGGCTAATGAGGAGTAAGGTAAAATCTGCCTTTGCCTTTCCAGAGCAGATGTTGCTGTCAATACACTTTCTTCCTAGACTTGCTTTGATTTTTCTTTTCATTTTTTTTCCACAAATAGGGACATTCAGTTAAAGCACAAGTGTGAAACCGTGCAAGGAGAGAGGAATCAAAGATTTGTATTTAGCTTGGCACATTGCATGCTCTTTAAACACCTCTTGCCTTGAGGATGTTCGGCTCCGCCAGGGAAGCCCACAGTCCTTCAGGCCAGAGACCATCGCTGCCCAGAAATGTTCATGTTGCTGTTTGTTTGCTCCTTGGCCCAGAAGCCCGGTAATCTGGGCTTTTCCCAAAGTATATGTACTTGTGGCATAAGCCACTGTAGTGCGTCCAGTGCACTTGGAAGATGTCTGTTTTATGGTTTCATTATGGAAATAAGAATTCTCAGCAAGAATTTCCAGTGAAGTGTTCTACAAAGCTGGAATCTGGGTTTATTTCCAAGCTCTGTACAACTGATATCCTTCCATCCATTCACCTTTAATCTTCTGCATGTGATAAAAGTGGTATTATTTTTGGAGGATGAATGTTGTTTCAAAGGCTCATAATTAGCCCCTTCCAACTTTGAAAAAATCACCCTTTTGAAAGAGGTTTTCCAAGTCTGCTTTGTCTGCAAAAGTGAGTTTTAAATATTCCCATAAAACCTCTTCATTTCCTGTGCCATGTGCCTAAAAACATACTGTTTAGTTTGTCAGGGCAAAGGAATTTGAGGTTCGAAAATAATGCTGCATTTTTACATAGAGTTAAATAGGCTTGAAAATAATCCTTTTAAGGATTTTATTGACATGACCAAAAATAATCAAGATCTGATTGTTTGAAAACTATAGGCTAGAATGTCAGTAATACTTTAACAAGCAAACTAATCAACTGGTCCTCCTACTGCCTAGAACTGATGAAAAAAAGAGGTTCTTATTAATTCTGCTTGTAAATGCTTGGGAGCCATGCAAATTCTCACTGGTGAGAGCCAGATGGGTCCCTTGATAGCGAGATTCTTTTATAGGCTCATGCCTCATTTCTGTGGCTAATGCTTTCCCCCTGATGAGGAGATTGTCCCCACTGATCCTATTTTGGGTTGCACTGTTGCTCTCAGAGGCAACAGGAATACAAATCACGGCTGGCACATCCTTCTGGTGGCTGTATTGGCACTCATTTGACCCTGAGACTTGAGCCCACCTCCAAATTGTTGTTGCTGCTGGGGATGAAATCTCACACTGGCCTGAGGATCTCCACTTGTGCCTGATGTCTGGGCCCTTCCTGGCAGCTCAGCAGAAGAGAAAGGGGGCCAGGATGGGTTGTCCCGTTGTCACTGAAACTGTAGGAAAAACAAAACCTCTCCAACGACATTTTTTAGTGTTAGGAAATCGAGGCATTACTTTATTCTGGCCAGGATGTTGTTCTGGCCAGGATATTGTTCTGGCCAGGATGTGCAACAGAAGTAATTTCATCCACACATTGCCCAGGTTGCGCAGGGAAAATCATCCCATCTCACATGACTACTAGATTTTTCACATACTTAACACAGTCAAAACCCAGGGAAATTCATTGGTCCCAAGTTACGAAGTTCTTAGTATCTGGTTTCCTACTGGTTGTTGATCCCTTTGCCTAGTGTTAATTAGGTTCTCATTCTTCAGTTCTCATATTTATCTTTTCCCAGACCATGCCGGGGTGATGTTTAGAGTGGATGTTCCTTAAAGGTCCTTATCTTTTGTGTATCTTCTGTGCTACTCCCAGTCTGCTGAGGTGTTAAACTCATTAGGCCTCGAGTGGTGAAACAGTCCTTTGGAAAGAAACTTCAATTCCTTTCTCCCTGGGCAAAGGTGAACAAAACCCCTGACTAACGTTATATTAAAAATTAAACTTTGTATCATTTCCAACACCCTGTGGCTGGCCTGGGGCAGCCTGATGGACCTCTCTGAATGTGATTGCTGGGCTTTTTGGTTGGATGAAATCTTCCTCTGTAGCTTAACAAACCTAAAGTTTGCCTGTGAAAAATGAGGTTCACTCTTCTGGTAAAATTTTAAAAAGTTTAATAAAAAGACAATTAGGAGACAGGAAAGCAAAAATTATATACGGCCGGGTGCTTGGCCTGCAGCCAGGAGCACACCCTAACTCAGAAAACATTTTTTTAACTGTACCAGCATGTTGCATATTCATAGACCCTCATGCATGATTCAAGAATTCCTTTTTTGGTGCTCCCTTGGTTTCCCCCCTCCCATTCCCTCTTGCAGATCAATTCAACATTTTATTATTCCTTGTGGCTCCGTCTTGAGGATTAAATCTCCTTGAGGCTCCATTTTGTCGTCGCTGGGGTCTGTCACCATTATCTTCGTCCAGATAGGATAATCCAAGAGTGTGGGGAATTTTCTTGATTATCTTTATTATTCTCTGAGCTAACTACATGAATAAAAGAAGCATTCTACATATCATGCTATAGCCGAAGAAATATATATATACCACATTACTATTTCTAAGTTCTGTTAATAGCAGAAATAAAAGAAACTATATTCATACAGTAAAGTTTCTAACATTACATATAGAGCATTCATTTTAATATTTGCGAAAAGCCAATAATATAATATGTACTTATAACACTGCCTAATCTCTAACATATTTTAGATGGAGTTACACCCTTTATGACTTTTCATGTTTGTGGTTTTTATGGCAATTTCCTTCCATCTGTATTTATGTCCAGCATAAATGTGTCAGCATGCCTCCTGCAGAACAGCCTGGTGAGATTGGCAGATTCACCCCTTGTGGGTAATTTTACTGAACAACCTGTTACAGGTGTCTCAGACATCTTTAGAAGCTAATTTCCCAAAGATTCTTTGAACTTTTGATTCAAAGTCATTGTGATAATGTTGCAAGAGGGTGAGAATGAATGAGCCATGCAATGAGTTGCCCCTGGGACTTGGGGGTCATCAAAACTGTCTTACTTTCTCGTTTTCTTTAAAAAAATTTATTATTTACACTTGGCTACTTCTGATTTGACAGATGGGGGTTCTCAGAGTCAAAGAGAGCTCAGCATGAGAGATTGTAACTCAGTCTTTGCTTGGGCTTCAGAAAACACATCCAGAGAAAGCCGGCATCTCTGGGAGTCAGCTGCCTGTGCTTTGCACTTCCAACAGCACCAAACACGTCCTGGGCTGAGCGTGGGCCTGTGTCTGTGTGTGCTGACCTGCTGCAAGGCCCGGGGAGGCCGCAGACCTCACTGCTTGCTTTCTACAGCCAAATTGCTTTCAGTGGTTGAGGGAGTAAAATGTCTTAATATGCACTACTATTAAGCTGCAAAAGAAGAGCATTTCTGAAAGGAGAGAAGGCAGATTTTGGGTTACTGCCACCCCTTCAAAGGGAGGGATTTCAAGCTTGTGTGTGCCTTTGCAGCCCCAGTGGATTAGAGCGCTCCAAAAGGTGCACCAGAGCTGCAGTGTGAGCTCTCCCAGCCTGGGCAATTTGCCTCAGGCAGAAACCCCACTGAGAAGCAGAGACTGTGGGAATCAGGTCAGCCTGATGAGCAGCAAAAGCCTGTCCAGGGATACAAACAGCCATATGGGACAGGCTGGCTGAGCCCCCTGGCTATGCAGACCTCATTGCATATCAGCAGTGGAGGGCCCTGCCCTGGACTTCAACCAGAACTGGATGTCAACAAAAACAAACCCATAGTTGGAAAGCAACAGATCCTGAGCTGTGGAGTTCAGGAGCAGCAATCTAAGGAGGGAGGTAGGAGTGTAATTAAAAGTCTGCAGGAGGCAGGGAAAGTGCCAGCTGGATGCTGGGGGGCTTTCATGGGAACGACAGTGGGTTCTCCTCTCTACAACCAGGGATGCTGAGATGAATTGCACATCTCTTTTGGTTAGAAGGATCAAAACAGTGCCCTGACTGAGGTTTGACGTGAATTACTGAGGATTACATGAAATTTGAAAATGCTTTGGGCAATGGGCAATTTTGGAAACTGACATTTTGACAAGGAGTGCATGCAGATTGGAGCTGAAATCAGGTGGAACCACGGCATGGGCTTTCACTGGTCAGTAAATTCTGACCCCTGAGGTGACAGAGAGACCCATTGCAGAGTAAGGGGTCCCGGCTGAGTTTATGGCAGAGGTTTTGTGTTGCCTGGGGTATGTGGCTCTCCTACTACACATTTCAGATATCTCCCTTTGAGGGTAAGATTGCCAGTAATACATGTTGGATGTAGCAGACAGCTGTTAGACAAATTGCTCTGGGATTTTACAGTGACGTGAGACTTTTCTCAAAGAACATTAATTGGGACTAATTTTCTTTGGTGAGGAATGGGGTCAGTCTCAACAGATGCTCAAGACTTGACACCTATTTGGGAAAAGCATCATCTGATTTTTGGCTGCTAGGGGTATGTATGCTGCCTATAGTGGAGAGTGTAATAATAAATGCTGCAACAGGGAAAGAATATCACAGCCCAAATGAAAACACAGTAGTAACTGAGAGCTAGTGATGCCTAGTGAGTGACTTTTTTACCAAAAAGGTAACGTTTGCTGTTGACTTGCTGTTTTAAATAGACAAAAATACCCATACTTTCCCAGACAGGACATTTAGTAGCAGAACCTCAATAAAGATGCTGCTAAATTAGGGGAGATCTTATATTATTCTGTAGAGCAGGAAATAGTACATGAGAAGCATTAAGAAGACAAGCGTTAGCCAGCCTCTCCCATGGTGGTGTTGGGACACCTGTAGGTTCCCATCTCTGTGCCACTCCGGGAGCATGGCATGGCACATCCTGTCTAACCAGGAGTGTGCATACACGGTCAGCAGGATGCGCTTGGGTTGTCCCTTCTGCTTGTTTTAAACAAAAGTCTGCACAACAACAAATTGCTTCCAGAGGTGGAGCATCTTAAGAGCTGTATGGTAATGGTAATATGCGCACGTGTGTGTGTGAATTTGCACAATTTGCTTCTTGCCCACCCAGGGTAAAGGTTATTAACAGCTCTAGATGGGGAGCTGTTTCTGCTCCCCATTCAGTGTGTCTGTTCATGTCTGCCTCACCCTGTCGGTGGCAATGTGCTTCTGTTGCCCACAAGAAGGAGACCTCGGATGGGGTTATACAACCAGATATTTATTACTGGAAGTCATGTGACAGACCTTCTGTTTAGTTTTCTCTTGCCACATTTCTTCTTGTGCAAGCAGGCAGCGTGTCTGCAAACAGTGTGGTTTCCATCCCCAGTGCCTTCTGTCAACCACTGCCTCTGTGCCACAGCTCCGTCCCTGCGCCGTACAGTACCACACTGGCTGCCACTTCCTTGGCTGTCTCACTTCACCAGGCCTGACACTGCTTTTCTTCCACCCCAAGGCAGACTGGGAGCCCAGCAGACCACCAGTGTTCCAGCCACAGATCCACTGGTGTGCCTGGCCAGGGTTCCCCTCTTATCCTGCCTCCATTGCTTAGGGATACAGGAAGTTTTGAGGGCCAGGATGATCTTCTGCCCTGGCAACACAGCACCTACTGAGTTGGTCCACTGCTGAGAACCGTCTCAAAGAACATCATAAACAACCAGGGATACAGACACAGCATTAAAAGGAAAAGCATCCTATCCTGGGCATCTGAACTTTCTCTGGTAGCTCTCAGGGACCTCTTGGTGTAAGATAAATCTATTCCATGACAGAGTACCAGTGGGACAGATCCCAGTTCTGTCTTCTCCCCTTTTTTTTACTGTCAGTAAAGTTTGCTGAATTAGCTCAAACTCAGGGTATTTTTCTCAAGCATTTTACAGGGAATTAGTAATACTCACAGGCTATATTCCTAGAGAAAGACCATACAATTATCTACAAACTCTTGGCCTGAGACCACGCTTGTAAATAAAGATGAAGAACTGAGTCTCCTTTAAAAGGCGCTCCCAGAGTGTTGCAATGATAATCATTGTGATCATAGGGGAAGCTGTTACCGACAAATGAAGCTGCCTGGAAAGACTGGGGAAGAGGTTAATCAAGATGGTTCACCCTGGTCTAATTGTATAAAGCACAAAGTGTTATAATTAAATACAGAGTCTCCACAAGCACCAGTGCTGTGTTGTATAAGCTTTGACGTCTCTAGAAATACATGATAGAAGTTTCCTAATGTCACATAGGAAACCATATAGTAAAACTTAGACCAGAAATCGTGAGATTACAGACTTCAAGGGCAGATGCGTAGAAGAAAACAAAATATCTACTCCAGTCTGGTTTTAAAATAAGTTTATTTGGGCTCCATAATTCTTTGGTTTCAAGGGTATCTAATGTAATCGAAATAATGAATATGTGCATCTCCCTGGTTTCACGGGCATCTTAGGTGATCAAGATAGTGAATATGGCTTCCTAGGCTCACCTGTCTGTCTAGCTGTGGGCAAACTTTCGTGTGTATCAAGCTTCAGGTGTTGAGATTTCTGTAATTATTTACTTTTTCACAATAAGTTGAAGTTAATTAATTCAAATTTTCGTTAACTCTTATGTGCTGTAGTAGACCAAGACATGTTGAAATAAAATGAACTTCTGAGGACAGCTGTCATGGGTATGTTTGGGTATTTCAGATTTACAGGACAACATAGCCTGTAAATTAAGCTTTATTTTATGAGCTCATTGAGAAAGAAAGGAAGAAACACAACAAACAAGGGCTCAATTGTCTTTGCACAGACTACCCTGCGACGTGAATTCAGTAATTCATCACATAAATTATGAAGTTTCTAATTCATAGCTTGCAATTGACAACTTGTAACTCAACTCTTGCACCAATATGCAGAACAGTTACCTAACTGGTGAGGAGATGCTCATCTTTCCTCCTCTGTCGTGACACAAGTATCCCTGGAATCACACCGGGAAGCACAGCAGACCCAGTGTAACTGCTGTTGGATCAGCTTCCAAACCTTTTTGCTTAAACTGAAGTTTTCATACCTTTCAGCATGCAAGTTTTGTCTGTGCCATTTCCATGGCTTAGCAGATTCCGATGAAACTGCCGGGCAATCACCATGCAAAGACAGTGGCTGCAGGAGACAGCAATCTGCAGGTGATAATGGCTGTGTAATGGCCCTTTATCTCCTCCTGTCCCACCTATTTGATGTTCTTCCTTTGAACTAAGGACACAGCTCCCAATATACATCAGGCATGAGGTGTGTTAGCCAAAAAACCTGACCTTATCACTCCCTCCAAATACCTCAAAGGAAATTGTAGTCATTTGGGGGTTGGCCTTTTCTCCCAGGTAGCAAGTGAAGAGGAAAAGGCCTTAAGTTGCACCAGGCGAGGTTTAGATTGGATATTAGGAAAAAAAATCTTCACCGAAGGGGTTGACAAGCACTGGAAAGGCTGCCCAGGAAAGTAGAGAGTAACCATCCTTGGAAGCCTTTAAAAGCTGTGTAGACCTGGCACTTAGGGATATGGTTTAGTGGTGGACTTGGTAGTCTTAGATTGAGGATTGGACTTGACGATCTTAGAAGTCTTTTTAACCTAAATGATTCTAAGAGTCTATTAATGTTTGCCAAGAACTGTCAGGTTGGTGAGTCCCCGAACTCTGAGAAAACCATCAGCTGGGTTTCATATGGTTTGGGAATCAAAGAGGATAATTCCCTCTTTTGCAGCCAGACCACAGTTCTGTCAAGGACAATGATGGCCACCATTTTGCAATACCTGGTCAGACAAAAGTCCATTTTGAAGTCATTGTTTCTATAGCCATGCCCAGGATTGGAAAAATCCAGCTCTGTTTTTTTCACTTCAAGTCTGAATATCAGGAGCAGTTTGGGGGATTTGTATGCATTTATTATACACAGAAGCTAGCTGATGGCTGTGATGCGTTGATTTACTGCTCTAAAGCTGTTCTTGTATTATTTTATCGCATTACAGATAAACTGCTACTAAATTTGTGTAGACTTACTATTTGATCAGCTGCCACCTGGTGTTTACACTTTGCTGACCATTTCATAAGATTGGACTTTCTCCTGAATGTACTGCCACAGTCCTCTCACTGCTTAGTTCTAAAATATTGCATCCTAATGACCTCAAGGAAGGACACCACAATACTGTCAAATCCACCACTAAACTAAGCTACCATGCTCTTAAAGGACATGATGATGAACTCCATCATCATCACGGGAGTGCTTGCATTGTGTAGCTTCAGCCTTCTTCAACTGCCAGTGGTGAGGGCACAAGAAGCACTTTACCCTCCAGTATTTTGCCACACAATTTTCTCCTACTCTTTTCCACCCTCTGTGCCAGCATAGTTATTCGTGCAATTAAACAGATGAGGGACTTGATTGGGCTGGAAAATATTTAAGGACTGTTGAACCTAATGGATAACTATTGCCTCAGACTGTTAGACTAATTTTACAGCTGTTCTGTATAATGCCTTTGGCCATGATTGTCATACTCACTGGCGTCCCCTTGCACTACTGAAGTGAAGCAGAGGAAGCAAGCTAGTCCTTTGTTATTTACTTCACTGTTATTTTCTATTTGCTTATGGTGGCATGGACCTGTTTTACAATAAAGGGTTAGTTTTAAGATATAGAAAATAACCTAATTCTCAGTGAATGCCGATTGTGCCCAAGCATGACATTTGTGGCTAGTCATACACTGAAGCAGTTTATTTTGCCTAGCAAACATCAGGTTGCCGTGTCTGATTGCAGCCTGTTCTGCAGTAATTTAGTGGAGCCCAAACTAAAAGCTCACCTGTAAGGAGGGCAAAATACGGTATAAAGGAAAATACAACTAAGGCATGTACTACTTATTCACATATAAGCAGAGTTTTCAGCCCTGATGGCATAAGGCTGTAACCCAAGCTTTTATTTGCAGTGCTATGTGGAAATGAAATAGTTTGAATCTCTTTTCAATTCCTGCCTCTGTCACAATGATCCTGTATGGATCGATTCTTGTTAAAAGTGCTTTGAAAATTCAAATGCTAATTAGTTTGGTGTCACGGGTTTCTTAGAACACACAAGAAATTCTCACTATGTGAATGATACTTGTTAACACTTTCTAGTGTTACTGTTACCTGCAAAATATTTTAGTGCTCGACTGTAAATCATGAATGGGTGGCTACCACAATCTTGTAAAATATTTAAAGGCGTGTACTATAGTCACATGCAACAGGAGTTTGCAAAGTCATTAACAGGCAAGGGAGGAGTGACTGCTTGTAAAGATTCTGCAGGCTTTGGCATTTAAAATCCCCTCCCCAGCCAATGAAGTTTAGCTGGTCCCTCAGTGGATTGATGACCTAAAACTTTGCGGGGTATCTGGGAGTGGAGATGGATGTCATCTTTCTGCAGAAGTAGAGGCAACCAACACAGCTTATCAGATTACAGAGAACCAAGTTAAGGGCCAGGGAGTGATGCTGGATGGGTGAGATCATCTTTTGAAATCTGCATAGCATTCTTTGTGCCGTGCTCAGATGCTGGCTTGCAGCTGTGTCCCTGCACGAGAGCCAGAGACATATGCCCATGCCCAACCAAAACCCTTCACCATGTGCTGGTTCTTCTCCAACATCTGACCTGGGGCTCAAATCAAACCCGATTTCTGCAAGGAAATCACACTTTGTGAGCACGTGCTGCTGCTTAGCCAGCTCAGCCAATTTGCACACTGAGGCTTCACTTGGTTGGGAGGGGAACCATGGAGAGGCATCCAGCATCTAGAACTATTCTACAAATCTTAACTAATGGAGCAACCCTTGACAAGAGGCAGCACAAGAAGGAAAAGTAATTTTATTTTGTACAAACCAGGTATCACTCAGGCACACGCATTCTTCTCGTAGTTTTATTCATTCTTTCCTATTGGGAAACTTGAAGGTATGTCTGCACGTGGTCTATCCAAAAATATTTGTGGTCACAAAGAGTTAGGGAAGCTCGCTGTTTAGTTCTCATAGTGTCTTCTGGGTTGTTCTTATTAATGGCAGCCACGTGGTTGGCTTGTGAACGTGTCTTTTACACATTTCAAAAGTTACTGTGAAATGTGTTTGTCTCTCCTTTTGTCCCACCTCTGTGAGTCATTAGGCAAAACTGCTGATTAACTCACTGTTCTTTTGTCTCTTTCTGGGTGTAGGCTGTTGTATTTGTTTGTTTTTCTCAATCTAGGTGTTTCTATAAATGGAAACTGCTGGTAGTTGTGCCGAGATTTTATGATCTACTAATTTAGGTGCCATTAATGCGTGCTTTTCTTTCATCCCTCTTTCTTCCATTTCTTCCCATTCTCCCACATCCACACATTTCTACTTTTGCTCTATCCATACCAAGTGTGACATTTCTACTACAGCTCATCACAGAGCTGTGTGCAGCGCTTCTGTTAAACTTGGGATCTAATGGGTCTGGCAAGGCAGAGGAATGAGGAATGTGCTTATTGTTATTTTCTGGGGAAAATTTCCTGCTAGTTATGGCAGCAACTAAGGCTTGTTTCAGCTTCACAGGGAGCAATGCAAATATCAACTTCTAAAACTAAAGGTAGCTCACGTGAATGTGCAGGATCATGATAAAAGAAGCTCAGTACACTTGTGTTCTGACTGTGATTACACAGTTGTCTTCTCTCTTTCAAACAGTAAGTTCAGAAAGGTGGTTGTTCACTTTCTCACCCTGCTGCCCAGGATGATTCACCCAGGAAATGCCTCGTCAGAGCTCAAGCTGCAGATGGCCAGTGGGATAGACCTGCCCGGGAACAATCCAAGGCAGGGATTCACTGGCTTGCCAAATTACATGGTACTCCTGAAGAGGAAGGAGTTCCATCTTCACACAGGGATGGAAAAAGGACACGGTGAACAGTCATTTCCTCTATAGGAGACGCACATAGGAGTCCATCACAGAGGAATGTGGGCTTTCCTGAAAAAAAAAATCAGTCCTATGTCATCTCACACTATACTAAAACATAAAAATAAGAAAAACGACCTGTCCTTACAAGGAGGTTAGCGATATTAATTAATGTTTGTGAAGCACTAGGTAGTATAGCAATAAATTACATGGGTGATCCTATGAGGATGTTACTAATTGTGTATTCAGGCCAGAGTTTGAATAGGATATAGTAAATGAGGCATGAGGCCATGCACTTAGCAGTGAGGATAAAACAAGCTAATGAATCGTTGCTTATTAAATGTATGCCATCCATGTGCACAGAAAGGCTAAAGTTGCTATGTAAAAAGGTACATGTTATCCTGTAATTAAAGATTTTACAGTGCATATAAGAGTTACAAATTTAATTTGTCTGGGAAATTTTAAATCAGGCATTTCCTATCCTTGGAAACACAACTTTGCAACCCTTACACTTCTTGAATAGAGGCTTTTTATGGAATTCGGTAAAAAGTGTTTAAATATTGTGTTTTCCCTGCTTATTTTGCCACAATTGGCACTGAGCTCTGTCTCCCATGCTGCCTTCGCCATCTGGAACAGACTAAATGGCTTTCTGCATTGCCTTAAATCCCATCACCAAATCCTATCTTCTGGGCCTGTAATTCCTGTCCATCTTTCTCATAAGAGAACTCAGTCCCATTTCTTGACCAAGTGTGGCTCCATCAGACTTAAATCTCTGTGAGGTCTTGCCTTTTTTTCTCTATTGTGTTTTTATGCCACAGAGACATGAAACTGTCAGATGTCAATACACCTGCCTACATTCATTAATATAAAACGAGACCATCAGTGATACAGCATTCTGAAGTTTTCCACATCAGGTTAATTAGTTCAGAGAAGTGTTTAATTCAGTCTAAATTAGGTTTTACTGAAATAGCAGCAAACTGACTATCTATGGAAACCCAGACTGACTGTTCTCTTTCTAAAGAAATTGGAATTCCAGTACCCTGTTGAAGATAAAGGTAAATGAAAGGCAGAGAATCAGATTGCATCCAGAAATGGATATCATCTAATATGTTTCATAGATATATTTTAAATACAGGCAACAGGAAATAAATATCCAACAGTAAAATGACTGTTAATCAAGTGCAGTACTGATGCTTAACTTTCCCCCATGCTCAGCCTGTACCATTTTTTTTACGTTCAGGTGGAGCTTGAGTGACTCTAGTCATATATACCTCTGTCACTGATTGGTGTAAAATTCTCTCGCTTTGCTTTTAAAGGAAGAGTCAAAAAAATATAGAGCACATGCCCAGTGAGGGGTGGTTGTACCTTTCGGATGGAGGTGTGTGTTAATATCACAATAATATCATGAACCAAGTTCATCCAAGGAGACCGATTTCACCATCGAGTTCCTCTCCCTGCAAAGATGTGGCCAGCAGCTCCTGGCCACAGTTTCTCCACGCTGCTCCACCCTCCATTCCATCCCCCTTAGCGGCTGCTTACAGCTGCAGATCGTGTGTATGGGGAACCACTGTGGGATAGGTCTCTGGGCAGCAACTGTATTTTACCCTTTAATTTCTGTACTGTTATAACCTCTGTTAGGATGTGAATATAACTCCTCAGTTTCCTCCAATCGTACCCCTGTCATCTGTCCATGGGGTCCCCAGCCATCTTTCCACACCTGATCTCTCTGATCAGCACTTTAAATAATGGCTTTCTATTATACGGTAGAAACAACAAGTAGTGCAGGGGATGTTTTGACGTGGACATCTGCAGAAAGTGGAGATGGCACTTGATGTCCTTTAATCTTCTGTTTCTAACATGTTTTTACTCTAATTGTTCTAGTGTTTTGTTCCTGTACATCATTTATCCACTATTACTTTATAAGATATATTAGGTTATTTTTGTTTTCCACTACATTTAAAATATCAAGCATTTTGGTTCTTCTCGTGGCCATGAATTTGTCAAATTGTCACCAATGTATTCTCTCTCTGCTTTGGATAAGGCTGGTACAGCGATGCTATTATCCCCACCCTCTTGAGCCTCCATGGCTTGGCAGAGATGACAGATCAAATGGTCACGTCTTGAGGTTTTTCCTGGGACCACAGAACCAATGATTCTCCAGACACTAAAAACTCTCCAAAATGTGAGATTTTCAGGCTGAAAAAAGACATTCATTCATGTACCATGTGAATTCAAAATTCATTTGTATGGTATTCACTGTGTTCTGTGTTCTTTTGAAAAGAAAATAACATTAACACAGCACACAGATGAAACTGAAAGACAAGAAACCAACCCTTCCCTGCTGACCAGCTAATTTTCAGTGCTTTAAGAATTACAGAGTGAAGTAAAATTATTTTATTGCCTTCTTTCATCATTATGCCACAGTACTAATTATGCTGCTGGTGTTCTAAAGTTTATAATGCTATTTCCTGTCACTGAGTTCCTATTTCTTTATTAAATTAATTCTTTAAACATATGCTTTATGCTCCTAGTGAGGCCCTGGTAGCAGACTATCATCTTACAATGACACCGGTGGGTAAGTTTTCATCCACTGCAAAGATAGAAATGATGGAACAACGGCTGTATAGAATAGAAACCATAGAAAAATGATTTATATTTTTCAGAATGATCAGCATATGCTGCCACAAGCGAATATGAAATCATCACATTTTAATATGGAAAACTGATGAAGTCTAGAGTATAAATAATAAAAGTTATGCAAACATATCTTTGCATGCATATAAGAGACTGGAGTATGGAAGGCACCATACATCCTAAAGGATACTTACTTGCTTTGCTGCAATCCCTGCCTTGCATAGACCTCAGTAAGAGTGACCTTTCATTTCAGTCACTATTCCCAGCTGGCTTCAGAAATATCTAAGGAATTTCAATCAAGAATTGGGCAAATCTCTGATAAAGATGAACCCACTGCCGCAGCTCTGATAAGCTCAGGGCTTAATATGGAACAGAGGGTCATAGCTGTCTGGTCTGGGAAGGGTTAGCAAACTGCTTGCGAGCATAGGCAAGCTTAACAATGACAACCAGCTTCAAGGTGCCTCCCAATCACTGCTAGAAGGAGATGCATGAAATATGACTCTGTTCGTGTTAAGAGTACAATAAAATTATGGACAGAGGGAATACACAATTTACGGATTAACCACCAAGGAGAAACAGTCCCTCATGGGAACCATACTTGTGCTGCTAAAGAGAGCGCCTTATGGCAACTTAGTCCAATGGTCAACCACAATAAGACTTCAAAAACATTTTAATGTAGTCCTTAAAGCAATGTTGTACCTTTTCCCTCGGCTTCTAGAGGCCTTTTGGCAGCTGGGGATTTCTGCACAGAAGCCACCCTTGTGGCCCCCGTAGGACTGGAGCTGCCAAAGGTGATGGCAAAGATTTTGGCACTGCTGGCTATAATGCACCTGGGCATGTGCTGGGGAGAAGTCCCTGGCCAGGGAGGAGTGGTGAGTTACTGCAGCTCCTTTGCTCTGTTTGAACAAAAAGAGGCAAGTTAGGGACCAGGGCTTGAGGTTAACAAATGCTGACCCCATAGGAAATTCCAGCACTAAAACTAAGGCTCTGCCATTAAGGAACACATTTACGCCTGAATGAGGTCTCCAAAGACAGGATGCCTCTCATCAGTGCACTCGCCTGGCAAAATTCAGCGGTGCGGGTTCCTACCATACTTTGAGCAGTTGTCAGAGGCTTGTTGGCAGACACGGTCAGACATCACTTTGGAGTCTCTATTTCCATATCCATATTTTTCAATCCATTCATGAAATACAGGTGCAACTCCCGATAAAGCCATTGGAAATCATGCCCAAATATTTGGGGACAGAAACTTAGCCTGATCACTTGAAGCCAATATAGCATTTTTCCAGGGTCTTTCAGCTATAATCAGGAAGTTGTTTATGTTTTCAGTAAGTTGATGGTAGACAGTTTTATTTTTAGGGGAAAAACTCTTTTTTGTTTTTTTTTTTTTTCCCTCTCAGTAATTACAGAATTTCTGGTATTGACTGAAACAGTGAGGCAGATCACTGCAAGATTTTGTTTGAAGAGTTTTGTTACTGTCTTTCCTGTCCTATTACTCTACTTAAGTGTTCAACCTCTTCTATGTGAAGACCACTAGGTTAGACAAATCATTGTAGTGATTTTGTCATACAAACAAATGCTTAAGGCAAATTTAGATCATTGGAATAATTTCCCATTTTTCCTACATTTAGAGGTATTTTATATCTTATTTTCTGTCCTTTTGCTAATTATTTTAAAAGGGGCTTTGTAATAGACAAGGATTTTTGTCACTGAACCAGTCATTTTTCTGGCACACTGCACTGCTAGTAATGCGATTGCTTAAATAAAAATTGGTGCAGCTTTAACATCATAATATAATCACTCATTTCTTTGCCTTTCATTCTAATAATGTAAGACATAATGAACTCTTGGTAGATATAGTAATATCCCATAAGTATTTATATAGGATTTATGTTGTCATTTAATATTATTTCAAAGGACAAAACATAATTCTTGCCATTTTGCTCAGCTGCTCATTTTGTGATTTTTTTTGTTCTCCCACTATCACTGAAAAGAAATGATCAAATTAACCATTTTAACAAGCATTTGCTAGTTGTGCCTACATACCATTCATTTAAATGACTTGTGAAATCAATCAAATAATGGGGCCTAGTCTTCTTTCCCTGAATAATGACTTCAAGGAAGATCCACCTCCCTCTCCAGGAAAGAATGGATAGCTGGGAATGCTCAGGGGAATAAAAGGATTTAAAGCACTGCACATAAAAGGCTGAGTAGAGGAGTCTTTGAAAATAAATGCAGGCTTCAACAAAGGATAAGAAAGAAAAGGGTACAGAGGGAGCGGCTTGGTGTAGATATGGACAGCGCATACAGAAGAGGCTGCTGAGGAGATGCATAATACCCCAGTCGAATGAGCTGTAGGTGCTGGACTGAGGAAAATGCATTTTGATGAGGGGCACAGGATGTGCAGAGGCTGGCTGTGGCTGACAGGGTAATGAAGAGACCTCAAAAGGAAGCCAGTCTGGAAAATTAAACTAATTATCTCAAAACGAAGTGTTTGCGTTTCCACTGGTATGCAATGAGCCGTTCTTCACAATCAAAAAATTATGAAGGTGAGAAAAAGAGATGAGCTCCATTTAATATTTTAAAAATTACAACAACTCTTTTTCCTACATCCCATATTTAGGATTAATTGAAAATAAAAGGCACCCAATTTGTCATCAGCTCAGAGTGGTGAAAAGAATCGTAACATTACCTCACCCTTACACACCTTTTGTCTGGATTTTTTGCATTTGTAGCAAAGTCTCCCTGGAGGATTCTCTTTGAGCAGGACTGAAGTAGTTGTAGCATTTCTAGTAAGTGTTTACCTGCACTTCTCCAGAAAACAAGCAAATATAGAAATGATTAAAGAAGATGGTGAGTAATCTTCTTAGATTAACATCCTTAGAGTTCAAAATATTAAAAAAAATTTAAGCTATTTTCTCAGTTTTTGCTGTTTCAGTAAGTTGTTGGTGGGTTAAACATGTAATTAAAAAGGAATGCACACATCGTTAACATTTTTAATTGTGTCAGAGCTAACAACTTTGTGGAGAAATGTTAAGTCATCATCACTGCCTGACAAAATTCCAATAATGTATATTCAGCCACCCCCAATTACTGAATTAACAGTTGAGTCACAAGACTTACTCATGGATATTTGGCATTACTGTCCACTGACATTACCTATTGGACCAGACCAGTCGTGGGTCTGACCAAGTATTGTAATGACAGTGTTTTTCTAGGAGTGTTTGTAATGTTTTGTGACGATCATGTTTGAGCAGTTCAATAATGTTCGTCTGGAAGAGTATAAAAATACCACTGTTGTTCCATAATACTTTGTTGAGGCTCAAATGCTGCAGTGTTTTCTGAATACAGGATACAAATTTTAAAATAAATGTAACGCTTGGGACGACGCTGACTGTGACAGATAGACAGGATAACCAGTGGCAAGTGCAGGACTTTTGGATGCTGAAGGGCATCATCAAGGCCGTCTTCCATGAGTTGGTGCCATACGTTCACCATCCTCACCTGAGATTTCAGAACCCAGAGCCATGTCCAAGTAAATGACTGCCATTCTTCAGAGTCTTGCAGCCTCTGACCATTACTCCTTGGTCACTAATTCCTTTGAGGTGAGCAAGTACACCACAGGTAAAGAGTGTATGGAGATTTTGTCCTCAGTAGTGCTGTGGGTGACATCTGAGAAGCTCTTCAAGAGTTTGATCTCCGAGACTTCTGAGAGAGAAGCTTTGGCAATATTCTTACCTTATTCTTCTATTTCCAGCCTGCTGCAGCTACATACATAAGGCTTTGCTCAATCTCTGTGACTGCCACTGGGTTATCCTGCCCCTTGAAAAACTCCTCTTTTTATCATGGTACACATTTGTTAGAAATGTAATTTCTTTGCGGCTGCAGACTGCAATTACCTGAGTGTTTTGGCAGGTGTAAGAGGGTGCTTCCAGTGTGGTAAAGGAGATAGAAGTGTGGGGAAAAGATAATACAAAAAAGATGGATTCAGCAGCAAAAGGCAGGAAAAATGAGGAAGGAAAGGTTTCAGATCTAAAATCCAGACAACTGAGGATAAAGCAGGAGGGATAGACGGCGCTAAATCGATTGAGGATGAGCAGTTGGCAGCAAATAGGAAGATGTATGCAGTACCTGGCTGTGCAACCTCCTTCAGGTTTTGAGGCCACTCTTCAGGGTCTGACAGCTTTGGGGAATGCATGTACCTTAACTATGTACTGGAGGTTCTTGTAGTGGAAAGTCCACATGAGGATTTAGGACCAGTTAATCTACTGAGCATTGGAATGGTGTGGAGCAGAGTTCTGGTTTCATCCAACAGGAATCGGCTTTGTGCACACCAACATCACTTGGAGAAACCAGTTAATATGTGACAAATGGGTACAGTCTGGGTATTTGCTTCAAAACTACCCCATTGCTATGAACTAAATTACTAAAGTTAACAGAATGACTGTGCCTTACGAATGCATGAATATGTCTCTTCATTACCATGATCAAGAAATTTTCTTTTTCCTTAAGGGTTCTACCGAAAGGCATATGATTAAAAAGAAATAATATGATTACTGCTTACTGTTTCTGGCTTTCTGCAAAATGAAGAAAACTAAAAAGAATATTTTGTTAACAGGACAGCTTTGCAATAATACAAAGAAGTACCTTCATACTTTGCTTTTCTGCCATGTTGTAAATATTTCAACCCCAAAGAAGTTTGTGTAGTAGCTAACAAATGTATTGATTTTGTAAGTATAAATCTTTGAGGAATGTCATATGCTTTTTTTTTTTTTTTAAGACCAAATGAAGTGAAAGATCTGCAGCCCTGAGGAAGGAGGGAAATAGCAACCATCTGTGAAACTTGATTTCTGTGTTTGCACCATAATGGTGAATTACTTGCACGTCCTTTGTCTAAAGGTTAAATTTTGTTGGTTTCCTAAACCCTAAAGAATAAAGTTTAAGGCTTCAACTTTGCAGTGTCTGAAGCTCTTCAGAACTGACACTGATAGCATCTTGAAAATAAGCCCTTTTGTAGATTCCATGTGAGTAATTTTCTTTCATGTACTAGTATTGCTAAGTTTAGCTTGTGGTCGGGTCTCTCAAACCATGGCCAGATGAACAGTTATGGCTGGAAACAGACTTCCCTGCCCTTGCCCTGCACCTGTGTCCTGTCCACCAGCTGTGATCTGGTGGCTGTGGAGGTGGTTAAGATGAGGGTCAGGGTATTTCAGCAGCCGTGGAGATCCACTCTTGTGCCTCTCTAGCTCCCAGACTAGCCTGAATCTCAGCATGCCTTAGCACACACGGTCCATTTTGTTTCTGCTGGGACCCTGTCCAAACTGCCCTTTGTTAATGACATTTCATCTTCATGAAGGCTTCAGACATCTTCTAGAGTAGGTCTCCTCTTACTTATCATGCATCCTACTATTATTCATGTAAAAAAACTAGCAGGGTGAACTTGGGTTAATTTAATATGTGAGGCAGCTTTCAGGAAACCCCAGAATGTAGCAATGTCATCCTCTGTTGGTAAAAATCATGAAGGCAGTCTTACCTGCAGGATTTGGATTGCCTATTGATGATTGCACCTGTTTGTTGTCTCGTTTGTGAAAAGTAGAGATCTTAAAGCTGAGTTAATACCTTTTGCTCCTCGGTGCAGAACGATTCTCTGTATTTGATTCTTCCCCTAGCCTATCTTATCAAAAAGGTCATGAAAATGGCACCAGCCAAGAGAGTTCCCTGTTGACTAATATTCTTTGATGCAATATTTCACTACGTTTCTAAGGGTGAATCTATAGCTGATCACACATTTTTTCCTAGTGAAGATGGGCTATAAAGTCGTATCTGGAAAAAGGGATTTTCCTGTAACTTCTTAATTTTGTGGAAGGTGGTTCTCTGCACCATCTTCTGAGAACTCGGAGCTGAGTAAGACTAAGCAATAAAAATAACTGTAGCAGAGATCCGGACTGAGAGCAATGCCCTCACCATAAGAAACCCATAGGAGCTGTTGCAGCAAGATGAGATATGGTTTGCAGGAGCTTTGAGCCTCAGTTATATTTATCCTACAAGCTGTCACCAGTGTGACCATGCTGTGAAGAAGCACAATCCCTAAGATGGACTGGTAGAGAACTTTACTGTAATTTCACTGCAACATCAAAACTGCAAAAAATAGGTGTACAGATATTCCTGTGTCTCCGTCACTCCACTACTTTATTGAATTAAAGTCATGGCCCTTTGACTTCTCTCAGCAGGCCCCTAAGCAGAAACAAGGGATCCAAGAACAATTCTACCTAAGAAAGGATTAGAGATGGAGGATTACTGAACTGAAGTGTATGAGGTGGGGAGTGGCAGAAAGAAGCTCCTTTTTGGTACAGTTTGTCACTTTTATTCCTCTGTGAGCTAATGCCTTTCTCTGTTCATGCTTCACTGATTCTCTCTCCCACTAGGCTCAAATTCTGCCTCTCAGCAGTCAAGGGGTATGGGTAATAAATCCTGAGTGCAGACAAGGGGTGCTTAAGATCAGGAATCTCAGTCCGCAGGATGAACCGAGAAGCTGGATACCCTGGCTGAAGTCTGCCAAGGCTCAGAGGAGCACAGCAGCATGCCAGATCCTGCCTGGATTTGAGCGTAGCAGCCTGCTAAGTGTCCAGTAAGGGGGCCCAAACTGCAGAGCTGCTTTTGTGGTACACTATCACTACTACACTGGTTTTACTATAGAACTCATCTCAAAACCAAATCAGATTCCCAAGCTGATGCAGGACAAGGCCTTGAAGACAAATAACAATGTATTTATAGAGTGCATTTCTTTTTACCAACAAACATGAACAAAAGGCACATTGATTCCAGATTACAATGTTAGAGATGCATGAAGAACATCTGTCATTATGACAGAATCATAAATCATCGTGCTGAAACCCTGACATGCCTTTTTTTCATTGGCAAAGTAATTTTTTTAAATGGGATATAATTAAGTTGCTTAGAGCCACATATTACCTATTTTAAACCTATTATTTTTTTCATGTGAAAACTGTCAGATGAAACACACTAGTTTTGTTTTGTTTTTAAATGAAGTTAATAAAGAAACCTGACCACTGTTTATCACAGCAATTCAGGGTGCTGCTAGGAACCGTCCCACATGAAGAAATTATAAGGAAAATAAACCTGTGAGTAAGTGAAACCATGCTGTAGGTACACCAGCAAACCATCCTGACGGGGAAGACAGATAAGTAGTGAGAGACCAGTATATCTGCATCAGGAATTCTCCGGTGACTTGAATATCAAAAAAGAAATCCTACAAAGAGTGAAATCAAGGGCATATAAGTGAGATGGGTAATAAAGCAATAGCGTAAACATTTAGAGATAAAACTAGAAAGAAGTCACAAAATGAGTTACAGTTTTCCTGGAGCATAAAATGGAAGAAAGAGAAGTTCCATAAATACCAAGAAGTTAGGGGAAGAGAAGGGCAGAGGCACAAATAACAGATACCCAGAGTTGAGGGAAATGTTTTATTAATTTTGCCACTTTCTTCTCATACACATAAACATTAATGATAGGTACTTAACAGTGCTATTTTTTTAACAGAATGACATATGCCAGAGTAGGGAAAAAACAAGTAAAAGAATGTTTGAATAAGTCAGACATATGCAAGTCTCTAGTGCTTGCTGAAATTCACTTAATACCTCCTGGGCTCTTGACTTATCTCTGAGAGTTCCTGAAAGAGTGGATAAGTCACCAGGGCCTACAGCAACTGTGTGGCGTAAGATGGAAATACAGTCAGCATCATACTTACAATTTTTGGTAATTATCAGAAATCTGACATTACACTATACATTTTGCAAATTATTTTAAACCAAACACCCACATGGTTTAAAGCCTTGCTCTTCATTAATTCTTCCCATCATGGCACCTGGGTTTTAAAAAAGGAAAAGAAAAGAAAAATTTAGTAAGGTTTTTGTTTCTTAAATTTGGCATTCGCAGCAGGCTTAGATATCGACACTACTAAGAAGTTGTTGGCTGTTTGCAGGGTTATAACTGTTCCTGCTTTTAAGAAGGGGAAAGGAAGAACCTAGGGAATTATAGAGTGCTCTGCCTAACGTCGGTACTGAGAAGGATCATGAGATAAATTATTGAGAAGTAAATTTATACATGCCATGAAAAGAAGGTGATAAGAAGCATCCGACATGAATTTGTCAAACTAATCTAATTTCCTTCTTGATAAGGCAACTGGTCCAATAGATAAGGAAAAGCAGTTCAAATGACTGTAGGTAAGACCCAAGATGTATCTTAAACTGAGTAAGGCCTTTGACATGGTCCTGTATGCTCATAAATGAACTTGGGAAAGCTGTTCCATTTGAAATCACCCCTAATTCAATCCACTGCCAAAAGTAAACCTAATACATGGTTGTTGGTAGCTGCACTTGGAGATGTCTCACACAGCTCCTAATGGACAGGCTTCTGTTAACATTTCAATACAAACTTAGATGACAGGATTAGAAATACTTATATATTTATAAGCCTGGTAAAGATTTGCAAAATGTGCTCAAGGACAGAATTAGAACTCAAAAATACCCAGATAGGTCATGAAATCCAGCATGAAAAATTTGAACAAAGGCGATCGCAGAGGGCTACATTTGGGAGGATGAAATCAAAAGCATAACCACAAAATGCCACTGCAGATAAAGATCTAATGATTAATGAGGGCCATGAATGAGCCAACAGTGTGATGCTGTTGAGGGAAAGAGATAAATGTAATTCTAGATTTTCTTGAGTTTTCTGCTCAAAACAGTGTGTGTAAGATGAGATAATTAGCATGCTCTTCTTGGCACTGGTGAGGCCTCAGCTAAAATACTGTTTTACTCTGAGGCACCATAATTTCAGAAAGATGTAGATCAGCTGGAAGCAATCCAGTGATCAGCAAGGATGAAGATTGGAAAATTGGATCCATAAAGCAAGGTTGCAAGTTCTAGTTTTGTTTTAATCTTAAAAAAAAAAAAAGGTTATATGGCGTTCAACAGTCTTTGAGTACATAAAAGGCCATTACAAAGAGGGTAGTGTTGTGTTTTCATGCCCACTAATGACACACGGAATGTCAAGGAAACCTTTTTCAGCTATACTATCGTAAGTATTACAGTAACGCCTTCTAACTAGAAGAAAAGATTATTACTGGACTATATTACCCAAGAAGGTTGTATAATACTTGCCATTATTGATTTTAGGTACAAATCAGAGGGATTGCCATCTGCACTTATCAAGACAGTTGTGGACATTCTTTGAAGTTAGGAGATGGACCAGGTGCATGTTTTGTAGCAGGTGGCTGGGATCACTGGAACTGTGACAGAGCATACAAATTATTACAAGGTAATCTGTAACATATTTTCACTAAGAAAGCATTTGAAAATTCCATGTGTAGTTCTGGGCATACTCATTTGCTGTTATGGAATATTGCACAGGTTGTTCTCTGTTTTGGGGGGTTTTTTAAACATCTTTCCTTTGATTATGTGTTGTGGGATTTTTGGTTTGTTTTTATTTTACCTCAGGAAGGCTTGGTATAGCTTTGATTAAAAATATTGAGGAATAAGAGGCTACATAACCCCTTGAGATCCCATCCAAATCTATACTTCTATGATTCATGTGCAGCTTACTGTATTTTTGTAAGCTGTTGAAGAGCTTTCCAAGCACATGTTAATTATTGAACTAGTTCTTTTCCCAGGGCAGTAATGACCTAATCATTTATGATAGCGCTCAAATGAGGAATTAAACAAACATATCCAGAATAAACACAGATCAAATCATCTTTGCCAACGGAAAAGGACAAAATCTTGTTTTCATGCCAGTGGGTCTGCAAAACAACAGCACAGATACAAACATCAGTAAAACTAACAAGTGCAGACTTCTCAACCTGTGAGAAGTTCTCTGATTTAGTAATTCTTTTTATTCAAAGTTTTAGGATGTTTTTCTATTTTGGAAAATCAGAAGAATGGGAATGAGAAAAAATGTAAGTGTTTTGAAAAGGCTGGAAAGTTTTGAGGGCTTGAATTACAACTGAACATTTCAACATTCAAAACCCAAAATGTTTCAGTCATGGTGTACCATGTATATATATAAATATATATTTATATATATCTTAGCTAGGGGAGCACAGAGCCCTCGTATACACAAGAAAATGCCAACCAGAATAAATGTGCAAGTAAAATAGCATTCTGCAATGTGGTATTTTTTGTGTTAGCTCAAAATAAATCTCTTTAAAATCATACTCACAAAGGAAAACTGAGCAAACCCATTTATTTTTCTATTTTTTTTATTACTTAAATGCTGTCTCTTAATCAAGACAAGGGTGGCCTGGGGTGGAGGAACAGCACGGTCGCTCGACTTCCTTTCGAACGGCTCGGGTCTAAGACACGCAGGCATCGATACGATGGACGATCAAAGACTTTAATTAGCTCGAGGGGTACACATATATAGAGAGGGTCTCACTACGTCACAAGGGGATGTACTGGTCTTCTTCAGGAGGTTAGTAGGGGCAGCGGAAAATTACTGGGACTAGGAGGGGTTACATTCCAGGAAGAGGGCTGGTATGTTTTAGGAGATAACATATCTAGAGAGGAGAGGAGCTGAGGGGCCCTGTCCCTTGCCGTAACATCACGAGATCTTCCGCAGCACCTAGGCCCTGCCTGTCAGATTCCTCACACTTAAAACTAAGTTTTTTTCAGAAAATACGCTCTTTGTTAGAAATTCAAACCCATATAAAACTTCTGAAAAACTCTAGTCACTATTTAATATGAAAATAACTGGCTCCAAAATGTTTTCTAGGGAAATCCGTGCTCATCAGAGTGGACTGTAGTGTTGACCAAAATACGACTGTAAACTGGAAGTGTTTGCAGTCACCACTGTTATTTTAGTCTAGTAAAAAGATGATCCTCAAAGATAGGATCAGGGTTACAACTTCCCAGAAATTCAGAAATATTTTTAGGTTTGGTGTTTACAGGCTATACTTCACTAAATATCCACTGGTTCTTTTGTTCTTTTGAAACTATACATGATATTTAGACAACAAAAAAATTATTTCTTGCTGCACAAGCATTTTCTCTCTTATGAAAAAACCACTAGAGCTTGTGACTTTTGCTGTGCAAATGGATAAATACTGACATAATAAATCTGGCTTGCATCAGGTATATCATTAGACACCCCACCCTTGGATCAACACTTGCAGAATTTCAAAGACCTTGGGACAAACATGTCAGGTGTCAAGGGCAGGCTTAATCCCGAAGCATAGGGAGGGATAATTAGACAATGGGGGTTGGGGCAGGTGACCTCTAAAGGTCTCTTCCAAACCACGCTCTTCTGTGATTCTGTGACCCAAGAAAAGAGACCTCACCTGAGCTGAGTTTGCTCAGGGTAGCCTCAGTGAGGCGATTTCATTGCTGGGGCCTGTAAATCTGAAGGTGGACTTTGATTTGCAGGCCAGGGTGTTGGTACAGCCCCATTGCACACGCCAACAGACTAAAGTGTCTTAAGCAGCTTAAATAGCTTTAAGCAGCTTTGAAGACTTAGATACTTTAAGCTTATAAAGCAGTTTAAGCTGCTTAAACCACTCTAGGACTTTAACAAGGGCCCCACGATGCCGCTCCCTGCCTGGCAAGTGAAAAAAAGCTGGCTGCAGCTCCCTTGCCATCAGCTGGAAGGATGGAGCTGCAGGGTTGCCACAGATCCAGCCAGGAATCTGCTGATATTGACATACTTTGTCAATGATGTTGTATGAAATAATGCATCATATACTTTCTCCCCCTGGTTAACTGGTTGTTACTTTCTTTTCTTTTAGCTACCTCACTCCCCCAGCCACCTCTGTCTTTTTTTTCTATTTTTGCCCATTTAGCTCAGGCTCTTTCAGTATCTCTTTTCTGTCTAATTAATTCTTCCTAAAGAGATCTGTGGACTGCTCTTACTGCAGTGATACACTTTTATGAAGAAAACACGTCTCAATTCAGCCTATTCAATCCACAGAGCCGTGCTGGGGGTAACTGTTCATTTGTATCACAATGGTTTAACCTAAATCTAGAACTTTTTTTCTCAGAAGAAGGGCATGAGCTGATAGAAGCATTGTGGAAAAACCCAACTGTGTAATCCCAGGAAGTACCAGTGGCAGTCATTAGGTTATCACCAATAAAATCAGGTAACCAGATGGGAGAGCATTGTTCAGAAGAAGGAATACAATGCACTGAATCTGTGTCACAGTTTCTGGCATTTTGGAGGTTTCAGAAAGGATGTAGGAGGAGGAAGTCTGGGGACAGCTGTCCAGAAAAATGGGTAAATGTACGTCCCTACACTGAATCTCTTAGGGCTGGAAGGACTTTGTTCTAACTTTGTTTTAACTTCATCTGTCTGAATTTGGGGTATGCTGCGCAAACCACAAGTCATGTTGTTCTTACCAAAGGATGTAACACCCCCTCCCTCTTACACAGAAGCCAGAAACTGAGTGTAGGTTTGGTTAAGTGACAGTTCACTTTGAACTGCCATGCTAATAACTAGGGCAGTGGTGATAATATACTGGAGCACTTGAGTTGGATGTGATGTCCTCGCTGCTGAGGATCCTCTCAAGCCTACATCATCCCATTTTTCTTGTGTTTGAATTCCCTTTCCAGTTCCTTTACAAGGAACATTCTCCTCTTCTCTTTCATATCCTTCACCCATTTCCTGGGCCATATCCTAACTTCTTAGGTGTTGTCTCTCCACAGTCCTCAACTTAACTGGGCCCATATTTTTCACAGGCCTATGGAGCTCCGTCACATGCGCCTTTGTATATATCACACACTTCAATCACAATTTAGCTATGAAATGTAACTATAAAGCTTATCATACTCAAAAAATGTGTTTGAAAGATTTGAGTCTAAGCAGGAAGAGGGATAATGGTCAGCCTTACTAATCTATTTTTTGCTGTTTATCTATGTTATGCATTCCTAAATGATGTTGCCTATGGCCATAATGTGTATTGAACACACACCATGTCTGATGTGGCATAGTTATACAAGCATCACTTAACACTTTCATTAAGCTTTGATTTATACCAAAGGGGTTTTTTTTCCAGTATCCTGAAAACATGTTTGTCTCCATTCTTATTGACTAAAATGATTTCTAGCATTTTCAAGTCATCAATGCATTTTAATCTCTTTTCCCATTTATCCACCTATCAATTATTACTTCCTTCAAAATGTGTTCTAAACCCCTACATATGATGTCAGTAGGATTCGCTAGCTTGTGTGTGATTGAATTATTTTTTCTTAAATTTTGGTTTAGTAAGCTCACATCAGATGACATCACTGGTAGTTAACAGATATATTTGTA
This sequence comes from Dryoscopus gambensis, assembly GCA_013389985.1. NCBI lineage: Eukaryota > Metazoa > Chordata > Aves > Passeriformes > Malaconotidae > Dryoscopus > Dryoscopus gambensis. The sequence goes on along the minus strand of WEIT01030996.1, from coordinate 31,113 downwards.
GTGGAGTACTGGAACCATGGGAGCAGGGTTTGCTTGAGTTCCTGACTTCTGTCTGTATCATCCTCCTTGTTGTCCCAGCTCCTTCTCAAGCTCCAGCCAGTTTTGTAGGAAAAAGAACAGTTTGTCTGGGCTACCTGTGGGCTTTTTGATCAGCGGGACAGTGTTAGCTGCTTGATGTCCATCCAGGTCTCAGGCTGGAGACGGTGAGCTGCACCCACCATTCCTTCAGCTCCAACAGTAATTTGGGTCTCATTCTTCTCTAGGAAGCTGCTCATTTGCAGCAATAATTAGTGATGGAAATTAATGATGGTAAGGTTAATTGTCAGCACAGAAAAATTATCTTTTTAACCCTGAGAAGTTCTATGTGGTCACCTATTCACAACTTGTGTATTTTCTTGGCAATATTTACTATTAGATATAAGGAAACAAAGTTCCTATTCATGTTGCAAGAGAGTTTGGGTAATTTCACAACTGAAGGCTTTTTTTAACAGTTGTAAACCAGAAAACAGAAACCAGGCATCAGGTCATGTATACAGGCCATAGTTTGGCAGACATTTACACTTATGCCCAAATTTCAACTGGAACTCGATTTCCCTTGATTTCCAGGAAACTCCAGCATATGTTAAAATTAACTCTGCTGTTTTGAGGTAATAGCAGCACTGCATGTTTGCACAGCTTGATAAACAACTGCACGTGCACCAGAAGTATTTTGTTGACTGCATTAAGCCTGGTGAGGTCACACATCTGTGCTGATCCATTCTCCAGTGGAGAAAGAAAGTTTTCAGTGCTGCTGCTGGACTAAATCCCCAGCTGCTGGCAGGCTACTGGGGTCATGTTGCTGGGCAGATCATCAGGTGTTGGCCAGTCACTGAGGGCTGCTCACACAGCAAAAATGTGCAGGACAGCAGACTCACCCTTCCTTCCTTCCTTCCCCAAAGTCAAGACAACTGTCTCCTTGATGAATCTGTAGGATAATAGCTGACCTTGATACAGGACGGCATGGGGCTTCATAAGCCAAATTGTCACTTTTTCTCATCCCTCCATCTTCTTCAGCATTTTCTCCCAAACTTTGACACTCTCAGCACTGTTTAATATTTTTTTTTACAATCTTGTTTAGCTGAAGTAAAATAATAGCTTATTTCAACCTCAAAAAATAACTTTTCTTTACACTTGTTCCTAGCTATTCTTTTTTCCTTTTTTCCAGCTTTGGTGGCTAGCTTCTTTGGCAAATGGATGACACAGTGAATTGCCTGAATCTGTTACATATCTGTGAACACCAAATCCCTAGATTGTACCACCAGCCCAATTTTTTGCTCTGCCAGAAGTCATCTTAAGAGGTGGGTAGAGTTTAATATTTTAGGAAGAAAGCCAGGGTTGCACTCTACCAGTACTAACTCCGTGCATTCCTGCCTGCATTCTTGATTCTGTAATTGGGCTGTGCTTCCATCTCCACCCATATCCTGCCTTGACGCATATCCACGTGTGGATGACGGGCAGTGACAGGTAAGCCAGCCAGCCTGCAGGCTGAGTCACCCTGGGAAGGCAGACTGTCATCTGGCAACTAGGATGGAGAAGAAGGAAGTGTGCCAACCAAACAGGTGATCTGAGCAATGTACTGCATCCCACATGCCAAAACAGAAGGTTGCACAATGTTGGCTATGACAGAGAAATGTGGAGAAGAGCACAAGAATGCATTTCCAAAATGGCCTTCCTGGTAGGAATTAAGAAATACCAAAACTCCGCCTGTTTCTTTTAATGGACCACTTTAATACAGAAGATGAGTATATCAACCAAGAAATGGATAGAACAATGGTGTACTATAACCCTCTCAGCATTTTTGGTCACTTTTATACAGCTGTCTTTTCCTCTGCATGGAGGCTCAAAAGCAGGATCACAGACGCAATTTGAGAATGGAGCAATATGCTATTTGTTGGATTGTACACACAATAAATGGCTGTGAGTAATGTGCTATTAGCCTAAGCATTAATACCCTCCCCACCTCTGATGCAGGTAACCACTGGATTTCTGCTGGTGAGGCAGATGGTAATCACGTGGGGAAGTGCCAGACTCCATTGCTCCTTGCAATAGGATGATCCTCAGTTTTGCTATCTTCTATTTTGATTTCTTTTTTCCCTCAGAGTTTTAGAGTTATTTCAGTTGTTAATTTTTCCGCGAGTCCTCAAGTGACTGCTGCCAACTCAACAATTTCACTTCTGTTCTTGTTTCATCTTTTTTTAATATATCTTGCTTGAGTTAAGTGCTTGTATTGTCACTTATAGGTTAGCAACCTTTTTTTAGTAAAGCAGATTTGGGGTCACACGGCCTACCTAGGCCTTGTGTTAAAATAGTACGAGTGTGAAAGATCTACCAATAATGTGGGAGGCAGACTGATCTGTGCTTGTTTGATGTATTTTTAAGCACCTTGCTGGCTTAAACATGTGGGTCTTGCCAGATGGCAAAAAGACTCGGAAATAGATACTGACACAAACACCATGCAGGGTCAGATGTGCTATATAGCTGGTGGTATCAGTGATGCCCTTTGTAATGCCAGGCAGAAAAGTCTGGGTAGGATGGACTTCAAAGGTAAAATTAGCTAGAAATCAGTGAGATGAAGCTGAAAAAAACCAGTGCTGTGTGATATTCTGACATTGACCATGCTCGGATTCATAAGAATGAGAAAAAAATCACTGTGAGAATAATTAACCGTTGGCACAGGTTGCTCAGAGAGGTTTGGCACTCTCCATCCTTGGAGGTCTTCCAGACATGGACAAAACCCTGAGCAGCCTGGTCTGAGCTAAGTATTGACCCTGCAAGGAGAGAGACGAACATACCAGGGACCTCCTGAGTCCGCTTCCAGCTCGGATCACTCAGTGATTCTGTGAGTTAAGTTACTTTTGGAGCCAAGGTGAGGTGGAGAAGTAGCGTTACAGAAGGAAAATGCTCAGTGTGACATTTTCCAGTATGCCCATGTCTCTGTAAAACTTGACTGCTGCCATCTGTGTAAGGTAATCCTGTCTCTCTCCAGGTCCTGTCCTGCTATTCCTAGTCTCTCTCCCAAGCTAGTGCTGGCCCTTGTCCAACATCTCTGTGAGCTGTTTCGGCTCACCAGCCTGAGAGAAGGTGATTTNTGTATTGATTTTTTTTTTTTTAAACTGGTTGGCTTTCTGCTGATTTAGTTAGCTGAACTACTTCCCTAACAGACAGATGAGCACCACAGCATGAGGAGGAGGTGGGAACATGTGGTTAACATTGGAAGGAGTCAAGGGTGGGCAGGACCCTGTCAGTGGGAGTGAGCCATTACATCTGCCTTGCTGCTTCATGAAAACAATATGATATATCTGCAGCAGCTTTAATATGAGCAGAACAAATTGGGTGAGCTCAAAAAGGGTGCATCATAGAGAAAATAAAAACTATAGTGCTGAGACAAAGAATTACAGGAAGGACCACAACAGCAAACAAATCAGTGACAAATAATGTTCCTTGTAAAGATGCAAAGGAAAGATGAACAGAGATGTATCAAATACCTAACACTTGAAATTGAAACTCCTGCCATGGTAGGAAACCACAGATCTTGTTTACCAAATTACAAAAATCCTGTGTGGGTAGTTTAAACAGGAAATGGGCTGATCAAAAGCAGTGATAGGGAAATACGTACAACAGAGATAATATGGATAAGCAAAGCATTTTAAAGAAGTCAGCAGCAGAAAGTTAGCCCTACTTTGACATGAGATTCTGTGACATGAGATGATGTGAATCTCTTTAAAAAGAGATTGTCGTTGGTGTGGTGATGATAGCAGAAACGCAAGTTGTAGTCCAGTAGGTAGCAGCAAAAACACAATGAAAGGCATTTTGGTTGTAGTGGAAATGCTAAGAGACCATGATGCCACTGCAGAAGTAAAATTTAAAAAGTTGTTGAAAAAAACCTAGGAAAAAATGCCCAATTTTTACAAGAGGAAACATGGAGTTGTTAAAATATTAAAATGTGAGATGGACAAAGAGTCTCTCTGCCCTATGCTCTAGGGGAGGTCATTTGCAGTGGAATACCGCACAAGACGACGCAGAATTGGAGGAGAGCAGCCTCTGGACTCAGGCCCAGAAAACCGGATATTCATGCAAAAGAGCATCCTGAAAGAACACGTGGAATGACATGCTCCACTCATCACCATTTCCACTGATTATTTTTTCAGGTTGCTTTACATGGGCCTCAGGAATGCCCTGTGGAACTTCAGCTCTTACTCCATCATCACAGCCTTGCAGAGAGGGATGGAAGGATGCATCTGGGAGTCCATCGAAGCAAGAGGCTGGTTCACTTTGAACACAGGTGTGAAATAAGGCTAAACTTGCTCTCTGGGGCTGTTTACCATTATCATACATAGCTACTGTGTGGGCAGCATGAGCAGCAGCATTCTGTGGGGTGGATTGCACATATCTTGGATGCATAAACTGTGCTAGTAGCACTGCGTTACTGAGCCATGGGCCTGAAAAAACCTGTGAAGATACATAACCTAGCAAAAAAAGTAAGCCAAACAGGACTCAAAATCAGTTATCAAAGCAAATATCCCTGAAAGCTTAATACCAAGCATCAAAGTCATGCTAGAAAACACAAATTCTGGGAAAGCAGAGCTTGCCAGTCCTGTCCATATCCCACTTCTGACTAATTAGGAAAGAACTGACAGTAAAAATAGGAGAGTCTTCCACCACTCATACTCATTTCAGCATATGGAAATTCAAGATATTCAGTTCCAGTATGAAAAAAGGGTTTTTTAGAACTATTATTTACATGTAATTACAATGCTAAAATAGATCCTGGAAAACAGAGGCATCAAAGATGCTAGGAAAACTAGATGCCTTGCAAAAAAGAAAGTGCCTATGAAAAAGTCTTGTATGTTGGTCTCTGCCCCAGTGCAGAGTTGAACTGCCCACCACCACCTCTCCTTCCACCACAGTCAGCAGGGAGTATGGGACATAATGGTTGTGCATTCTCTGAATGGCAACCCCCAAGAATGCCCTCTGAGATGATCCAGTGGAGACCAGTGTGCGTGAAGAAGACCCACCTGATAGGAATGTTGGTGGTCAATCCCAGCTGTGTGTGCTAGAAACAGCAAGGATTGACAGTAAGCAATGGAAGATGCTACCTTCTACAGCAAGAACAACTTAAGGGCTGCTAAGAGGATTCAATGTATTCTCCACAAGTGCTTTGTTTGCTCTTCAAAGCAAGACTTGTGTTAGCTAGCTTGCCACTGGAGGTAATAGTTGTGAACCTCACCAAAGCGGAGGAAAAAAATGCTCTTGCTCCAGAGGTGCAATGAGTAGCTGATGTCCAGGCTAAAGCACTGTACCAAATGCTTCAAGGAGTCAGGGGAAACCTCTTGCCAAGGCAACACTGTGTAGTTGCTGCAGCCACGGTGGACTGGGGAGAAAGCCCATGCCGAGAAGAGTTGGCAGGTGTGGGACTCAGGTAGTCATGCCACAGTGGAAATTACCTGATTAAAGGGGCTTTGCTTTTCCTGTATCTTCAAAGGTGTCTAGAGTCTACTGGTGTCACTAGCAATGATGGTTTATTTTCATTACCTAGACTGAATGTGAGATCTTTAATCAAACCGTGTTGTGCTAGAGACAGTTCTGCTGTTTAACCATAAATATTTGGGTGTGCAACTGGTGTTGATCTGCAAGGTTATTAACATCTGTGAAGTAAGTAGTCCTTTTTTATTTGCATCATCTACCAAGTTGTTTCAGCTTATTAAGTTTGAGCTTAGATCTGAGTGTACTTTTTGAGGTGATCCCTCATTGAAATAACGGGGCACATTGAATATATTCAGAGTATATTGTTTCTGTTGCAATTCCCATTTTCTTAGCCAATTTTTAACACAAAAGCACTACATCTATGCTTCTTTAGAAAAGTAAATCTCTACAGTCTGTTCTCAGCTTTCTTCTACATTTCTCATAATATCAAGCCCACACATAGCCCAGATTCATCAATGGTAGCTGGTGAAATTTTTCCACCTTCTTGTGCTATATATAATTCTGTGTCCTGAGCAGCAGCCTGTGTCTGTGTTTTGAGTACAGACTGCTGTTATTTTAGATACCTGCCTCCATAAAGGAGCATCAATGTTTTTTACATGTCTTCATAATGAGAATTTTTTCATTACTTTCACGGAGGCTTAACCTAATTTCCAAAACGAGGTTGTTCTTGTTCTCCGAGTTAAATAACTAAATACATTTATATGTGTGAGTGTGTGTATATAAAATGTTGGGAGCCTGTCCAATCAAGATCCATATGTATTTATATGTACATAGTGGTTGAAGTAAAGAGCTTTTTTCAGGAGGGACTCTTAAATGTGTGCCTTCTTTCTAAGCACCTAGTGAAGGTAAGTTTCATGCGTGTTTACACACTTTTCTAGATAGGGGTGCATCGAAGAACAGGCTTATTTTCTGGAATCAAAACCTTGACTGAAATGTCACTGCCTGGATCCCTTGCTGCTTGCAAGGCTGACAGCAGCAAGGGGATATAAACCATAGCTCACACTGGCCTCACCAGTAATATGAGGACACATTGCATGTAACCATACATTGTGTTGTTTCTCAGGTGAGACCATGTGCCTTAGTAACCTGCCTTTATGCAGTGGAAGCATCAGGATGAAGGTCATGGGTCCCAGAACACAGCTGTGATGAAGCAAATCTACATTGTGACATTCAAATTTGTTATATAATTAGAGCATTCAATTATAGACTGAAAGTCAGACTGTATTAGAATATTCTCTGATGTAAATGAGGTTGGGTTAATTCCCTAACAGGCCGGACAGCGACAAGAGGTGGAGATAAGCTCCCAGCACTAACTGGGGACAAAATTAAGCAAGTGGCATTCTTGCCTGCCCTGCCTCGCCTCCTCCTGTGCCCTGGTCCTATGGCCATGACCGCCAGCTCCATGCTGAGAGTCCCTGCCACAGACAACAACAGGGCAATGTCCACCTTTTGTTGTAATCTGCTAATAAATGATTTCTCCTTTGGGTTCCAGCTGCAAATCTGCCCCTGTGCAGGCTGTTGGTTGGGTGGAACAGCCGCAAACACTGTGAACAGCTAAGGCTTCTTAACAATTTCAATAGTTTTCATGGATCAATATTGGATTAATTTTGTCTCTGAAAACAATAAGTTTTGATAGGAGACCTTGTTTCTCTAGGCTGATCTGGCAGCTTCAGCCTTAGCTTACGTAAGCTGGAACATTAAGGCTTGTTTCAAAGAGAGAGGGGATGCAAGCCAAGACACAAATATGGACCCCTATTTTCCTTTGAAAAATATGATTAGCTTTCCATTTTCCTCTTAGGCAGCAATAAGCTACTCCTCTGAGTGAGCAAAGGGTCCTTTATATTTTGGAGATATTTGAGGAAATCACCATGGCATTATTGTTCCATAAGTCACTTCCAAAATATTCTCACGCAGAGATGGAAAGAGTCTGTGACCAGACTGCACAGCCTAGAAACAGCTGAGATTAAATGCAAGGGCAGCAGGCACAATGTCCAAAACAGATAAATCAGGGTGACTGCATAGTTGCATTCTTGTTTTTCCACTGTACTAACAGAGAGCGCGAAATAAGCCCATATAGCAAATACATGAAAAAACTCATTCTGGAAGAAATATTTGTGTTCTCTTAGCATATTCTCTGCTCTAAATGAGTTAGGGCTAATTACTTATCAGACCAGAATGGGATAAGCAGGGGAGATAAGCTCCTAATAGCACATTAGAAAAAATTAATTAAGCAGAATAAACATAATTTATTTGATTCTTCTCTTTCCTATTTCAATCACTTTGCTTAGGAATCTCGCTAATGTTCTTTAACAAATTCTTTGTTTATTTCCTTAAACAGAAAAAAAAAAGAAAAATTAAAACAGACTGGAAAGAGATTAATTTTATCATGATTCCTCGTTCTCCTCAGCAGATGAATAACTGCAGTATCAGCACAGATTTCTGCTCCTTGAGTTAATGGAGTGCCACTACAGTCACGGGTTGTCATCCTCTGAGTAAAGCACTCCCGGAAGAGGATTGCTCATGGGCGCTGGTGAGAAACATGAAGTGAGGATTTGCTTGTTGGCTGGGGTGGCAAGTAATTGGATAAAAGTATGTGCCAGATATAAGGTAACCCACTGTGTCTCCTCCAGCCTCTCACCATCCTTGTCCCTTTTCTTTCCCCACTTCATTCCAGACCCCATCTTCTCCTCCAGGAAGTCACAGTGGATCCCAGCTCCTGATCTCCCAGTCTGATTAGCTCTTTGCTCACTCCCCAGTATGACATTCTTTGCTTCCAATCTACTTGGCTGGACTACCCTAACTCCCCAATTCCTTCCTATGATGCCATTTGTCATCTAAAACAGGTTTGGTATCCAGTATGTCTGTCTGAGACGTTCTTCACAGTGCACTTGAACAGCTCTGTCCTCTGTATTCTTGATTTGAACATCTGTGTTGCTGGGACCCAAGAAGGCAGACCTCTCCTTTTCTTTTGTTGGCAAGACCTCTTACAGCTCGTGTCCATCCATCGCAAGTGAGACCTTTTAGGAAAGTGTTCTGTTGAAATCAAAGTCATCTTTATTAAACACGAACCATGACTTTTCATATACCTGTCACTGACTCAAAAGCTGTCTTCTATCAGCTTTTAAGTCCTTACACCAAACTTGCAAGATGTAGGCTTTGTCGCAGAAGACACCAGAATTTTTAACCACAGCACATTTTCCCCTACAGCCTGTCAGACATGTCAGACATGTCTGAGTTGTTTTATAGCTCCCCTTGAGAATGTGTGTCAAGTAAAAAGTCCTGAGTGATAAAATTTCATATTGTTTAGACAGGACAGTGGTATTAATGCATTTAATCTCATAAAAAGCATTCTAATATCTTTAGTGACCGCTATACAGACTTTTATTCCTTAGAGAATATAAAGAATGTCCTTGCAAACAAGAAAAATTAGATCCTGTTTTGCCAAGGCCTATGCTTGAAGTAGTTCAAGGTGACCAGTATACAGCTAAGACTGTTACGTAAAACAATTTGCAAAGATCAGTGAAAATTAAACACAAAATGACAGCTTCTTCAAGAAAACAAGACCCAGTGAAAAGCCCCAAGGACTATGCTGGAATCATGTCCAGTGAAGATAAAAAATGTGAGACTAGACTCAGAAATACTCTGCAGAGTAGTTGAGAGAAGACTCTCAGTCAGGTGCAAGAAGTATGACACTGATTATTGTGGGTGATTATGATGAGATGTATTCCTAATACAGTATCTAAATATTGCCAGGGCAGTGTATCATATAAACAGGCCTAGAGGGCTGTAACATAAGCAGGTTCAGCTGGAAACGTGCAGGTTTGCAGAAAGCACAATTGCAAAGCAGCAAGGCACCCATGGAGCTACTTTAGGCTTTTATCTCCACGGGTGGCTGGATCTTAGCCCTGTTACTCACCTGTCCAAAATGGAGTGTTCCCATCTTCAGGCTGGATGTACCCTGCAGGTGTCCCTGCTGGGGAGGGATCCACCTGGAAGCTGCCCTGCAGCCTCGGGAGGTCAGTTTGCCCAGCTGGCCCAGTCTGCAGGGGCATTTTGTACCCTTTTGCAGGCCCATGTGTACCAAGATCAATCACAACCATCACCACTCCTCCATCTCTGGAATGCATTAATTATGCAAGCATCCAGACAGTTCCTCCTGCAATTCCCACCTGGTGTTCTTATCTTTGGACAAAACATTTTCAAAGACTGCATGGGAGAGGGGGGTGGTGTGTGTGGAGGACACACTCCAAGAACTGACTGGTTTTTGCCACCATCACAGGGACAAAATTGATTCGGTAGAGTAAACCTTGCTAATGAGCAAAATCATGAGTGGGTGGGCTACTCTGACTCCCTGGTGGCCCAAAGCTTGAGCTGCAAGGATGCTTCATTTGGCCCAAACTGCAGAAAGATAGGTAGGCAGCAGAAGCACAACAGGCTGGTTTGTGCTTTTCCTTCCCTCCCTGGTTCTCTCTTTTTTCACGTGTGTTTCCCCTTGTTCTCTGTTTGAGAAAAATCTGCTTGAGACATTAAAACTATGTCCTTTGGAGAGCTGCTGTGGTGCTGTTAATAAACAGCTTCCAAAAAACTACGTTAGAGACAGCAGGGCATTGCTGCAATTTTCATGTTTCCATGTGACCAACAGACAAAATTCTGTCCTGAAGTTTTACTAGCAATGAATTTGCTATTCAGTGCCAACACCAGAGAGAGAGGCCGAGTTCCCTTCCCCTGCAGCTCTTGTGCTGTCTTTGTCCCTTACCCATACAGCCCTGCCTCTCCAGGGAAGGACTGGTCTCTGTCAACAGCTCCAGTAGAAGTTCCAGCCCATCTCAGTGAACTGAATAACTCTCTTTTCTGAAATAGAAAACCCAATACTTTGTCTTTCTTACTGTATCTAAGCCTGTTAAACAATGGTGTTTTTCTCACATAGACTTTAAACAGTGAATGAAAATTGGAGTTTTAAAATGAAAGCCTGACTTTTCTGCATCCTAAATATTTTTATTCTTCTTTTCTCCTTTAAATTTTTCTATCTTTCACAACGGGTTTAAAAGATTTCATGTGATCCATATTGCCACATGAATAAACAAGCATTTGAAACCTCAAACCCTACCCAAAGCTTGTTTAGCAATATAGTTTTGTTACAGTGACACAGTACCTTTAATTCATTTGACCCTCTGGGTCTGTTTGCTTTACTGAAATTTGACTCAGCAAAGTTAAATCCCCTTGTATCATTCTGCAAGACAACTCATTTTACGTTTGGATACAAACCAATTCGCCGCCAAAGCTGCATAATCAACTCCTGCCCTAACATTCCAGTTAGTACTCAGTTAGGGCTGAAGGGAAAGAGAAATTGTGATGGTTGTATAGAAGTGCACCTAATTTCTCTGGGATGCTCGGTGAATATCAGAGCAATAGATGGTGTATTAACTACTACGTTTACCAACATTCTTTTTCCTTGGCACAGTTTGTATATTTATGTAAGGGGATGGCAGTCTATTGACATTGTATTGTGCAAAATTCTTGCATGGATACCATGAAGTAATCTTTTTTTTCCCCAAACTTATTTTTACTTGATATTTGGGACACTGTTCTGTAATGACAAGCTCTGGAACATAATCTAAAAGGGCTTTTTCTGTATTTGAAAGATTTCTCCATGTGACTGCAAATAAGAAAATTATGGAAATATCTATTCTCTTTTTATTACATATTGTTCGATCAACATGGTTTTTCTCTTCCCTATTGCTATATAGTCACATGCAGATTTTATTTTGTCTCTGGTTCATTTTTAATATTTATATCTACTTATTATCAAACAAAACAGAGCAATCAGTTGTTTAAGGATGTGCTGGAGTGAATCATTATAGGAGAGTTACATTAATTTCCATGTTCAGGCTATGGAAGTTTAGCCAGGGATATCTCTTTCCACTTAAATATTTTAAGTCCATTGGAAAAGAATTAGGGGTTGGTCAAATAAGGTTTTTCTTCTCTCTTTTTTTTTTTTTTCCTCCTCCATTTTGTGTTAAACTTTGGAATCCATGGAAAACAGCCTATTACTGTTAGCCATAAAGCAGCTCTTTCCTTATTTCAGAGAAATCTACTTGAAATGTGTGCAGCCTTTTTGATCTCCAGGCTCCTAGTCTGGGCAAACAGATGGAGTGTTTCTACCTGGGTTATTATCTTCTTTTCCTCTTCTCCCCTTTGAGCTAAGCCATGCTCCCTGTGCAACCCGAGAGAAAGGACTTTCAGCCCAACATGCAGCATCGGCCCTGGCAGAGCAGACCACAGAAAGTTCTCAGTATTCTTCAGTCCCAGTACACCAGCTCTTACGGACCCCAAAGCATAGGTTCACATCTGCCTCGTTTCCCTGCACTGCCTGATTACATTTCCAGCCTCTGCCATGCTGGTGATGGCCACAGGACCACAGCCTGAAGAGGGAAGGACTGAGATACTGCTTTCACTGAGACCAAGGTATATGTGAGACGTAATCGTTGGTTGCTTCTAAGTCTGAATCACTCCATTTTCAGCGGCTTGCAATATCACTAACACAGTTTCTTTTTTCCACTACCTTGTTAAATGGAAGAGATCCTTCTCTTTTATTTGAACCACTGGTTTTCTTCAGCTCCCCATATATTCTCTAAAAGCCCTTAGGCATTTTTCTTAATGTAACTCTGTGCCTCAGCTACTGCACCTCATAGGTAACCATGTAAGAAGAGTGTGGTATATCTGATATGACTCCTGCGTGTCTCTGATCTGACACAGCCCTGTAACACTGTTGGGATGTGATTGCTACATAGCAGTCAGCACCGGGCTAGCACAACACTGGGGGGAAATCTTAGAGGCTGCAACAAGAATACAGCAACACTGGGAAGAAGGCAGTGAAGTGTGGCAAAATGTCAGTAAAGGAATGGAAAGACTGAAATGGAATATTAACAGTACATACACTCAGGGAAAAAAACCAGAGGGTAAAGGCTCCTACTCTCTGCAGACACTGGAAACAGATACTGACAATGACAATAGATCATTTTTTTTTTTTCATTTGTAATACAAAAGGATGTATGTAAGAAAAATGAGGTAGGAAAATGAAAGGAAAGCATTAACACATGCACCTGAAACTGGAAGGTGTTGGATTGGCATCATTCCGGTGGCAAGAGCAGGAATCATTAACTTGAACTATTTAGCATTCATATCAGGGTAAAACTGTAGAAAACTACAGAATGGAAAAAATTCTGCACTGTTCTATTGGATAACTATAAATAATTTAAAGCAACTTCTGTCTTATCTTTTACAAATCAGTGGACAACTGATTATGCTGTCACGTAGTTTTGTCATAGCTACCTCCTTTTATCAGAAAATGGTGGGGTTTTTTAAGATAATGTACATTTCTTTGACCACTCCTGTTTTGGTTGTTCAGTTTCTCGCTAGGGAAAAAGGGTTGTCATGTTCATTGCTTGATACTGCTGCTATTCAGATCTGGTTTTACATTAATTCTTCTCAGTTTGTCACTCACCTGTGATTAATCAAGCAGAAACTAAGAAATAAAAGTATGTCTTTTGTAAAGGTGAACTAAGGTTTCAGTAACTGTGAAACTGTGGGTAGGAACACTCTGACAGACTGTCAGGAATTCCAGCTTGGTCTAGTTCTAGCTACTTTGCTGGAGATACGCTGAACCATATTTTCTGAGAATCTGAATTTTAAGTATCCTTGCTATGTTCTTCATAATACAGTATAATCTCTGTAGGAGTAATAACTTGGGAAAATTTTGCTTTGGTCAATATCTGAAATGAAAATTATGTCATTAGCTGTGAGTTGTTTCCCAGGGCAAAAATACACCCAGTTATTACTTGAGACCAGCAAAAAAAAATTGCAATATTCTCCTTATTTTAATCTTACTAGATGATGATAATGGCAAATTAGAAATTACTTCTGAGTTCCAACTTCATTTTAACGTTTAGGATATCTTCCTGCTGCACATTTAATACGATTTCCAATTACAACAATATGCGAGATATCTCAGTATTTGAGGTCCCTCACAACAGGCCCATGGGACAGGAAAATGCAATTTCCGTGCAAATGCAAACAGAGGTATAGACTGTTTTCCTCTAGGAAGTACGTGATTGATAACATGTGTGTATATATATGTATATATATATATAAAATATAGATATGTGTGTGTTTTTAGGTATATATGTGTGTGTGTGTATATCTATAAACTCAATCCAGTTGTGTTTGAGTCCAGAATATGTCTCTGATGCATGAACTATAATCCTGGATCCTATATCCTGAAATGTCAAATGATACCCTCAAAAATATATTAAAATTCATTATACTCTCGACATATTACTAAAATGTTCCTTTGGGGTATGACTTGTTTGAATAGAAGTACAAGAAAGAAATAGGCATTTATTTACTTACATATCACCCAAAGTGTTATAGATTTATGAAGAAAACAGACCTGGAGTGCTGCATTGCACAACTTCATAACGCTGCAGTTAGATTTTCCCTTGTATTGACAGACTGGCTTGTTTTAAAATCTATTCAAGCACTGGAAAATCATAAATATGCAGCTCCACAGATCTGGCGGTCAGGTTTCTGTGACTGTAATACATAGCTTCTTTTGGCAAAGCTCTCCAAATTAGGGTCAAACTCTGCTTGCATTTCTCATGTTTGATTTAAGATGGAAATAGTCATGAGTGAAGGAGTGCGTTTTGTCACAGTATTGTGCGGCTGCACAGAGCTGACTCCTCCAAACACGAGCAAAAAAATGTACTAAGGTGTAATCTAAGAGGGGCAGAATATGACAGTGTTTGGTAGAAACATTTCTAAGAGGCCTATCAGCATGTTCATGGTTTCATAGGAAATCTAACTAAAATATGCCTGATATATGGCTATTTATCCTTTCTTACCAGAACTTCTGAAGGCTCATAGTTGAAGCCTCATTTGACTCCTCTATGAATATTAGAAATCTTAAATAAAATGAGTCAACAGATATAAAAGCTGATGTCAGTCATAACACCTTCAATTTCTGATCATAAGTGCAATTAAGAATCCCCCCTTTATTTTCAATTGAGAGGAGAGCATGACTGAGAAGCTGAAAAGTGGGCATCATGGTACCGTCAGTGCTCTCTAACTCTCATGTAATGGGACGCAGTAGAGCTGCCACTGGCATAGTCATTGATTTTTGAAGATTCTCTTTCCTGCAGCCAACCAAAGTAGGATAATCCCCTCCCCCACCAAAAAAACTGGAACACGTAGCAGTGCTGTGTTCAGGGCATGACTGAACATTTGAGCAGCTGAAGTGGCACCACTTCATCACTGGCACTGTTGCCAGAAGAGTTGTATATCACATCGTAACCCCAGGAAGGAATTTCTGTACAGCTGGAAATCGCATGTGGAAAAGAAAGGGCAGAGTGAACCTTGCCTATCTCCCACCATTCTCCCCCAGATATTAACCAAACACAAAGATTAAAAAAATGGAAATGCTCTTAGATGTTCAGCATTTGCCTAGATCCATAAACATCTTCAGGTAACTAAGAGCAAAATATGTGGGGTTTAGATATTATCTATCCAGAGTTCCTATATATGTAATCTATTCCCTTCAATTTCATTATAATACCCTAAGAATTGATACCATATATAGTTCCATTATCATATAATCCCCTAAGAATTAATACCAAAAATAGTGACAGCAGAATGAACAAATTGGAGAGAAGGTTGGGATATCTCATCCCTTATGTCTTGGGGCTGAAATGAGTCATATTGCCATGTCTCCTAAGGCAAAGAGGACTTTCATAGCTGAGAGGCCAGGCAAGAGCCTTGAAATTTCTGTGCAGCAGTCTTGAGGTCTGTCCAGACACAGATGGTTGAAGGGCTCAGAAGGTGTTATTCCAAGTAACATAGTCCTATGTCTGTCCACCATGGCTTTTAAGCAGGATTGTGACTTGTTTATCCTCTATTTTGCTGTCCCACCCTCTATTCAGGGCTGTTCAGAGAAGCTGTGTAATAAAACAGAAGAGTTGGTTTGGCTCCAGCTGGTCCTGGTGCCTGTTATCCAGTGTGGGTTTGGTTTAGTTGCGGGCACAACACTTGGGACACAATGAGAGAGAAACTCAAAATAGCGCAGAGGCTTTTGAAGAGCTGAACATTTTATTTACTAGCTAGTTACCACTGCAAATAAAAATTTTAGTACCCAAGATAAGATTAATTTTATCTTTCTGCCGGGAAATTTGTAGCATGCTCCTTTGACTTAAACTGATAGACTCTAAATTTTCTAATAAGCTTTGCCTCTTTGAAAACCAACTGTCGAAAAACAGCAACATGTGAAAGCAAACCAACCCTTCCTATTTTCCCCATAGGTATAGTCAGACTCCTATCTCCAAACAACCTTAAAGAAAGTTTTGGATGCCACTTTTCTATTCTTGTTAGTTCAGCATAGCCAACAGTAAAGGCCTTGTTGACATTAGGCAAATGTGCAATGATGCAGCAAAATCAATTTAGTCACACTGAAGCAAATCCCTCACACAGATGTAATGCCTGTGTGCAAAGTAGGGCATTTCTGAATATATGCAACATTTTAAATGAAGTGAAAGAGAGAGATCCTATTTGTCCCAACTGATTCCTTAATGTGATTCATATAGATGCCCCCGAAAGCCTAAGTTGAAAGAAAGGGACTTTCTGGTCAAAAGTAAGGGTTCGTTAGGAGTACTGCTGATCGGGAAGGAATATTATGACCTTTAAATTGCAAGTTGCAGTAGCTTAAGAGAATAATACTTTAAAAAATACTCTTTATCTTTAAAATGAGGGTATTTGACCTTAAAATCACTAGGAAAAGAAATATGTGATTGCATGACTGCATAATATGGTTACTTTTCAGAAGAGAAGTGAAAATTAATGTGTTTTTGGTCCTGGGCTGTTTTTAGTAATTTAATGTGATCTGCTGTCAACAAGAGGGAAAACAAACCTCTAATGCTCAATAAGAATAAGAAGAGAACAAAATGTACCTACTGTGGGTATTCAGTTAAAGTTCTGTGGGCAAAAAATGGCATAGCCTGTGGAGGCGTTATTGAAAAACAGGTGGGGTCAGCAAAGTAGGTGACAGTAGGAATACCACTAATGAGGTAATGACCATCTTCCTTTGCAGTCTGCAGCGGTTTGGGGATTTTTTTTTTTTTTAATAAAAATTCTTTAGAAAACTGTGAAGTTGAAGTAAAAGTCTTAGTAATTTGGTGAGTGTCTTTCAGATGTTTTTGGAGGAAAAAGTTCCAAATACTTCATGCGGCTGTATATAATTTATTTAACATAGTAATAAATGAAATATCAAAATCCAAACAAAAGATATGTATTGAAAGCATAGTTTTTAATCAAATCCAAACTATGTTGCAATACTTTTCTTTAAACAGTATTTTAAATTTGAGGAAACTCTTTCTCAATCTGAATGGAAGCACATTCTGAAAGCTGGGAACCTTTTTGTTAAGTGAATCTTTGATTCTCCTTGCAGCTAAAGACTCACGCTAGGGAAGTAAAAAGACATCATGCTGGGCTTCTTTTCCACGTACATTCACCTACTATCTGACTGTTAAAGCAACATTTTTCCTCCTCCATCCTCCCTCAAAAAGAAGTCTAGGAAGTCCCTTTTTGGTAATGAAGTCAGCGCAGAATCTCATCCTGGGGGATTACAGTCTCCCAGCGAGCCAGGTGACTTGAGGAAACACTGTTTCGTTCACACATTGCCAGGAGTTGGCAGTGCTTCATTTCGTTCTAGCAACAATGCTAACAAGAACCTGAGTAGGAAACTCCCATGAGACGAGGAATCACAGAATGTGCTGAGTTGGGACGGACCCACAAGGATCATTGAGACATGGCAAGGGAAGTGCTTAGGCAGGTAGGGAGCTACGCAATCAATTATTACTGAATTTCAAACCCACAGGCGAAACAACTATACCCCCTGCTTTATAATTACTGAGATTCACCAACAGAAGCTCTGGCCCCCACTGGGAAATTCCCAAGTTCCTTGAAATGAGTCTAATACCCAATGAGGTTACTTGTGCTGCTGCAGAAAGATATTTCTGGCCTTTTACGTGTCAGGAAAGAAACTGAATATGACAGATTTGGAGCTGGCCTGTGATAATTTAGGAATATGGTCTGTTGGCCTGATTATTTGGTTGAATATCAGGGTTTAACTCATCAGAGGTTAGCTTGCAGTTGCATTCTTAAATTATCAGAGCTGATCTGTACTTGTTACCCTGGGAAGCCCTACTTCCATTGACGCTGCAGAGCCAGGGAGTACAGGGACTTTGAAAGGGAAGAGGTTAAGTTTTGAACCACAGCATCGCTACATGGGCAGGTCTAGCATCCTGCTCATCCCTAGGAGAGACACAGAGTTCCAAAGGTCCATTGGGAATTAGAGATGTAAGTGTCTGATAAAGCAAGTGGATAGAGCATTGCTGGGAGACATTAAATGGGATATGTTCATGTATATCTAGGCTGTTTCCACATGTTCGTAGAATTTTCTATGAAAGTGAACCCTAAAAAATATATTCTGGAAGAAAAAGGGTTTGTGAATACCACAGTAATTTTCATCATTTTTTATCTAATACTAGGCATTCAGAACTGGCACATTGCCTCTTCCCTTAGGCAAGCTCCTTTTCCCTGAAAGGGAATCAAATGGGGTGGACCCAGGGTTAATTTACCAAAGCAAAGTGTCTTCTCTGACCACGAGACCAATAGAAAACTGTGCAGAGGTGATGTTATTCCATAGTTTACAGTGGAGACCTGTTGGGTGGAGAACTGGAAACATGACATGGCAGCTGGCCCACTCCAGAGTACTGGACCCAGCCTTACCTGTGCTGAGCTTCCAGCTGAAACTGGTCAAGTGAATCTCTTCTCAACTGTGAAAGTGTCAGCTGTTATTTGCCAGGTGCTGGAGAAATATCTTACTTGGTAAAGAGCATACATGATAGGACACAAAGAAGGTTTCCAAGAAACCATCTTCCAATCTGGAAGAAAAGTTTTATATGTGTCCGCATATGTTAGGTGAATGAACTATAGAAACCAGAAAGTTGGAAATCCTAAGAAAATTACCTAAACCAGGTTTCTCTCACCCTTTCCTTACTGAAAGGACAAGTAGGTAGTTTATTACAGCTTGGTGGATTCTTGATTGTGGACCTCCAAAAGGTGGCCTACAGGTCTAAGCCATATTCTAGATTAATTCCTAATTCAGCCGTCAGAACTAGGGAGGCACTATGCTTATTCATTCTTGTGCCAGATGTTTTAGTATGTAAAGTTCTCCTTCTTCACTGTTGCTGGAAAGGTTAATATATTACATTTTCCTAACCATGAATTCCTAATGCATTCACCTTGCTTCCAATGAACATGTTTTATATTTCATTGATTTCACTCAACAGGAGAACCAACCGTATATTAAGCTGTCCATTTCTCAGAAGAACACAGACCAGTAAATGCTCTATATTCTGGAACACATCCTCCCAGTGACTGCTTCGTGTCGCTGTACCAGTCTGGCCAAAAAGCTGCCAGATCTACATCTCAGATGACTACTGTGGCAAAAGCATTTTTTAATGACACACATGGAATGCTGAGTCTCCTCCTCACTTCCTTCGCTGTTGCCACATAAGGTTAAACTGAGCTGTCACTCTGCAAAGCCCCTTGGCTTTATTTTGGTCTATAAAAAAACTTTGGAAGGAAAATGTTTAGTGTCACATAGCTGTTTTAGGAGGTGGAAATGCACATGCTGATGTTAAGGAATGATCTGGAAAGGATTGCATTTGTAAGGCCAAGTGACTGAGTGGTAGAAAATTCAGGAACACAGGGAAGAGACAAACTGAACCAGGGACAAAAGAAGGAAATTAGAGCCAGCAGGTAAATTCTATGTGCAAGGAACTTCAAGTTATGAGATCTCCACTGAGAAGTTCTTCAGTGCAGCTGGCAGCCATTTCTTTCTGCAGCTGAAGTTTCTGAATGATAACATTTTGTGGAGTATATCACAGGAATGTAGATTACAAATGGCAAAGACCTAGACTGCAGTCACAAAGCGTGTATCTGAAGAGAAGGCAAAAATGCTTCTGGAATTTGCTTTAAACGGGGTGTCCAGAAGAAGCAGAGGAGGTAGAAAACTCACAATTTGTGAGCAGAAGTAACGAGTAGCATAGCAAGAGACGAGGGAGGCAGCCTCAGCTTCTGGATGATTCCTGTACCTAGTCATCTTGATTTCCAGCTATCAGCTTGTCACCATTGTCATTCTTTCTTCATTGGCTTGACTCATTCCAGTGAAACACTGGAGAGCCTAACAAGTCATCTTCTGCCAGAAACTAGACAAAACGTGAGCTGTTTTCAGACTAAAGCAAGTAAAGCATGTATTGCCCCATGGTAGGCTTCTCTACATGACCTTTTCCAACGGCCCCAAGCCAGCTCTGCCTGGGGTCCCTGGTGGCCGGGTGTGGCCAAAAGCCGCGCCTCCAGGTCAGTATAACGGGATGGCGCTTCTTTCACTGATCGTTGTCACATTTTGTCTAAGCAATGTGGTTACATTTAAAAGCTCTTTCCCTCACTCCCTTGTCTTTATGTGCTGAATGGTTGGTGATCTCAGAGTGGTAATTTCTGTTCCTCCATGCCCTTTTTGTTCTGGTCCCGAGTTCTCCTAATATGATGGTACCACTAACAGGAAGGCTCTACATTCAAATTCAAATTATGCAAGTTCAGACTTTCATTTTTAAATCAAGTGCTGTTCAGATACCACGCAACTACAGATTTTACAGCACAGTTTGAGCGAGCTTTGCAAACATCCCAAGCAAACAAACTTTGCAGGAAACATAATCCTATTATTTTACTAATCTTTGGGACACTGCCTCACGGGGATCGTAATTTGCAACAAAGTGTCTGCTGAGTTCCTTCACAGGGTGATCTTTGTACCATTACACAGTATTGCTGTTTTCCTGTGTTGACATCTGTTAGAGAAATAGTTTATACTAGTTACAGAAGCCACCTAGTTTGATGATCTTATGACTTGCTATTATTCCTCACAAATGTATTATTTACTGGGTTTATCATCATGTTTTGCTCTTAATACTAATCAACCATTCTTCGGTTATTGTCTGTTCCCCAACAGACCCATTCTAATGGCATTTTTGATATTTTTCACCTTGCAGAACCTGTACCATCCTCCTTAACTTTAATTCCAGAACCTATTTCATCATTCACACTTGCATGCTCTCAGCCTGTTAGCTCCTGTCACAATGGGTTGTTAGCACATCATCATAGGGCGTTGGATAGCCAAACCGGTGTGGGGGAGGAAAGAGAACTACAGGGCTCTATCCTACCACTTGGTGACTCTTAGCAAGGGGACAGAGGTAGCTGGACTGCAAGACGGAAGGTGTACTTCAGGAGACTGCTTCTGGAGGCATTTTTTCCCTATGTGTTGGCAGGTCAAGGGCTGAGAATGTATGGCTTTTCTCCTCCAGCGATAATCAGAGAATGACATATCCCTCTTAACAATTCCTCGTTGTAAAGCCAAATCCATTCCTCGTCCCCAAAACAACCTATAGTACTGTTCTCTTGTTATCATGATGAATTATGTGAGACATGCTGAATCATGACAATGCTCCCGTACACAGTTTTTCCTTGTGCTGAAGAAATTAATATTTTGTTATATACGGCTTTGTTATGTTCCTATTTATTACGGGACCGATGTTTAGGGTGTTGATGAAATTGCAAGGAAGTGGGAAGTATACTAGCTGCTCTGGGAATTTAAGCACAGACATCTGGAATATTCTGAGGAGCTTGGATCAGTTTATGGTTGACCAACGTGTAAGCAATGCTCTGTGTCTGCATGCATACTTCACAGAATCTCACAGAATCATAGAACAGTTTGGGTTGGAAGAGACCTTAAATATTATCTGCTTCCACCCCACCCTACCACGGGCACGTCACCTTCCACTAGATCAGGTTTCTCAAAGTCCTGTCCTGATAGATAACACAGAGAACAGAAATTTTCAGTTCCCCTGAAATTGCTGGATAGAGCTTAAAGACCAACTAACAAAAAAAGATAAAAGAATGTAAAATTATGCACGCAGGAGGATAACTGTAGCTGGAACCAGTAGATAACCAGATAATGAGGACTATAGTGGCTTTTTTGGCAAACTTATGCATCAAGAAACAACAGTGCATGCTCTAAGAGAAGTTCAAGGAAAGGGCATCTGTAACACTGGGGGGACTTGGTGAGTACGACCGCCAAAGACCACTTCAGACAACGCTCTAGGAACATTAAAGGACTTCCAGTAGAAGGCAGCTGCATGCAAATTAGTTCTATGAAAAGTGATGTTTAGGTATTAGGAAGTTCACTGTAATCAATATGTATGATCATGACGGAATAAATATCTTGTTTTACCTTCTGGACACACATCACATTAATGGAGCTATCTTTCTGATGTGTCCAGTGCTGCAATAAATAATGCCTGCTGTCAAAATTGTGTTAGAAAGTTTGGTTTTTAGCTGATTTCAGTATCAGTCCAACATTGCCTTGAACACTTTCAGGGATGGGGCACCCGCAAATTCTCTGGGCAGCCTGCTCCAGTCCCTCACCAGGACAATACTTAAGTCCTTTGATTCAATAAAATGTTGTGTCTAAACCAGAATTGTACTTTCCTGTTGTATCTTTTTAATTGTACCAATCACCAATTGCTTCAGTCGGGTAACGTGGCTGCATGTGGTAGTATTGCTGTGATCCACCAAGCCAAACACAGGCCAAAACTTACAGACTCTCATCGCATATAGGGCGAGGAGAAAGGCAACAGCTTTTAACACCCTGTCCGAGGGACAAAGGCCTCTCGCACAATCACAGGATGGGTCAGCTTGGAAGGGACCACAATGGGTCATCCGGCCCAACCTCCCTTCTCAATCAGGGTCATTCTAGAGCACATGGCACAGGATTGTGTCCAGACGGTTCTTGAGCATCTCCAGTGAGGGAGATTCCACACCCTCTCTGGGCAACGTGTTCTCAGAGCATGGTCACCTGCACAGTAAAGAAGTTTTTCCTCATATTCAAGAGGAACTTACTGTCCTTCCTCTCACCTGGACAGAGCCAGGTTGCCACCCAGCCGAGAGAGGGCGGTCACCGGTGCCGGGGAGGAGGGCGGTGCTCCCCGGACGGGGCGGGGCCCGCGGGACGGGGCTCC
>WEIT01030994.1:253279-364950 GCA_013389985.1 Dryoscopus gambensis | reverse complement strand
GGTGACTTTGAGAGGCTCCCGGCCTCCCAAGGGCGATCCCGCCGCGCTGGGCAGCTCCCGGCGCCCTCCCTGCCCTGCCCGGGGCCACCGGTACCGCTCCCTGAGCCCCCCAAACGGGGTACCAAACCCCCATCGACTGCCCTGAGCCCCCCAAAACAAGGCACCAAAGCCCCATCAACTCCCGTTTTATGATAATTTTTAAGTAAGGCTCTGCATCTCGCTGTTTCACACTCGAGTACGGGCATTTATGAGCACTGTTTACACCAAGTTCTGCTGCATTAATCGTGAATTATCTGCAGAATACAGCTTCTCAGGCTTTATCGCGCCAGCCTGCTAAAGGTCACGCTGATTGCTTCGTTTCAGATTTATCACACCGCTGCTGAGCTTGGGTTTAACTGGACGGAGCTGGAGGTGGTTATTTGTAGTAAAACCATTTCCTATTTCGGAGTCAGCAGTAAAAGTGGCAGGTGCCAGCGGTGTCTTTTCCACAAGTAATAATTAAATCTAGACAACGGAAAGCTGATTATAGGACAGCCGTGATCAGCAAAACTTCTTGACTGATTGACTCAGTTAAAACCACGCAACATTTGTTATTGTTTGAAGGCCTGTATTTTCTCCCTAGGACTATAATAGCAATTTATTTATACTATCCCTATTAATCTGTCTGCATTTGCAAGGAAAACCTCATTTATCTTAGCTTGCTTTGTTGTAATGTTGAGCTTGAAAAGTTTACATCTGCCCTTTTCACTCTTCCTTTGTTTTCCTTTACCTGACTGCAGAGGAACGGATGTTTAAATAAAAACTGCAGTTGGATTTGGCTTTACAACAATATTTTGATCTCCTTGAAATATGTGGAGAGCTAGATGGCCAAATAATGCTGTCAGTCTTTGAGGAGGAGGAAAACCATTGTCTTGATAGAATAAAGGAGAAGCTTAGCTCTGCATCATGTCTCCGATGGGTTATCCCTGTGAGAGTTGTCTTCTGTTTCTGGGAACAGAAAACTTGGATATCTTCCTAAGAGCAGGTTTGGAGGTGGGTTGGAGGGGAAGGCAAGGGGGAAATAAAAGGGTGAAGGATCTGGCTGCATGCTGAGCAAACCGCTGTGGAGAGAGGGTGGGGAGACCCGGTGAACTACGACACCTTGATTAATGTGTGAAGAGCTCTGCTGCTCATCGGCCACTGTTTCCATTACAGGAGGTTAATTTTCAGCTGTTTTAACTAGGGCAGTGTTATGATGTCATTCTCCCTTCCCGGTTTAAAATGTAGATTTCAGTAAAAGCTTCCTTCAAGTTGTTACTCTTTCTAATCACAAGTCATCTCCTCCTTGGGAAGACAACTTAATGTGGAGTGAACGAAAACACAAACCTCACCCTCCCTTTCAGTAATAACTTTCAAAACTCTTTGTTTGCCTTGCTGCAGCTGGCTGGATGTGAGTCAGCCTCCTGCTCATGCATATTACAGTGATGGAATAGGCCTGGCATTTATTATTCAGTACCTGGTGGTCGTGTGGGTGCAGTGCGTAAAAGCCCAGCACTACCTCGGTTTACTTGTTGATTGTACCTGAGGCAAAAAGCGCCCAGCCCTCCTTTGTCCGGAGAAATTCCCAGGCGGTGATTAGCGGATGTGAGGTTAAACGCTGCATGTGTTACTTGCGTGCAATACTGCCTACAGTAGGTGTCACGGTAACATTTTAAAACATTGTTTGTGTTTTTAATAGTGCTATAATGTTTCCTCACCTCACAGTTTCTATCTTTTCCTTCTTAATTAAAGTGGCAGCCACCCTTTCAGAGAGAGAGATCTTCTTGGGTAGAGAACTCTGAAAAGATTCTTCCTGTTTCCAGGATGTCACATCCAAGATCACAGAATCCTGGAATGGTTTGGGGTGGAAGAGATCTCAAAGATTTTCTTGTCCTGTCCCCTGCTGTGAGCAGGGACATCTTCCACCATCCCATGCTGTTCCAAGCCCGTCCAACCGGGCCTTGGACATTTCCAGGGATGGGGCAGCCACCCTGTGCCAAGGCCTCCCCACCCTCGGGGAAGACTTTTTGCATAATATCTGATCTAAACCTGCTCTCTTTCTGTTTGAAGCCATTCTCCTCGAAAGGACTAAAAGATGATGTGGAAATCTCTTTAAGTCATTCTGTATCATAAAGCTTACATGCCCTCATCTTAATTTTCTACTCTGGTACTTGTAGTTATTTCCATTGGAGAGCAGGTGATTCGTGCAGTCGTTCAGCCCTGGAGTGTGGCAGGACCCAGGTAACCTGTGAGATCCTTGGATGGGGTTTGGAGCCAGCATGCCTGGGGGAGCTTTGCCAGCCAAACCAGGCGTAATCTGTTGGTGATAACGCAGAAAGAGGAATGAGATTGTTGTGTTTTCAATACCAAAAAATGTAGTTTCACTTTCAGGTGGTCTCTAATAATTGACAGTCCTCAAAACTTCTTACCTGTAAAGTGATCTTTCCCTCCAAAAATAATCAGTTCAAGTATTATAAGTGTGCTTGTAGGAAGTATGGAAGTTACCCAGGCTTAGGGCTGGTAGTCAGTGTCAGAGCTTTAGGGAGAGAAAAGTCCATCAATTTCCTTTAAACAGGCAAAAGTAAGATATGTTGTGATAGGTGTTACTTGGATTCTTATTTTCTTTCAGCAGAAGCTCTGCAGTGACCATTACTGTGCATCTGCTTTTTTAGAAAGAGCACTTGGCTTACAGAAAAGAGGAAGAATGGCAGCGAATGCTATTCCATTTCATTCAGCTTTTCCCAAAGACACTTCCCATGACTGAGTCAACATTAATGTGGAGCTTTACACAAACTTGGAACGACCTGGTTTGCCTTTCCATGCCGAACTTCCATTCTAAAGATTGCATGAAATGATGTGGATTGGATGTGTCACATTTACTAAGAAAAATCCATCCCCAGCTGATGGTTCTGGAAATCTAAGTTGATGCAAATGACCAGGAGGGCTTAATGAGAGGACTGGTGGCAGTAGTGGAGTACACAGTCCCAATGTGGAGGGATGTTTTTTCCTGCTGGAATACTGATTGTCATTATCAGGCTACTCCCGGGGTGCGGTTGAGTTTAGAACAGCGCATCGACAAATGCTTAAATTTCGGAAATGCTTCTTAATGATGTTAAATATGACAAAGCCTTAAACAACTTTGGTTACAACTTCAGGAGCTGGCATCCCAAAACTTCCTGATTGTTAAAAGTAATGCTTCAAGCTTCTGTACTTGCTGCTTTCTCTGTGCAAAGCCCACAGCAGAGGGGAGCAGTGGTTGTGGGGGGGCACTGGCAGTGTGGAGCAGGCAGGGCAGTGACCGTGGATGTGCCTCACCCTGGCAGCAGCAGTGAAAGGGTTTGCTCACCTTGTTGCAGGGGATCTGGCAGTGTATTTTCTTCTGTAAGTGAGGCACATTTTCCTAGCCTGTTAAACTATTGCTGTGATGTGCACCACTTCAGTGCACTTTTTGCCTTAAAAGTTCTGGGCCATTCATTTACGTTTCAGTTCCTTTGGAAAAATATGAAAACAGGAAAAATGGAGAACAGGAAAAACATGAAAACAAACAAAATCCCAACTTCTTGTGCCAGGCAACTGAATTCTCATTTCCAGATAGTCAGTACTGAACAAATTCACGTAACGCTTGCATGAATTTCGGCTGATGGTTTTTTTTGCTGAGAGTGTGCTCTGCTGCATATAATGTTAATTTTTGATGCAGCAAAACTGTGGGGTTGTTAGTCCTCTGTTGATCTCCTGATTTCCTTTGCTCTCGTGCCCCTCTCTGGATTGCGTTCAGGAGGAGAGTGTTGTTCTGCCTGCTCAGACTTCTAAATGCAATTGTGTGTCTGCACGTCCAGCTGATGGAACTGTACAGCTCAGTTGTACAGTTGCCAGATGGCTGTTTGGTTGCAGTTAATCTGGCCTGAATTTGTTTATCTGCAGAAGTCTGATGGTATTTTTATAGAAAAAGTGCACAATACCTTTGAAATCGCAGCAGCTGGGGAGGGAGGAGGAGCAGAACAGTTACTACAGGTGCAAAGTTCATGGGAGAGATGGGCAGAGGTATGAGCAGGTGACCTCCCTTCCCTCCGAGGGAGACCCCAGGTTTTAAGTCCTTTTGCTGTCGGAGAAGAGAAGCAGGTTGCGAAGTTTTAGGCATCATTTCTCCCAGACGCCACCTGCAGCAGGAAGTAGGTGTGGGGAGAGGAAACTGATGGCTGAGGTTGCCTGCTTGCCTTCAGAGTCTCTCTTGCAGAAACAGGCTTTCAGTTTTTGGGAGGTGGCCAATTCTGCTCGTCAAACCCAGCTTCATGATAGGCAGTTCACACCCAGGCTTGCCACCTCCTGACACAAATCTGTTGTGCTATTTCACTATTTGTCCTTCGGGCTGTTAGCGGACGAGCTTAGAGGAGCATAAGTGGTTTGAAAGACTCCTTTAAAACAGTGGGGTTTTTTGAGTTTTAAGGTTTTTGTCCTTGATTTTGTTCCCTGTTAAAGTTTGATGGTTGTGTTTTCAAGTGTTTTCTTTTTGCCTTTTTTTTTGTTCTCTCATATGTATTTACACAAGTTTACTGTGCGTGCAAGGTGTAGCACTGGCACAGTCTAAAGCAAGGCAATAACCCGTTTTGTCTAGTTTGAGGGCAGAATGAGTAACTCTTAAGTGTTTCACATTGACAGTGATGGATAACTTTTGTAAACGATCACTTCTAAAATTCTGTAATCTAGAGGACTAAATAGTTTAGGTGTGAAGGAGCACCGAGTCTTTCACTTTCAGGTTATTGGTTTACTTATATAGGTCAGGAAAGCAGTAACAAAATCTGCTGCCCTGCAGCTGCCAGACTGTACTATGCCAGCCTGCATGGGGAGAGGTCTGTGGGACGACTGACACCGTCAGCTTTCAAGATTGTTTAGTGCAGGACTGTCAGTGTTGTCCTTTTTAATTTGTTTTTTACAAAATGACTGATAAAACCAGAGGTAGGAATGACACCGGGTTTACCTCACGGTGGGTTAAGAGATGAGTTGTTACTACAGTGACTTTCAATGTGCTGTCTCTTCTGGTTTGTTTATCCTGTGTCATGGGGTTGTGGTTCATGGAAATAGTTACAGGTAGGTGAGGATGACGAGCAGGATGGAAAAGGAGGAAGGCTTTGGGACCACCTGGTGAGCAGAGGCAGATCATGTGCTGCTGACCAGTGAGTCATGGGGGAAGGGACTGAAGTGGCCAGTGTTCCTGAGGAATTTTAGGCACCAAGGGTAGAGGGGAGCTGTGCTGCAGGAATGAGGATCATTCAGCAGTGGCTCCGTTGGGAAAACAATTATGCAAGTGACCTTTGTTGAGACCTCTGTGGACTCAGGAGTCAGACCTTTGAGAGATGCCAGAGCTGCTGGTGTAAGCAGCCACCTTGGATATCTTGTGATAAACAGACTTGTCCTTTAGACCTTGTATTTACCTAACAGGATTGTAACCCCCGGGTTACAACAGCACTCAGGTCTCAGCTGCTGAGCTGGTGGTTTTTACCGTGAGGGTGTTGGGGCGGTTGTCATTTAGGCTGGGAGGTGTTGTCCTGGGGCACTATGACACACACCTCTGCTTCTGCTGTCTTTCAAGATTATAGAAGTATGGGGTATGTTGGGAATCAGGCAGAATAGACAGGAGCTAAGAAGACCTGAATGACTTTTTTTTGTGTTAGATTTGTGGGGGCTCAAAAGTGAGGGAATAAGATCTGGTTTTTGCAGTGGTAGGGGGTACTGACGTTCAATATGGGCATTAAGATGTGAGGTGTGTGTAAGCAAATCACTTTGCAGTAGGAGTGGGTCCTTCCTGGTGGCTTCAAGTGGTTCAGGTTATTTATAGAATTGTAGAATGTTTTGGGTTGGAAGGGACCTTAAAGATCATCTCGTTCCAACTCCCTGCCATGGGCAGGGACACCTTCCACTCTCCCAGGTTGTTCCAAGCTCTGTCCAACCTGGCCTTGAACACTTCCAGGGATGGGGCAACCACAGCTTCACTGGACAACCTGTCAGGGCCTCCTACCACCCTCACAGTAAAGATTTTTTTCCTAAAATCTAATCTAAACCTGCCCTCTGTCAGTTTGAATCCATTTCCCTGTGTCCTGTCACTGCAGGCCCTTGTCCCAGGTCCCTCTCCATCTCTCTTGAGCCCCTTTAGGCACTGGAAGGGGCTCTGAGGTCTCCCTGGAGCCTTCTGTTCTCCAGGCTGAACACCCCCAGCTCTCCCAGCTTGTCTCCATAGTAGAGGTGCTCCAAGCCTCTGATCATCATGGTGACCCTCCCCTGAACTTGCCTCATTCCTTCAGTCATTGATCTGAATTCAGTTTCTGTGATGTGAGCGAGCAAATCTTTAATCTATGCCTGGAGTAATACCGGCACCTTCACAACTGCCTGGAAAGAGGCCTTCCAGAGGGGAGCTGCAAGGGATGGGGTTTGTGACGTGGTGCCTCCCTCGTGGCTCTGGTGAAGGAGGGGTGACTGCCAGGGGTGCTCTGTGTGTATCTGTAGGACCCCCTTGGCTGCTGGACCTGCTGCTGCTGTGCTCCTCTCCTGTGGGTGAGTGTGGGTGGCTGGCTGCTCTGTGCTCTCTGTGAGGCAGCTCATGGTGCCTCCAGGACCTGAAACCTGGGTAATGATTCTGGCTGCTGTTAATGATGCCCTTCAGTTCCCACCTCTGGATAAGGCCGTCACCCTTGGTTCCCTAATCTCCTTCATCATGTTGTCTTCAGCTTTTAGGACATATGTGTATTTTTGTACTCCTATATAACAGTGATGAGAAATCCCTGAGGCTGCTTTTCCTCCGTTTGCCTTGACAAACTCCTTTGTGTCACGCAACACTTCAGGTTTTATTGTTGTTGCTTTATTTTTTTTTTTTTTAATGTAAAGCCTTTAGCATCCTACCAACTGGGAAACATTTTTCCAAAGGAAGATGTTGAAATGTACAGTTGGAATAAATTTTATAGGTTAGTAAGATAACAGGCTTTAGACAAAACAGTTAGTAAACATGAACCTGTTTTAGTTGTGAACAGAAATACATGTGATAGCCTTGACATCACGTACCATAGCTTTCCGTGCCAGTCTGCAGGATAAAAGGGCTTTAATTGCTTTTGTTTTCAAACAGGCGTATCAAAACAGTGTAATTTTTTTTTCTCTTTTAATACTAACTATGTTCCTTGTTGTCTGCCTCTCCCTTGCAGGCTTTGAAAGAGATGCTATATGCGGCTGTGGACCAGGCCCCTTCTATAGAAGGTAAGCAAATTGCAACCCACAGTTGTGTTTTTCTTGGCACTGGGCACGTAGTCCTGCTACTTTTCTGTCCTCAGTCCTCCTAAATTGGTAAACTTAATATCCTGATGGGCAAATGCCTGGCCTTTCACAGCCTGCGTGCTATTTTTGATTGTTCGAACTCTTTGTCCCCTTTCATTGGGACAATAAATGTCTTTGTACAGTTTGAGACAGCAACAGCTGGATTCCTCTTGCTTATAAGGTCATTCAGTGGTGGAAGTACTTTCTCCATTGCTTGAGAATAGACCTTTGTTTTCCTGTGAGAGCCAGCCACTCTGGGAGATGGCTGTGCTGGAGAGACACTGGTTCCCGGTTTGTTACTGGTGATGTGAGCTGGAAGAGTCTCATCCTTTTGTTCTGTGTCCTCCCTGAATGCTGTGCTGCCTCTCCTGTGTGGACATGAGTATATCTTCTTGTTTGCATGAGTTCATTGCCTCTAACTACTCTAGATTATTCTAGTAAGGTGTTTGGTTTTAAGCTCACTGCCTTTTGAATAGTTTGTTTAATTAAGTGATGATCTGTGCAGAATTTCATAATGGAGCATTTTACTTTCTGTATCTTTCTTCCTTTTGTTGTCTTTAAAGTACTGAAGAGTTTTTGCCTCTGTGTTGCTTCACTCTTTACTTTCTTGTCCTTCATGTGGATTTCCAACTGCTTTATGACCTCCTTACCTTTATTATTTTCACTTTGATTGCAGAGTTAATTTTACTAATTTCTGAAGATGGCTCTGGGCTTCTTGCGTATTTATAGAGCAGGAGAACAAGTGCTGCTCCTGGCGTAGTCAGTCGTTTAACATCAGTAATGCTGGTCACTCTTCATGTTAGGTCCTTAATTACTTTCCTTTTGTTGATTAGAACTGGGAAATGAGGTGTGACGTAGTTAATATAGTATGATTTAAAAAAAAAAAAATTTAACTCAACTCCACCTGCTCTTTGACTGGAATTTTAAAACCAGAGCTGCAATAATTAATAGGTTAAGAGAGTGTGTGTGGGATGGGGCAGTCTGTCCCTAAACTCTTCAGAGGTGCATTCCAGGCTGAAAACTTCGTGGAAGCAGTGCTCAGGCAGGTGTAATTTTTAGGTTTAACCTGACACTTAGTAGCTCACTCAACTCATCCTGCTAATTGTGTTAAATGAGTCACACTTTTCTCTAAATTGCAGGTCCTAGAACGAGGTTTCTAAAGGTTATGGTCCTAGAATCCAAAATCTGTGGGTTATCATTGGAAAACTCAACGTACACTGGCAAAGAGGAAAGTCTTGCTTTATTATTTTGAGTAGCAAAATTGCATAAAATCCACCCACAAACCTTTCTCCCCAACAGTGTAAGACTAAGAGGAACTCAAGTTTTCCGTATAGGCCAAACTGACTATATTAACTTTTAAAGGCAACTTACTAATTTTATTGAAAATCCAGCATTATTTTTATGGGAGACTGGAGCAATTATAAGACTTCCCCCCCCCCCCGCCCTCTTCTGTCCATTGGTTTGTTATTGACAATGTGAGCAAATGGTGTCTGTGCTCATGAAACTTTGTAGGCTGATGTTGGAATGTGACTTCCTGGGCTTGGCTAGGGGTATCTAGGATTTCAAGGTGTGCTTGAGTTGCTATTTGTAAAGTGTTATAATTCAGCATTTTGCTTTCTTTATTTTCAGTGCTTGTGTTACAGTGGTGTTCTGTGATGTGCTGTGATGTTTGTATGTAAACACATTTGGCAAAGCAAGAGGAGGTGACGAATAAAATCATATTATATTTATGCTCTTTTAAACACTGTAAGGATTTTAACTTGTGCTTCTGCCTCCTTTGATGCTTTAAAAAGCTCAGCAAAAGGAAAGCAATGACTTAAGACAGCTTCCATCAGTAGAACAATGTTCTGTTCATTTTTGAAGGGGTTGGGTCTTTTCCTCTGTACTCCAGAGAATATAATCCAAACTGTTTTGAACCACTCCTATTTAAGTCTGTCTGCCTGACCCGCCCTTAAGTGGAGAGCAGTTACACTAATTCCTTCACCTTTTGTGCTGGAAATGGATCAAGGCCGTTTCTCCATCCCTGTGGTTTACATCCTTCTCCTTTTTAAGCCCTTCTGCCTTTGTTCGTAGAAGCTTTAGGCCAGGTTTAGGGTGTGACTACATAAAAACGGTGCCCAAACCACTGCTCTAGTCTCTATCAGAGGAGATGGAGTAAGTTCCTTGCATTTTGGGAGGGAATGTAGTAGCTATTGTCAGGGGCTGGCTGTTGGTCTGCATGTTTCCAGTTTAATAGGGATTTTGCAGTGGACACCTCTGTGTTACTTTGAGCTTAGCACAGAAATTACAGGGCTGTGCTGCTGAAACCCAGCCTCCCAGTATGAGCCTAATGTAATCTCATTTTAGACTGGTCTAACTAAAATCCATCTGCTAACTGATCTAGTTGATCACAGGCATGCTGCAGAGCTCCAGAGTTGGCTTTGATTTACCTTGCATGAATTGTAAGCTAATCTTTGGATAATGTATCGGATTGTGAAGACAAGGGAGTTTTGTACAGCAAAGCTGAGGCTGTTCCTGGTTCTTATTCTGCTTGGCTGGATGTGTAATCTGGCATTTGTGAATGAATTTCTTAGATTTCTACTGCAGGCTGCTCACTATGTCAGTCAATAAAATTTGTGTATAGGTAGAAATGCTTCCTATTGCTTAGTGGAATGCTGAAAGCACTTTGGAAATTCTTTAAAACAACGGAAAAAAATGCTACCCAGCCAAGGCTTGTTGGAACTAATAGGCACGGCAGGTTATAGGTGAACCATCCATCATGAATAACTTTCTTTGGGTTTGTATTTAGGCATTTTCTGTTTGTGGACAGGTATACAAACCTAACTTCAGAATGACTCTTAAGTTCTGCAAGTGATAGTTCCTTGTGCTACTTCAGTGGACAAAGTGCTGCTGGGAAGAGGCTCTTGGCTCCAAATTGTGCAGTTTATTCTGTGGTTACGTGGTGACCCTTCTCACTGTGCTACCGTGAATCACACCTATGTCGATATGCTTTTTCCTATTTTCGGCTAAGAAACAGACTGTGATTTTAACAAAATCCTTGTAGATATGGATAAGCAAAACCTATCAAGGTTGTATGGTAGGAGGAGGTTGTTTATAGCTGGCCCCTCCCACAATTGCAAGGTGCTGCGGCTCCCTGTGTTTCATGAGAGTTATTCCAGACTGCAGCATGTCTCTTTTGGCAGTTCCTAGCTGTACACATAGATTTCTTTAATCTGCTCAAAGATACATTTTTTTTTTCATCCATCTGTCTCCTTTGTCATGACAGCTTTTATATGCCAGTGTTATTCCTCCAGATGCTCCTCATCTTTATACAAGGCGCTCCCCTGATGAAACCTGCACCATCCTTCCACCTGAGCAACATCTGTACTAAATTAGTGTTCAGTCTGTTAATTCAATCCCGTGCACATCACTGGGAAAGGTATCAAGTGACGCTGGATTCCCAGCTGTGTGATGAGACTTGCTTGGCTTTCTGGAGGGTTCTTTGGAGCGTGTTTGCTTTGTTAGCTGTTTGTTGCATTCTGCTTGCTCTTCCTGGAGCAGTCGGGATGAGTGGATGCTGCTCCCCCAGTATCTCCCACGGCTCCTGAGTCCCCATGGCACTGCAGGAAGGCCTGAATGCAATGTGCCAGGTCAGGAACCCTTTTTTGACCCTAAGATACCTTTGGCAAGAATCTGTGATAATTTAGAGGTGAAACCCGAGCGTAGCTCTGTTTTCCTCTGAGGCAGAATGTGCACTACTGCAAAAGCATGAAATTCTCACCTCACTCACTGGGAGCATATGGGGGTGGGGTTTTTTTGGTGTTTTGTTTGTTTGTTTGTTTGTTTTGTTGTTGTTGTTGTTTTTTAAATTCCTTGTCCTCCCACTGCTTTCTGTCCCATTTGACACCTAAGTAAAACAGGTTACTGGACCAGTCTTGCTCGGAGTGCTCCTGATTATTCCACTTGGTGAGCAGATGTGTCGGCATCTCCCCAAGCTCCTTACGATGCCGCTCTTCTCAGCTGCAGCGGACACAAAAGTGCAGCTGTAAATTATTCATCCTGATTATCTGCTCGAATGGACACGGGCCACTCTAAATATTATTTCCTAGAATATTTGCCTTTCAGATATTTAAATTTAACCTCCCTTTAATGATTGTGTAAACAAATACCGTTGTTGTAATATCAGAGCGTCCTGCTGTATCCTCTTATTATGGAGATTACTTAACCCCAATCCTGAATTCCAGTGGCACCTTTCAAACAAGGATCACAGTGGTTCTGTGGGAATGGAATGGTGTAATGGGGTGGGAGTGGGGAGTACGGGTGCTCTAGGGTAGAATTCAAACCCAAATGTAAGAGGTGGTGTTAAGGTAACATTGATTGATTGGCAGGGGAAAAGCTTTAGTGGTGACAGAGATCCTCTGCTGGTGCCTGTAATCTTTGTGGTCACCTGTTTACTCATGATGGATTAGGAAAGCAAGAGGTGCAAGTTTGGGACATTCTGAGAGTGCCAGCACTGGCAGCGTGTCCCGTGTTATTCCACCCTTGTTTCTGCTTTCATTAGTAAAGCACTTGCCCTGTTAACAGACAGCTACAAATCTTTAGTTTGGATTTATTTGTGTTACTGAAGAAACAAAATAGTATTCTTTAGGGGGATAAATAATCTTGGTGAATAAGTAGGATGTGGGACATCACATTCTTTTTCTTTCCAAAGGAAGTTATGAATCTGACAGTTTTTGTTATATGCAGGCATGTTTTGTAGGGTTGATCAAAGGCTTATGATTTGTCTGTATATATGCAGATATCTTCTTTTTATTTCAAAATAAACATTTATTTCCAATTGCACAAGCTTACTTTGTAGCGGGTTGAGGTTTTGTTTACATGGGAATGCTTAAGGCTTAAAAGTCTTCAACAGAAGTGCTGCACATCAGAAGCAGCCACAAAGAGATTAATGCTTTGTCTTTATTTCACTGTGTTGTCACACACCCATGAGGACATAGGGGTTGGTGTCCTACGCCCCAGATGCAGGTCCTTGATTCTGTGTAGGCTGTAATTCAGTCTGGAGGCCTTTGTATTTATAATTAGTATGTAAACTAACAAAAAAATAAACATAATCCCATGACAGCCCTCAGTTGGAGACCTGATGCCAGGTATTGGATTAGCTGTAGAAAAATAGGTTATTGGGCTTGTGGAAAATGTTATCTCCCAGAGTGTGCAAACGGTGGACAGGAGGAGAACTTGGCTGCACACCAGCATTTAAAGGAGGAGATGATGTCTGGTTCCTCTTCCCTGGAGCAATAAAATTTGAAAGGTAAACAGTGCATATGGATGGAGTAGGGTCCAGAGAGAACAGCTGGATGCTCACTAAAATATTTGCAGCACAGATGCCTGTGTGAAAATGTGGAGCACCGTGTGTGCATGTGAAAGTCATTTTGCTGTCAGAAGCGGTTCGGTTCTCACAGCAAGCCAGCACCGAGACTGCTTTGTACCACGCCCTGCCACTTTCTGTGCCTTCAGAGCAGCGCACACCCACCCACGCTGCTGGTACAGTGACTTCCTCGGAGGTGTTGAGCACAAACAGACTGGACTGTGCTTAACCAGTAACGAGTGTAACGTGGATGTGGAATGAAGGTCAGGTTAGGCACAGAGCTGGAGTCATAGAATGGAATCAGAGAGCGCTTTGAGTTGGAAGGCACCTATAAAGGTCATCCAGTCCAGCCCTCCTGCCATGGGCAGGGACACCTTCTATTGTTCCAGGTTGCTTCAAGCCCTGTCCAACCTGGCCTTGGACACTTCCAGGGATGGGGCAGCCTGTGCCAGGGCCCCTCACCCTCACTGTGAGAAAACCATCTTCTTTATATCTAATCTAAACTGACCCTCTTTCAGATTAAAACCATTACCTAACACAACAGGCCTTGTGAGAAAGTCTGTCCCCAGGCTGATGAGTAGTGACTGAGTGACTGAAAGTGGCTTGTTGATTGTGGAGACAACCAGCCAGTACAAGGTTTGATGTCATCCTGTAGACAACAGGTTCTCACGTTCAGGGCCTGCCAGTGTGCTCGGGGTCCTGTCCTGCCTGCAGCTGCTGTGAGCTCTTTCAGTTCTTAGAAACCACTTGTTTCAGAAAGCCTCCTGGAGCCAGTGGGAGCCTCCCTGGGGCACTCGGGCTGGTGTGGGACCACGCAGGGTTACCAGGAAGGTCATGGCTGGTAGGCGGTTTGGCAGGTTGATCGCTGTTTCTTTATGAAGGAAGCTTGTGATTGCGGAAATGCTGGACTTCCTCACCCTTTCCATTTGCCCCGTGGCCAGCTGGTGGCCGATACCCTGCTTCATCTGTGTGCACAAGCCTGGAAACTTGTGTTGCTGCTGAGGAAGCCTTCTGCCTTCTCCTCTGCTTTGTGGTGTGTTCTGTGTGACTTCGGCAGCAGCTCAGACTGCTCTGACGCATTCATGTTGTGTGAAAAACTCGAGTCCTAAGTGTACCAAAGAACAGGCTCAAGGCTTAGGAACAGGCAGTTAATTGAATTGTAGGATATTCTGAGTTGGAAGGGATCCACAAGGATCATGGAGTCCCAACTCTTATCACTGCACAACACCATCCCCAGGAGTCACACCGTGTGCCCGAGAGCACTGTCCAATGCTCCTTGAGCTCTGTCAGGCCTAGTGCTCTGGCCACTTCCCTGGGGAGCCTGTTACAGTGCCCATCCACCCTCTGGGTGCAGAACCTTTTCCTAATACCCAACCTAAAGTTCCCAACACAGCTTCAGGCCAGTCCCTCCCTGTAACTGGGCACCAGAGGGGAGAGATCAGTGCCTGCCCCTCTCCTTCCCCTCATGAGGAAGTTGTGGACTCTGATGAGTCTCCTATTCTCCAGGCTGAACAAACCCAGTGATCTCAGCCTCTCCTCACGTGGTTCCCCTCTAGACCCTTCCCCACTGCTCTGTAACTTTGTCCTGTGCCCTTTTTTCTTTACTTCAGCATCCTTCGGTATTGACTGCTGGGAGGTGTTAAACCCGGGGTGATCCAAGAGCTGGGTGTAGCACAGGAGGTGACGGTGGAATCTGGACCTGGCAGTCCAGGCTGGCCCACAGGAAAGGGCTGGACCTAGAGGCAAGTTTCTCTGGCAGGTCTGCAAACCTTCTGGTGCAGAATGTGTGTAGGTGATTACTTAATGTGTGTAGGGTGACAGCAACATCGGAAATGCTCAGCTGTGCCTTTTGTTTTTCTCTTCCCTTCCTGCAATTGCTTTCCCATACATTAAGATGCCAGTCTGTGGTTAGAGGAATTAACAGTGCTTGTAATTTAGCTGGAATGTGCCAGGTTTCATGTTAATGGTCAGAACTCAAGGGCTGGAAAGCAGATTTGCAAAGCTTGGAGATTGACGGCCCACACTCCTGGGACAGCAGTGAGACATCAGACAGCACAGTGGCTGTACACATGAAGAGCACTGCACATGTTTATGCAAGAGGCCAGTATTTATTGCTTTGTTTCAAAAAAAGGCTTCGCTAGATATCTTCAACAGCAAGATTTAGTGTATGTGTGTGAGGCAGCCTCTGGCTTTCTAGTCATTCCTTTGGTGCTGTGTTTGAAATAGGTGACTTGAATTATTAGACAATTAAGATTTTTGGATGAGGCTGTAGCTACTGAGTGAATAATGCAACATGAATTAAGTTTGATTGGTTTCTCTCTCCTTAAAAATGCATGCTGTGGGCAGGGGAATGAGCAGAGTGTCCCTGGAAGACCTCATTCTTCTACATCATAGCTGCTTGTAAGATGCCTTAGAAAAATGGCCAACCTGCCAGTGCCCATGGAGTGGTGGAGGACCAAAGGCTGTCCCTCCTCCTGGAGTGGTCCTTTGTGTTCTCTTAATCTGCTGCAAGGCCACACCACAGCAGAGACTATTGCACAACTGGTCTCTCAACACGCAAAGGTCTGTCTCTTTGATTACGTAATTTTACAATTAGCAACAATGTGGTGAAAAGCCAGCCCAGTCCTGGTGACGTGTTTTTCCTGATTTCTGAAGTAAAAATGAAAGCTAGTTGCATATTTCACCTGTGTTGGGTTTTTTTTTAAACACTGTATCTGCAGCCTTACAGCTCGACATCCTTTTTGTAAAGGCAGATAATTAATTCATTTTAAAATGTAATTGTGCTTTTTGTAAATACATAATCTTTAACTTTAGTTACAGCTGAAAACTGCAAAACTACAGCATCTTGCTTTTACAAATCCATTGGTAAAAAAAATTACTTAAAAAATTTCTATATTATTCTATTTATTACACGGCCATGTAGCTAGGGTATTTTAGAGTGTTTTATGCTGCCTTTGTTGAGTGTGGTAACCTTTTTTCCCTGAATTAGTACAGCCTAAGTGTGAAAGTCTGATCCTATAGTTCAGTTATTTTGGGAACTGAGAAGGGGAAACCATGGAGAGGTATAAAGCACATTTTGTTAACTTGTGGTATGACAAGAGTACATAAAACTCCTTAGTTGTAAGGCAGCAGCACCACAAGTCAGAGTTGTCTACGTTTAACTAAAAATCACAAAGGAAACTGCATGAAAATACATAAATTTACTTTTTAAAGTGTTTTTTCTCTGTCCAGGGTGGTGACTGGGATCACAGAGGGCACAGACATCTCTGGGATGGTGCAAAGCCTTTTTGGGCACTGTCTCTTCTCGAATTGTGCACTCAGCAGCTCGACTTCCCCTCTGCAAGGGGGAAGCCTTGTTTATCTCCTAGGAGATGGAAAACCAATTTCTACTTCTTGATGAGAAGCTGGCAGGCTATTTGACTAAACAAGAGAGGCAAGGCAGTGTGGTTGACAAGAGGGGAATTGCATGCCATAACATACCAATATAAATGCAATTTATTTTGCATGTGCTATAAAGTCCCGGGCACACATTTTAGAGGGGGAGTGAGAATTTTCTGCATGCTGAAATGCCAGCTCTAAATAGAAAAAGAGGCAAATTTGGCATCCAGACTGTGTTTATAACCTTGGTTTTATTTTTACCGTAATTGCTTTGCGTGCTTTTATAAATTCTCCTAATGTCTTTGTGGGGCAAAGTGCAGAGGAGCTGCAGAGATCAGCACGGGTGAGCTGATAACTTGGGATCTGGCTTGTCCCATGGCTGCAGACTTGCTCTGACATGTGGCCAGGGCTGCTATTCTGAACCCTCCTTGCTGGGATCCCATCCCTGCACGGCTCCGCCGAGGCAGAGAGTTCAGTGCCAACACGCCTGCTTCTCTGTGCTGTCATGGGTCAGCTGCGGGGCAAAAATGGGCACTGCTGGTCTAAACCCCCATTTCTTGTTTTCATTCCTTCCTGTTCCAGCTGATTGATTGTTTATATGAGTTTGCTATGAATTTCTTTGTTTTTAGTGCTGTGTTTCAGAGCATCAGCAGCATGTATGGTGTGGTTGCTAACGGTGAACCCAGGTCCTTTATGGGCTCAGCTGTAGGAGTGAGTCACAGGTGAGGCAGTGAAATAGGGTAATAATGAGCAGAATTGGCCGATGGACCTATAGAGTGAATTCTGTAAATAGCTTAATGGAATTTGGCTTGTACTTCAGTGTTTTGGTGTGGCTTTGTCTTCCTTAATCAGAAGCAGCAATTAGAAAGCAAGGAAAGAAATAATCCAAGATCTTGATATGGCATTCCATGTTATTTCATGGTCCTTGAGCTCTGCAGCAATCCAAGGCAAAATTTCACACTCTCCCCTGCCCAGCCAGAGGAGAACACACTTCTCCATTAGAAGCCTGGGTCAAGGCTTGGTTCTGCCTGCACCTTGGTGAACACAGGCACAGGAAAACAGCTTCTCAAAGTTTCATGTGCTGTTGAAGCCTTTAGGAGATTGCAGTTCACTGTCATCTAGAGACAGGAAAGCTTCCCAGGGAGAACAAAAGAAAGGGAAAAATCAAAATACCTTTTGCTTGTCTGTGATCAAACTGGATTAAATCGTGCTCACAGGTGATAATTGTGTATATAGAGATTGCATTTTGGATGCTGTAGGTGATCTTGACATGACAGTCATTTATGGAGTGGATTTAATTAATACGACATCAGTAAGATTTGTTTATTAAAGCTGCATGTTTCAAAGGATAAGCCAGTAAAATATAGATTGTGAATGAAATTTTGAGCAGTTGGAGGCAGAGAGGATGGAGACAGGATGCTGAGCCTAAAGGGCTTGCCACACCTGATCAGCCCCATCTGCTGTCCTGATCCTGCTGAAAAGTGACTGCTGGTTCTGGTCAGCACTTCAGATCCTGCAAAAATACCCCGTGCATCAGGCGTGAGTTTTAGCAATATATCAGCAACAGGGAGCCTGCCACAGCTTTATTGCTGTTCTCTTCAGCAGATGTCCTTTTAGTGGTGAGGCCATTGAAAGGGAAGGACGGAGGAGGGCAGTGAGGGGGGAAGTGGAGTGTTCATCTGCGTGCAGCCAACCTGCCAGGAGCTGGTCAGGGCTTGAATCCTGCTGCCTGGCTCACATTTCCATGGGCATGAGGGCACTGTTCCCTCCAGCTCTGCCTTTGGCTCTGGTGTTATCTGCACCCGTGTCTTCTTGGAGGGGAAGAGTATTTTGCTGCCAGTGGTGTTCGACAGGACTTTGAACTCAAGCCACAAAGGCTCCAAAAGTCCTGACACAAGAGCTTTCAAATCTTCCCCTCCCATTTTAGAGGTCCAAATGCAGCTCAGCTAGAATTGATCTGTACCAGTTTTCCTTTCAGTTTCTTTTGCTTTCAGGCAGCTCCTCCAGGTTCAGTTCCAGGTGTTGTTCTCGGTGGGTTGAGCAGGGTTGATGTGGTGGTAGCACTCGAGATGGAGCACAAGTTCTTCTAGCTCAGGAGGAATCCAGTGTTGGAAGGTGCCTGATCTGGGCTTGGATTTGCCTAAGCACAAATTTGAGTAATGAATTAGTCATTGGACAGAGAATTCATTTCCCTAGGGACATGGTGAGGGAGGCTGGTACAGCCCAGCTGTCAGTCAGGGATTGCTGATGCAGGAGCTCTTCACCAGCTGAGAAGCTTCCCCCTGCTCTTGGTAATATAATATGTTAAGGCTCAGTTGCCAAATCCTTCAGTTTGGTATCTCAGTAGTAACACGAGTCCTTCATAGCGAGTGCTTAAAGGCTTTGGTCCCTTTACCTAACCTACAGGGATATGTGGAATGGCTGTTTTGAAACCAAAGGCAGCAAACATTAATTGTAGCAACTCTGCTGTCTTCTGCATGTGAGGCAGTTTTATTGAATGCTTTTTGTATGGTCAGCAGGGCATGCCAGAGTGTTTTGCCATCTCCGTCCGTTTTGGGAGAGATTTCATGGTTACTGAGGTATATGGGTCACAACGGGGTGAGTTTGGGAAGAGATGTTTCTGCTCTGTCACCCTCTTTCAACCTTGGCCACAATTCTCATTTTGTTTTGTTTTGGTTTATTTTTCCTTTCTTGTTTTGCATTCAGCAGTAGCATCTGGCTCATGGTGGCTGGTCTCATGTGTGATAATTATTTTCTGAGATGTTTGGAAGTTTTATCAAGTAAGGAAGAGGAATTACAGCATTGTGTGCTGTTCTGTACATAATTAGTTTAACGTCTGTTTGAGATTTTCACTTACGTGCACCGTTCCAGACTTCAGAGTGGTTAAAAAAGGCTTGTGTCATTATTCTTTTCCTGCCTTACAAGTTTCCCCAGCATGCCGATCCCAGCTATGCCGATCCTTTGGGGAGTTGCCATTATGGCTCTTGGCCAAACTCTCAATTTTTCTGTTACCTTTGCTGGTCAAGCACCACGTGCAGTAGCAGATAAATGAGTGATTCTCTGCTGTAGCAAGGGGAAGTGGCACAAGAACTTCAAGATAATGGTTATTACTGTGGGCTTTCAAAAAAATTTTTTTTTAATACTGAATAATACCTTCCAAATTTTAGCTTCAAGTTTGCCTTAACTTTCTGGTACCCAAAGGGCTTTATTTTTGTTAACTCCAATACTGAATTGTGTTGGAAGTGCAAAATTAAAATA
The DNA here is from genome assembly GCA_013389985.1 of Dryoscopus gambensis. Classification (NCBI taxonomy): domain Eukaryota; kingdom Metazoa; phylum Chordata; class Aves; order Passeriformes; family Malaconotidae; genus Dryoscopus; species Dryoscopus gambensis. The sequence continues at coordinate 345,656 of WEIT01030994.1, read as the reverse complement.
CTGCAAGGGGATTGTAAGAAGGTGGGATTTCTGTGAAACTTTTTACTTGCACTCTTTTCTCTGAATGTTTTGCAGTTACTTCAGCCAAGATCACGTTGGGGTTTGGAAATGATCTTCTTGTCAGAGCATAGTCTGGAGAATTAAGTGTTCAGTTCCTGGTGCCGAAATGTTGCTGTATCGTCACTCTATACTAATGGCAGGAGATCCACTTGAAATAATCTAAATTAAAAAAAAAGAGAGGGAAGAAGTTTAGATGTAGTGCTAACTTCACAACTTCCAGAACTTACTTTTGCAAATGTCTACCAGACCTTGCAATCCTCATGTGATTCATCGGTTCGGAGATTTTTAAATAGAGGAAGTAAACCCAAACTTCTCAGCATAATATCTGAGGTCAGTAAAGGTTTTCATCTTTTAGGAGTTCCTTGTAACTGTAACCCAAAGAGGTGGTATTATTTTAATTAATTATATTTCGTCAGATGAAAATAGTTAGCTGTAACAGAATGGGGAAAACTGCCACTGTGAGTTCTCTTCCCATTCTTGGCTTTACTTTTTCCAGTCCATTGGCTAGGCTAAAGCAATACATCTTGGAGCGCTTGGGAACTGGTGTTTTGTCATTCTCTGTTTTTCAATTTTAGGTTTATTTACAGAAATGAGCAAAAATAAGGAAGTGCTTCATGTGCAATGCTTAGTTGCTTGAGCGTTATGTATGGTCAGAGTTGACAACTTCTCTATTTGAGGCACTGGATACAGATTTGGGTTGGGTCATCATTCAGTTTTTACTCTTTCAAGACTGACACTGATATTTTTTAATACTGTCCTGCTTCTGGATTTTTAGTTGGACTCCAGTTCTGCTGTGTTGGAAGTGCAGCTGCTTTGCACTTGGATTGTGCTGCACTAATTCTCTCTGTTTTGCATAACGTTGCTGTGAGCTTCCTTGGAAAGTTGATTTATCTTGATCTTCAGTTTCCCATGTTGGAGGGTGACAAGAGGTTATTTGAACTAAAAACAAAGGCTCAAATAGCTCTGTGAAATCTAAACAAAGCAGGGAGTGTGCCATCTGAGAGCCAGCTCGCTCTGTTCTATCCGGTGCTGCGCTCGCACACCACGCTTGGGGGAATTTTTTGTTGGTGGGGAGGAAAGTTCCCAGTTGGGTTGCAAAGCCTGTGGCTGTTTCTGAGGAGAGGCAGAGAGCAGGCAGAATCCACCCACCTCTGCCCAGCGACCTTAAATTCATCTCCTGGGCTTTCCTTCAGTGCGTGGGAGAAAAACTATCTGCTCAGATCCTAATAAGAAATGGCCTATTTAATAAGCGTGCTGTATATCTATTTATTTACAAATATTCTTGGTCGGTAATTAAGGAAGGCAGCTCTGTTCCGTGCTGCCTGGTGCTCACTTCCAGGCTGGGAGCTGCACGGGATGAGTGACTGCAGGCGGTGACGGCTCCGCGCACCCGTCTGTTCCAAACAAGCAGTTTTGCAGCTGATCAAAGCGGGAGGATTAGGCTGCTCCTGTGGAATTAAACTGGCGAGGAGAGGATAAATAGCAGCTCTGAAGCAAGCCTACCTGGACTGACAGGCTTTGTTGTCAGCAGGATAATGGGAATAATTTGGTTTGGGTTTTGTTTTTGGTGGGTTTTTTTGTGTTTTTGTTTGTTTGTGGTTGTTTTTTTGGGTGTTATTTTTTTTATTTTTTTGACAGAGGTGTTGTTCTTTCTAGTGGGATATTTGCTCTTCAAAGCCCGAACAACTGGGTTACTTCAGATGGAAAGCTACATTGCACATAGCTCCATATGCGGTGCAAAGTTTATCTTCATCAAGCTGTAAGAAATGCAGAGCATCCTTTGTGGGCGTGGGTTCTCCAAACACTTTTCTTATAAAGAGGGTTTTTGGTTTGAACACACGTATTAATAGTCTGGATTAAAACCTGCATGGATACTCTTATGTCTGTCTTATAAAGCAGCATATTTATCCAAGCCATGGAGAAGAATAGGAAAGTAGCAATATGTCACAGATTACACTTGCCTTTTGGGCTCTAGGTGAGAAGTCAGGTTGTCTTTTCCCCCCATACATTTCTGCTTTTTTAATTCACCAGATATTCTCACCTAAATGGCATTTATTTAGGTAGCTCTATTCAAAGGCAGTATTTTTGTTTTCTCTTTAATACTGTCTTTTGTTCATCCAAAGTGCACCTCTATGCATAGTAAGTACTTGATAGGAGCCCATATAATCATCTTTATGTAAAAAGAAGTAGCTTTTAGAAGATATAAATTTTTTCATGTTCCACACTTAAGCATTTAAAATTATTTTCAAAAACCTAATTTTCGTAGGTTGAATTGAAGTTTATGCAAGTCTTAAAGTTTCTGTGACCCATTAAGTAATAAAATAAATAAATGAACATCACAGACTTTGATCTAGTGGTTTTGGAATTCTGTCTGTGGAAATGCCGCTGTCCCTGTCCAGAAGGAGCCAGTGGAAGATCCAAACAGGCTGCTATGAGCTGTGGCCTCCTCTTTGTGCACAGTGAGGTTCTTGTCTCTTCCGTTTCATTGTTGTTTTATTTCGGGTTAGAAACCAGTAAAAAGTCAGAGTTCTCTGTTAAATCAAGAGTACAAATATGTCAACGTGTCTACTACAGTCTGTTTCCAGTTACTGCTCCTGTCAAATTGGTTACATTCACAAAGTACAAGTGGCATTTGTGATATAGGGTCATTTTTAAAGGCAGATTTTGTGTAATAGCTTTTCCTTGTCATTTTATTTTTATTACAGCTTTCTTCTTACTGCACAGCAAGGAATTTTGCATCTGGAATAGGATTTGGTGTCTCATTCTTTGACAAGCTGACTTTGAGTCTGGCTGTGTTTTATTTTTATCGATTACAGTATTTCTTTTCTATTTTTCGGGTACCTAATTTAGTGTCTGGTGACTGAAGACACTTGTGTATTCTGTAAAATTTCAGTGCGAGCGTTTGAACTTGGATTATGTGCTACGGTTGGGGAGTGGAGAGGGAAGAGGAAGAAGCAGGAGACTGTGGTTTGCTTTCTGGGCAAGGAATGAATTCCTGCAGAAGGCATGGCGCTGGGCGAGAGGGAAACCCAGGACTGATGGTCCTGAGCTGTTTCACTCCTCGTGTTTGCTGAATCTTGTAAAATTGCTGGAACTGTGACTCACTTTCTTACAGAGGAGAGTAAGTTAACGTGAGTAAGCTCGGAGCCTTTACTGCTCTCCACTACGTTGTTGATATATGACATTTTTTCCTTGATATTGTTAAAACAGGCCTGCCAGACTACCTTAAAGGTATCTTGACTTGCTTATCTCCTACAGAAGACTCTCGGGATAAGGTCTGCCCTGCCTTGCCTCTGAAGTTAAATTAGCTGGTTTGGTGTAGGGGCTGTTTCTTGTATCATTTTTTGTGGAATTTTCTGGAGGTGTTGTTGAAAGTGTAGGCATGACTCTGCAGGATTATCAAGGCAGGCTTGGATGTGGGCCTCGTTAGACACCACCATCCTTATCCCACTGCCTGTAAATGAAGGCCACTGAAAGAGTACGCGAATATTCTAGAAACCATGAGCAGTGCAGACCAAGGCTGCAGAAAATGGCTTGTGATGTTTGTCACGATTGAGAAGCACAAAGAGATTTGGTGGTGGGTCCTGCACAACTTGGAGCTAGTTCTCGAATGTTTTTTGCTTCAAAATCACCTTCTGTGGTACTTGTTCAGTTAAGCCACTGGCTGTTTTCTGTTTTCCGCGAGCTGCACTCTCCTGAGCTTTCCCCTTTGTGTTTTTTCCCTCGAAATTATCCTTTCAGTGTAGCACTTCGACTAATTTAGTTTTGTGAGCATCTTATGCCAGTCATTCCTGTTCCAGCTGTGAACAGAACCTCCTCAGTAACAGCCAGATTGCACCTCATCCCATGACCCACTGCTGTGGCTGGTTCTGGTGTCAAAATTTACTTATAATGCACTTCATTTTAATTTTCCCTAGCAGTTGGTGCTGGCAGAGCGCGAGGATCTGGTGTTCTGATTCGAGATAGCAGGAGGGAGTTTGTCCTCTGCTGCTTCACGCTCTGCATCGCCCGTCAGCAGCAGTGTGAGACCCGCAGGCTTTGCATCTCCTGCTCTCCCATGGGTCTGATGGAGTTTCAGACCTTGCATTGTGTATTAGCATTTTAATTTTTTATATTTAACCTGTTTAATGTTCCACTTTACAGCTTTCAAGCATTTCCTGTTGGGGGGGAGGTGGCGTTCGTTTGATTTGGACTCCGTGTTTAGCTTTAATCACCTGTGTGGCATTAAGAACTTTATCAGAGTAGAAGCTTGAGGATTTAAAAAAAATCTGAGACTTCTCTCTGTTCCTGCTGTTTGTGTATGAAAGTGTGTTGGAACATTCCCTGGTGATGCTGGTACTTCATTTGAATAACTTGGAAGTGTGGTTTCTTATAATGAGTATATTTATCCTGTGGAAGAAACTTTAATCATCTAGATTTTTTTTTCATTACTTCCTCATACCTAGTTGGAAATTCATGAAACCTGGTCGAGTTTCCAGGACCCTTAAGGACTTGCAATGTTGAAATCATTCATTAACTGTTCTAATTATGTGACTTCTAAGGCATGCCTGTGTGCTTCAGGGCAAGAAGATATAATGACAAATACACGATACCTGGCCTAAATTGCAGAAACACGGAATCATTAAGGTTGGAAAAGACTTCTGAGATCCATGAGTCCAACTGTGAATCATGTTCACCACTAAGCCATGTTCCCAGGTGCCACATCCACACATTTTTTGAACACTTCCAGTGATGGTGATTCTAGCACTTCCCTGGGCAGCCTGTTCCAAAGCCTGACCACCCTTTCAGTGAACAGGTTTTTCATAATATCCAATCTAAACCTCCTCTGCTTCACCCTTTTCCTCCTGTGCTGTCACGTGTTAGCTGGGAGAAGAGACTGACTGAGAAGAGAAATGAAGGCTTCTCCTTAAATGCATCTGGGCCGATGATGTGACTGTTAAAAACATTAGGGGAAAAAAATCCCAACAAAATATAGTGATAGGTCAGATGGTGATACATGGGCAGTATGCATGGATATTTTTATTTGTCAGATACTTATTTGCAGGGCTAAAAGACTTGGTACAGGATTTTCTCCCAAGTGTTAATGGGGGATTTGGTTTGTTGGTGTTCTGTTGTTAAAATCAATAGAGGCAGTTTTTAAGAAATTTTTTTTACACCTACAAAGGCAAAAAATCTTTTCCCAGCCAGGCAGACAGATCTATATTTTCCTGTGATTCATGTAGGCTGATATGGCTGGCATTTGAAATTCAAACTGCAGGCAGCTTCTGACATCTCTGTTGCAGGTGGCTTCTCTGAGGTGGACGTGTAGATAAGGCTGCCATGTAGGCCTCTTCCAACATTTAGTGTCAGAAAGGTGAGCTAAAATGACAATTTTATTAATGCAGGTTAAGTTGGAGCAGTGATAATAGGAGGCGGTAATTTGTTAAAGTGCACTTTAAAGAGCAGTCAGCCTGAGTCTTTGCATTCAGTAGGGGTTAAACATCAGTAGCTGGAAACAAGAATAACAAAACTTTAAGTTTTTCAAGGTAGAAGAGAAGCAGTTCATCTAACAAAAGCCATACTGTCAGGAGCAGAGGAAAACCAGCTTCTTGGGAGCAGTTGCATCTGCTGGTGTGTCTTGGTAATCCTGCAAGAGTGTGGCTGCTCCTGCATTTCCACAGAGCACTGGAGTAAATTCTCTCAGACTCGGGTGGTAAATGGCTTCACCTGTGCTTTGTCACTGAGTGCTGAAAGAAAGGCAGCTGGCACCTCAGAGTTTGTTTAGATTTGCCCAAATGGAGTTTTAGTGCGTGTTATAAATTAATTGTAGTATCAAGCATGTGTCTTGAAAGTGCTTGTTGGAAGGTTGCCTTTTCTGTCTGCATGAGGAGGGAGAAGTTATCTTGTTGATAGAGCTGTAAACTGAAAATAAACCTAAAATTGAGCCCAAAAGTAATTTTCTGTTACTGCGTCTGGAAGTGATCATTTGGAGCCTGGAGTGCTCCTCTGGGAGTAACAGAACCGGTCCCACAAGAATTAGTAGGAAATTAGAGGTTTATGAGCAGATCACATCCGAGAACTCAGCACGGAACCCCCACCACTCGTGGCCTGTATTTCTGTTGCTTTCTTTCCCCTTGCCACCCTGGGACGGGGAAGTCCCCAGTGACATCTGTCACAAAGGCAGAGTGTTCCTGGGAAAAACGCCGCTGTTGGGGGCTGTAGGGTTCTGGAGCCAGCCATGTGTTGTGGTGGCTCAGCAACCACGGGATACATGAACAATACAGAGAGGGATGTGGAAGACAGCACACATTCTCCGGCTATAGGCAAGAACTGGTTTTCTTGCATTTCCTTTAGAGAAACAATCAGGCTAGTTAAGATGATTAATTAATGCAGTTTTCAGCCATTAATCTTTCCAAAGACCAATATATGTAGCCTGCAGTAAAATCCATTAACGTGCCGTGACCCTGTGCTAATTGTTTAACTCCTGCTCTGTGAACAGCTCAGTACTGAGGTGGATGCACATGGATGGCATGGGGTAAGAATGGCTCTCTCACCAATGAAAATATTTAATTATTGATAAAACTCATAATAATGCTGTCTCACTCTTTGGTTGTTGACTGACTTAAGTAGAGTATGTCATCAATGCTATTAAAGGTATTAAGTAGGAGGGAGGAAGACATGATACGGAAAGGGGAAAATCGGTGCTGCATCATCATCAGGTATAACCTTGGCCTCGTGTGAGGTTGATCCGTATGACAACTCATTTAAAACTTGTTTATTTAAACTACTTGTCATACAGTTCACTGGGTTTGGAACATAACGATGAGGGAAAAACGAGCACAGTCAGATGAACCACGGGTTTCATGTGACAGTGATTTGAGTGACTCCAGTACAGTGGAAATCAGTGCCCAGATGGACTTGCTAACTGAAGGCAGTCTTTCAAAACCTAGGCAAAATGTTAGTGAGAGCTACACACAAAGAAATTTTGCAGAACCTCTTTTCCACTACTCTTTTACAGGAGTAATGTGAATACCTACTTAAAGTAAAAATCTAATGTGCCTAAAAGGATAGACAGTGCTTGAACTTCATGAAGAATAATACTGAAGGTTAAGATACTGAAGGTTTGGTCACTGCGGTGACCAAAATATTGATGGAAGGCAATGCTGATCTCCAGAATGATGAATAAGATCCCATGCAGTTATGGTTAGAGAAGTGTGTGATTATCTTCATGTTCCTAATTGTATCAAAAGTGGTTGTTTACATCTTGTAAATTGATGTTTCTTGTTTAAATCTGCAGGATATTCTTGATGCTGTTCAGTTGATTGTAGAAACAAATCAGGAGAAAAAGACTTGTGGCAACATTTACTCACAGTCTCAGTATATTTTCATTTGAGTCCATTGAGAGCAAGACATTGACCTTCTCTTATAAAAAATCCAGGTGAACGCAAGATTCAGCTAAAAAATAAAACAACCAACAAACCAAACAAAAACCCCCCACCAAATGCAAGCCCTCGCTGTTTTAACATGTCAGGTTTACAAAAAGAATATGATTTGTAGATTAACTTTTTAAAATCCTGTACTGTGGGAAGGCTTTGTTTTATAGCAGATGCTGTTTGGGGTGTGCAGTAGTGGTGAATTCTTGTTAGAGTAGTGGCAAAGCTCTGAGGTACTTGAAGACTCTATAAATCTCTCCTCGAAGTGCTGCTGGTGCTGTCAGTACTGTAAATGCTGGGACATCCACGAGGACGGAGATCTGCTCTTGCTGTGGCAGCAAGCCCGATGCTGCTTTACAGTACTCTGTTTGAAACTCTCTGATGTTCCTGGGATGCTTTTGGTCTCTGCAACTTGCAGGAAACTTTTTTAAACTTCCTTGTAGAACTCCAGCTTCAATGGATATTAAATATCATTTGTCCAATGCAAGCCATCCGTTATCTGTTTTGGCAGCCTTCAGATAGCAGCATTCAAAGAAAGAAAAATGCTTCCCTCACTCCTGTGCTTTTTTTGCTTTACTGTCTTCAAACAAGTTAATTTTGTGATGTTCATCCATTTGCCCAAGTTTCTTATCTCTGCAATCCAGGCTTGAGGATTCACTTGCAGACCTGGTGTTTTGGGATGTGGAGGGGATAGGTCTGAGGGTTAGCAGTAGTGTTATCTCAGTTATTGGCTACTTTTGCATTTCTTCCGTTAATCTTTGTAACTACCATAAAAGTGCTTTAAACTATGCATTTTAACAGACCGAATCGTGGAAATGGAGTTTTGTGCTGTCACAAATGCTGGCATTCCTATGACACTTGAATCTAGCTGAAGAGTGGGGTTTTGATAATTTGACAAATGCTATAAGCAAATCTAATTGTTCAGTTCTTTGGACCTCTGCAGCTGTGGCTCGGCTTATTCAGTCCCAGTTTCCCCCTGTGCTGATACTTCTCCACCCCTAGTATGTGTACACACAGAAGAGAGTGCTCCTAGGAGAATAAATTCCTGGTGAGACCCCTGGAACACGCTACTCAGTTGTAGGAAGGAACTGCATGTTCATTATATATATATTTAATAATATAAATATCGCTAATTCCAGGGTTCCTTTTCCTCAAACCACTGGTTTCCCATGGCTCTTAGGCAAGCTGATTATAAATTGGGTCTGGTGGAAAGGAAGCTGATCTCTCCAGGGTTCCACCAGCTTCGCACTGGCCCTGGAGTGTGGGCCAGCAAATGGTGAGGTTTTTGTCTTACGACCCCTCTTGCAGCCAAAGTGAGTCTTTTTGGAACTCATGTTACCACTGAGAAGAGGATGTCAGGTCTTTTAGGATGCTTTCAGATGGACATGAAACAACTGAGGTTTCTGTTAGTGTTGTGGGCAGTTTTTTGGCAAAAGCCCTCCAAGGTACTTGGCTGGTGCTAAGCTTCTGTTGTACATTCGCAGGCAGCTTGAACGCCTTGCTCGTCACGTAATTTGAGAGGAAGGAGAAAAGTGGAGTGGATGGCAGCCTGAAAGGTTTTGTGCGGCATTAAAAGAAACTGTTTGGCTTCCATGAAAATGTTATTTGAGGAATGCATAGACTCTTTCCCAGCCCAGAAAAAATGTGGGATTTTTTCTGTACTCTGCACAATTACAACTGAAGGGACTTTATTCGAGCTTCAAAAACATGACTTGTATTGGCAACAGAGCCCAGGAATCCCTAACTTTCTTAAAGTCTGGACCATGTGAGAATTCTCTGTGATAAAACAGTAAAACTGTTCATTTTCTACTAGCAATTGGGTTATCTTTCACTGAAAGATGAGTTTAAAATAACCAAATACCTTACTCAAGGAGGAATATTTGGTCACAGGTCTGGTGCAGGCAGATCCACAGGCTTTTCATCACATGAGAGTTTGCGACTTATTATTTAGTGCTGTTTCAAACACTAGGAACTTTAAATCTAAATTTGATTCCTACATAGAAATTAGACGTCTTTAGAAGCTGGAATGTATTCTCACAACAACTTTCATCTTATTTTAGATGAACATCTCCTGAGGTCACTCCTCTTTCTGTTTTGAAGCTCACACTGCCACAACATCATAATTAAATGGGATGCTTTTTCTAACTTTAACATGTATTGTTTGATGGGTTTTTTTGAAACATCAGAAACTAGAATAGCTTAAATTAGAATGGTGAGAGAAAAACAGATTGCTATTCATTGAAAAATAGAAGGAATCAAAGCAGTATTTATTTCACTTTTATAGCTGGTGATTTGTTTCAGGACTGTGTGAGCAATCAGCTCTTGTATCTATCTGTAGTCAAGGAAAGCTGCTGACATGATCTCCAGTTAATCTTTGTGCTCATTTGAGACTTATGAGCTGCTGAAATAATGAGAACATATCCTCTCTCTTATAACATTTGCAGTGATGGGTTTTCAGCATACATCCAATATTGCACAAGGTACTGAAATCTCGTAACTCTTTTTAAACATAACCTCTCTACTTGGCTGATCATTGGATTGGGTGGGTAATGCAGGATAGCTTGAAATGTATTTCTGTCAAAAAGGATTATTTGAAAATTGGTCTTTTCAAGCCTACAGTGTCTGAATAATTCTGGTGCTTGAGGTGTCTTCTCTGGTGATCAGCAAAGCACCTTCTTCAGTAACTTCTAGAACACCAAGAAACAATTGTGCCAAATACTGTTAAAGGAGAAGAAATGTCTTGCCTTAGCTATCTTGCCTGGAGAGAAAATGGCTACTCTGGGTAGGAAACACTGATGTTAACTGGAGCGAAAGAAAGGGAAGAGGGGAAAACCTGTGCTGTGGCATGCAGATCTACCCTACACTTCAGTCCTGTTGCCATTTTTGAGATAATTCGATAGCAGTAAGACCCCATGTGTGTGAAGAGAAATAGACAAGAATTTCTCTCAACTCTTGGCGCTCCTTTGTTCAGACATTGTAAAAAGCTTCAGATTGTTTTGCTGCAGGTTCAGCACTTCATATTTCTCAGATGCTAAGAGGTAAGGAGCTGAAATCTGTTTTGGACCCTTGGTGTCTTATTTTAGCATACTGGCTTGGTCACCACCCCTGCTATCAGATAGCCTTAATCCATCATGGAAACCTGCCTGACTCATGGCTTTCAGCTATGCTGTCTTGTCATGAATGATTATTTCCACTTGCCTGTGCCTTTGGATGTGGTGCCTTCTGCTGCCTTTCCTGAACTTGAGTCACTCTGGATGTCTTATTAGCAGAACCTAGTAAGTGGCTGGGCTGATGATACTGAATTGTTGATGTACTTGAGCTTCAGCTGTTGCTGTCTCAGTGGGGTGTAGGTGGCCTTTCCTGTGCTGTCACACAATGCATTGTGTGTGTTTGAATCTGGCCATATACCCATTATTCTCCAGCTTCTAAGGAGATTCTCAAGTGGTGATTTTGGTGTCTGAGGCCAGTACACAAGCTCAGACCCAAGTTTTTTCTTTAAAAGTGCCTTTAAGGCAGAAACTTGTCCAAACAGGCTTCCAGGGAGTTTTATTCTACTTACTTCCTTGTCTTATTTGGGAAAGGTGCTGATAAAACTTTGGGGCAAGGGCTGAGAGAGGTATCACTGGAAGGCAGATGTGCAGAAACTGGGCTGAAATGGTCACACACTCTCGGCATAAACCCTGTCTCATTTAGACCCTTGAACAGCTGATTTGTTCAGTATCCACATACTGTCTTACCTTCAGGTGTGTCTGCCTTCGTGTTACCTACACCTGACCTGCTAATTGCTGCACTGATTGATTTCTAATAGCACAGACAGCTGAAGCAGCTTCATTAGCAAGGAAAGGGGTTGTTGAAATTGAGACTTTCTGAAGGGTTAAGCATTGGCACATGGTCACCACCTGTAGATTCCTGCATTTCCCTAAGGAGATGTCACTGGTGATACCAGGTGTGTTGTCTCTTAGTGACAATCGCTCAGTTAGGCTTGGCTTTGTCAAAAGGAGACCTCATTTGGAGAGATCTGCCCAGTGAAGATTTTTTCAGAAAGATCCTAGTTTTATTTTTTACGTAGCAGGTGATTCTGTAACATTTTTGCAAGCATTTCTTTTTCAGGTCTAATACAAATAACATAATAACTTTAAACTTCATGAAGTGGAGCTTGAATTACTCTGCAAAGCTGATTTTCTTGCAGTAGTTAAGAGGAGGTCTCTGAAATAGAGAATCAAGACATTTTGAGGGAGGCCAATTAGAGTCATCTGAAGTTTTCCATCTCCCCCATTTATTTCCTCTTCAGGGTTTTCTTTATTGTTTATTTTGCTTGTTCCAACCTTACAAATGCTCTCACAGAATACAAGTACCTGTGTTTTACAAGGGGAATTCTTTCTTTAAAGAGCAGACACAGATGAGTGAGCATCACCCAGATTTGTCTCCTGCTTTCGTGTACTTTCCTGATGGGTCACTGGAGCCTGACCTTGCTTATGCTGGCCACTCGTGCTTTTAAAAACACTAAACGGAGGGATCTGAGGCAGCAGTGCATTCTCCAGGGAACTGGTGTGACTTGGAGGATGAAATAGGATTTGGGTACAAGGTTGTGGCTTTCTTTAAACATGACATCTAGGCATGAAATAGTGCTAGCAGTCAGGATTTAAAAACAATTCACTCAGGAGAAGAGTAGAGAACAAATAACTTGTAGAGATGTTGCTTAAGCAGATTAGTCAAACATTTTGTAGACATTTTCTTCCTTTTCAAGCACAGGCTGTTAATTCTGGCATGACTCCTTTATGCAGTAACCCCTCAAGCCAGACCTGTATCTGATGCAAGTTGTGAATCTGCCACAGATGGTGGTGAGAAAACACTCCCACTTACTCAGATGTGGATTTTCAAGGTGATGGCCCTGACCCACACAGTGAAAAGTCAGTGAATGCAACGTGCACTAAAGCAACACAAAGTGAGGTTCATGTGATGGGCATCCATGATGAAAAATCAGAACTGTTTATTAAATTGTGGTTTTGTGTATAGTACAGCACAGAGTAGAATTATTAGTGTGACAGTGCAGCATATTAAGAAAACTTAGAGCTTTTCCCCCCATTTTTGCCGAGGTTTCTGACACAGCATTTCTGAACTGATGCCGTGAGACCAGCTGCTGTCAGAAAGCTGCTGATGTGGAGCAGCTTCTCCTGGCTTAGTGAAGTTTTTGTTCTTACTGCCCGAGGACATCTGGCTGCTGCTGCAAAACTCTATATGATATTTTGTAATTGTTACCCCTTAGAAGCTGCTGACGGTCGGTCAAGATACGCAGACTTCTGTTTTTTTCTTAAGATCCTCTAGGAACCGGGTTACCATGAATAATAATAAATGCAGTATTCCAACCAAGAACTGTTTGTTGGTCAGTATTTAGCTGTCTTGTCTTGATCGTCTCCTTATAATGTTGGAGGATTTTTCTTAAATCCTCCACTTGTGAGATGAAAGTGGAAAAGAAGGTAATTTTCCTTTTGCTCACGATGATGTTGTGTGAGCTGAGCTACTTTAGAAAATCCGTGTGCATCTTTCTGAGAAGCAGCTGGTGAAATTCCAGGCTGAGCGAGTGAATAGAGAGCAGAGATCACTGCTGGTGTGCTTATTGCAAACTTGTGTCCCTGGACTGATGTGGTCTTTAACTTCTAAACATCTCTGGCCCTGTAATGTTGTTGTCTTGTCTCTGGTGCCAGCTTCAAAACTGTCACTGCCCAGTTTGTCCACCTAAGCCTCCCACCTAGCAATTTGGCTTCTCTTAATTGATAGAACAGAGTAAAAGTTCTCTATATTTGACTCGTATTTACTTTAATTACAGTAAATTTTGTCAGAAATAAAATCCCGCTGTGCTTTGTATGTTACGAAGCTCATCACAGGGAGCTTCGTGTTCTCCCGTGGCTGGAAGTTGTTGTTCTCCCCATCAGCTGTGAAGCCGAATGGAGACTGCACCTGGGTCAGTGCTGGAACCAGGAACCAAGATGTTGCCTTGAGATTTGGCAGCACAATGTGGTTTTCAGCCACAAAACCCTGCATACAGCAAGTGTGAAAGCTGTTGGTGAGATTTGGTTATGAAGCACGATCACCTGAAGCCCAGATCTGTGTGCTTTAACCAAGCAGTGCTGTTCTTCGAGTTCACCTGCTCTGTGGTTATCTCCTTTGTGTCTTGAGCCCTTGGTGTTTATGACACAGGAATTTCTTTAGGGCATCCTTAACCATCAAGTGTTGTAGAGGCACTGTGGACATGGGTAAAAACATTTGTAGAAATGTAAAAAATACATTGGTAGAGGATGGGTGTTGCTGGCTTAATTTCTGTTAAGGTTTCTTTGCTCACAGCTGCAGTGAGTTAGTTGCTCTGCTTGTACTTTTCTTGGTAGATTCGGTAAGGAATGCAATTTGCAGCCTTGTTTTGGGGTGCTTTTTATCATCTTTGTGCCTTTGGTCTCCAGGAGTGCTGGCACAGCCAGCCAGGGAGGCACTGCTTCTCCAGAATACCATTACCTTGAGTTAGTCTTTCATGTAGTAACTGGAGGGATAATATTCCCAAGTTCCACTTGCAAAAACAGGAGCATGTAGCAGGTATAAGCATGCCTTTTATGAGCCACTAGATGTGAAGAGCTCCAGGCAGGCTGTTCGTCTTGTAGCCCTCAGCTTTGACACAGCTATTACTGAGACTGGCTTTGGCTAGTTTTGTAATTTTGTAATGCTGTTGTGGCTGCCTGGCTCACCTCCATAACCAAAATGAAGGTAAATTACAGCATTCAGCACAGAAATGGATGAGAAATTAACAATGCTTGTGTTTTTAATGCAGTTGGAAATTGATATTTGAGATGTCCTGGTAATGGTGTGTCTTATTGTTCTAGCTTGTTGGTGCCTATCCTGTGATCCAGGGATTCAGGAATACCTGAGTCAGTCTTTGGTACTGTGCTAGAAGAAAAGTGAGGCAGGAGGCTTTGAAAATTGAAAATATTTAGTCATTGGGTCTTAGGAAGAAATTCTTCCCTGTGAGGGTGCTGAGGCCCTGGCAGAGGTTGCCCAGAGGAGCTGTGGCTGCCCCATCTCTCAAAGTGTCCAAGGCCAGGCTGGATGGGGCTTGGAGCAACCTGGAACAGTGGAAGGTGACCCTCCCCATGGAACAAGAGGTCTTTAAGGTCCCTTCCAACCCAAACCATTCTTGGATTCTGTGGTTAGCTGCTGGAGTGGAGATGGGTTGTGGCTGTAGTGGGAATGCTGTTGGCTCTTTGCACATCGTTACAGTGGTCATGGGTACAGCTCCTTGGGGGGACAGCAGTGCTTTAAAATTTCTGTAATTTTTGTCCTCCGTGGTAAGCTAGGAATAGCTGTGTCCTTGAAGCACATCTTGACTCTTTGTGGAAAAGATTTCCCTAAAAGCTTTTAGATCTTTAGTTTAGCAACAAGAGCATACAGCTGCTAAAATGAACTTCCTAAGTTTGAGTTTATCAAGTCTGTGACACTGGAGGGATGGAGATGGAATGTCCGAGGGATTTGGCTGTAATGAAGCCCTGGCAGCAGATTTTGCTGTCCTTCAGCTGTCCTTTGTGGACAGATGAGGGGCACGGCTTTTAGGTATGGATGGAAAAGCGATGTCTCACTTCTTCTGTTTCCCCATGACTATGGAATCAGGTGCTGCTTAGCCTTGAGTCACTGAGCCTTATTTTCACGGTGGGATTACCCGAGGCCAGCAGTGCCATTTGCATCATCTCGTCGTCTGTGGGGCACACGCAGCCAGGAGGTGCTGTGAGGGCTGGGAGGATGTAGGTGTAGGGAGACCCTGCAGAGTGTGCAGTGTTTCAAAATTTTGTGTTTATCATTCCAGCGTAACCACAGGCACAGTTCCCTGTGCAGATTGTGCCTGACGCCCAGGTTCCATGGGTAGGCAGGGAGGAGGTGACTGTGAGGATCTTTAAGTAATTTTGTCAAGGCTGATGTACCGGTATCTTGACGTAAAAAGACTTTTTACTCTCAAAACTGGGGAAGAATTGTTAAGGGGATATCCAGAAACAACATTAGACTGTGACCTTGGAAGCAGACCTTCACCAGGCATTTCTTCACAAGTATCTTTTAGTAAGGTATAAGGTGAAGGGGTTGGATCCAGCTCACAGTACCAAGCTTCTGAGGGCTTCCACAGGGTGTGGAAGAGGGTCCTCAAAATTGCCTAGTCTTTTTTCCTTTGAAATCACCTTTAGGAGTATCTTGACGGACTTCCATCATTTAAATATGTCCCCAGAAACCCAGGACGGAGTGATGTTGGAGATGGGATATAACACAGATACTGTCTGATTTATCCTGAGAAAAAATGTGGAGTTTTCCCACTTACTTTAGGACTTTCTTAATTTAGATCAGAGCTTCTTTCTGGCTTCTCCTACTGCTGCTCTGGCTGATGTAACTCAAGCCAGAAATGAGTATCCACACTTGTGTCCAGAACTTCAGGCTTTGTTTGTTCAAGATTCATCAGATCTTCTGTGTATCATCAGCACACGTGGGCAGTAAAGCAAGTGGTGAGTTCAGTGTTTGTGGGAAGCATCCTACAAGTTGGCTGCAACTCCTGGGCAAATCCATCTTCATTCTACTTGGGCAGGTTTTCTGGGGTGGAGGGGAGAATGCTCTGGGAAGCATGGCATGTTTCTGTGTCTGTTGTGGAGAGTTCCTGAAACATCCTGCTGGTGATTGCCTTTGGAACTCCTTCTTTTCAGACAACCTGAACTTGACACAAGGAATCTTTAGTTAAAACTGCCAGCTCTCCTCTTGACCTGGTAAGGTGGAGTTCTCAGAAAAATGTGTTACATGTAATTGTAAATACGTCCATGGCCAGGAGATCCCATTGCTGTTGATACAGCTGGCACCCAAACCTCATGTAAAAGCAGATGTGAAATCGATTCCTACATGATGCCTCCAAGTCATGTGCAAACAAAGCTTATTTCTGGATTGCACTCTTTTGGCTCTGGGATACCGGAAGGGGCTGGGAATGGGGAATTCCCAACGGAGTGAGTAACTTTCACTTGGAAAAGAAGCAGAGGAAGTACCTTAAGAAACCAGTCTGCCCAATGCTAGCAAGCATCACTATTAATTATTATTTCAGGGTGATCATGTTTTCCAAATATTCATCAAAAAACCCCAGTCAAAATGGGAGAGATTTTGTGGAAGCCACCTTCAGGAACAGGGAAATGCCTTTCAAAGAACTATTGGAAAGCAGTGAAAGAACGTACCCTTCTGTTTGGCTGTGTTCCTAGAAAATGCAGGCTTTGTTGGTGAAGACATAGCAGGGATGACCTTAGCAGTGGGTTTAAATATGTTTAAAGATTTAACCCATTGCATTCTTTGGAACAATGTGTGTGTGTTCATGTCTGTACTGATGTGAGTTATGTCCTTGGTGTATAAACCCTCTGATAATGTCAGAGGGCAGAAGGGTAGTCGAAGATAAACTTAAATAGCAGGAAAACTTGGATTTGTCAGAAAACAGTCATCTTTCTTTCAGTAAAACTGTAAGATAGCGGGCATGGGAATTCAAGACCCTTAGACTTGCATTCGTCTGTGCTTTGTGGGTGTGCTCGCTGGGAACTGGCTGAAAGATTCAAAATAGCTGGAGTAGGAGGTGTTTAAAAGAAATAAAATGGATCTAATATTATTGTTGCTTTCCTGTCACTTCATAATTTTAGTGTTTTTCAGTTTGGAAGATAGGAACTCTGAATGCCTTTTTTTGAATCTTTCTCCCAGCTGGGAGGTAGGAAGCCAGATCACGTTTGATGTCTGCTTAGGGCCACGGAGATTGTTATTTATTTTATTACTGGTTGTAGAAGAGGGTGACTGCATCTAACTGCTCCAGCAACCAAAAGCAATTAATGCTGCAAAGTGAAGAGACTTCAACTCTGACTTCAGATGTTGTAAAATTTTGCAGCTGATGACCTGAGAGAGGGAATGAGGGAAATAAGCTCTGCTATGTCACAGACTGGTGTGTGAGCCCTGTGTCAGTGAGAGGGAAAGGACGTCTGAGGGCAGGAGCCCCTCTGCTCTGGGGACAGGCTGGGAGCACTAGGGGTGCTCACCTGGAGAAGAGAAGGCTCTGGGGAGACCTCAGAGCCCCTGCCAGGGCCTAAAGGGCTCCAGGAGAGCTGGAGAGGGACTGGGGACGAGGACCTGCAGTGACAGGAGAAGGGGAAATGGCTTCCCACTGCCAGAGGGCAGGGCTGGATGGGATATTGGGAAGGAATTCTTCCCTGTGAGGGTGGGGAGGCCCTGGCAGAGGTGTCCCTGCCCATGGCAGGAGGTTGAAACCCGACGGTCTTTAAGGTCCCTTCCAACCCAAACCATTCTAGGATTCTTCGGTTCTGTGATTCTAATAATTCCAAGAGCTGGTCATGATACTGGAGATAACTTTATGAACGGAATTTGGCAGAGGTGTGAGTAGTCTTGTCCTTTGCAGCCACGAATGCCTTTCAGAGAGTCTTTCCACATGAATGCTTGCAGGAAAACGATCTGCTAGGACAGCAGTCTTGTAAGAATTGACATAGGAGCAAAAAATATCTTCACCATGAAGAAGTGTGCTAAGTGTTTAGATTTCCAATTTTGCAGCAAAGAATTAAGTGTCTTGGCGTTCTCCCTTCAGCTTTGTTTTTGCAAGCAAAATGTGAAAGCATTTACTGCACTCTTCTTGTTATCAACCCTTAAGAAAGAGGAGGTAGGGGATCTTTTAATGGCAGCTGGATTCCAGGCACAGGTAGATTTGTGAGGATGACGTTTGTGTGGGCTGAAATTGGAGTTTATTTTTCTTTTTGATGTGTCTTTTGTTATAGATCTTCTCTCATCTCCCTGGAAACTGAGGAATTGGAACAGCAGTCACAGAAGTAACAGAGGAGCAGGTTTTAGGAAAAGGCAGAGCTTATTAGGGACTGGGAGAGTTACCTAACTGTATAAGTAGTAAACACCTGAAAAGGAATAGATTTTCTTTATACTAACCATGCATTAAATGTAGCACTTGCTGCTGCATTTTTTCATCTTTGAGATTATTGTGGTTATATATATATTTTTTTTATTATTATTATTTTTTTTTTCTATTCCTTGAGCTTTACAGTGAGCTGACTGCAGACTTCTGCATAGCCTCCCACCCCTGAGCCTGCCTCTGTCTGCCATGTCCTTGAATTCTCCTTGCTTTCTGAATGCACCAGCAACAGTTTATGGAAAGATCCAGGCTTACTGCACTTGAGACACGGAGGTGTGTTCGGTGGAGTCACCCCTTGTTGTGCTGTGCCGGTTACTTGAATACATATTTTCTTTAATACTTCAGAATGTTGTTCATTTTATATGCCAGACGAAACTGTTTCAGAAAAGACAAGAACTCCACTTGGAAGTGTAATGGTAGACTTGCGAGGACACTACGGCTTTGTAATGCCTAAGTGCTTTGTATTGATGCCTAAGTGCTTTGTGCTGAATGTTCAAGGTGTGTGTATGGGGAGTCTGTGAATAATTAACAAAACCTGTGTGCTTCATTTTCTTTTGATTGACTGAACAGGAGGACTCAGAGTGGGTTCAGCATTCTGTCTTCTTGCTCTGTGTTGATTTATCGCTTTGATTATTAATCTTACTGAGCTGAATTTTATGCAAGTCGTCTCTCGCATCCCCGTGAAGGAACAAAATGTTGCTATAATAGTTACCCAACTGTGGAAATTAGGATCAGGAAACTATAGCAACTTTCTTGCATATTATTTTCACAGTTTTGGCTGATGTTTTATCAAGGACAGCACACTCAAATAATTGAATGAGACCCCTAGAAACTCCTAACATGACAAGAATGGGTACCAAATAAGTCCTTCCTGGTTTTGTCTACTCCTGGTCTTATTTTTTTATTTGTTTGTTAGCATTTTGTATTGAATAGGTGTGTGTTTCTTCTTGGGCACTGTGTTGCACGTAGGGTTGTAGTGGAGTGTGTAAACGCACCGTGGTGGGTGAATGTGTGTGTAAATGCACTGAACTCTGAGTAGGAGCTGGCCTTGATGCACGATCCTCGCTTTGTACCTGAGAGAGACACAGCTGGTTGAGGGGTTGGAAAAGTGAAAATGGCGAAGCAAGGCTGCTGGGAAAAGATGGTATTTTTTAATCAGACCAGTTGTATGTAGTGCTGGTGTTGCTCCTCTTCCCCACCTGTGTATCCCACTTCAGGAGTCTTGGACAAAGCCAGGAAAGGTGCAAAGGAGGACAGTAAGGATGAACGAAGGTGCAGAATGGCTTTGGTGTGACTGTTCATCAGCACTATTCAGCCTTGCATGAGAGAACTGAGAGAGATCTGTGATTAAAAAGATGAGGGACGTTTACTCTTTCTTCTAAAACATGAACTAGGGGACATCAAATGGAAAGAGAGGATGCCAGATGCAAAGCAAAAGGAGTGCGTAATTCTGTTACAGGTCTAGAGGATTTTAGGAGAAGTCTGTGAGATCAGAAAGGGATCCAGCAAATTCCCTTGTGCACAAATATATTTAAGCTCCGAAAGCAAACTCTGGAAGACCCTTGACCGTAAATAGCTACTTCTGGAGAGGTTATTTAGAGGAAGCTTCATATTTACACAGTTCCTTTGTCATCGCATCTTTCTCAAGTCAAAGCATAATGGTTGTAAAAAGCCTTCATTAATTATTGTGAGATGATTTGCAGCAATCTTTGAGCAGTTAGTCTGATGTTTTGGTTACTTCATCAGTGCTCCTGTTGCTGTATGAGAGCATGTAGGAACTGTAAAATTTGCTTGTTACTAGAGTGTCCTGGCAATGAGAACCTCTGAAGGCGTCCCTTTTTGCACGTTTTAATTTGTGTGCGGTGTTCCTTTCACATCTCCAAAAGGAGTTTAACTGCATCTGTTTGTATAAAACAGGAAAAATAATTGTGTAGGCAGATGTCTGTTAGAGCTACTGGAAGTTATTAATGAAAAGGGTGGGACTGTTACACCCCCTCTGCTCGCTTTAAATTAAAGAGGGATATGGTGGGGCAGATGTCAGTCCCTGTGTCTGGGAATGGTGCATTAATTTTACTCTGTCTCTTGGCAAAGCAGCCAAGTGCTATAAAGGCATGGGATCCATCTGCAGGCATGCTGAGGTTTACTCTGGGGTGGTTTGTGGCTTGCGTTTATTGTGTCTTCTGCAATCAGAAACAAGAAACGACATCTTTAAGAAGGTATGTTAAATACTGTAAAAACTCTCTGTCACTTGCCATGGCAAGCTTTCCTGCCTATGGACACAGGAAATTTGGCAGTCACTGTGAGCCATTCCCTCAAATAAATCCCAGTATTTTAGGAGTTGTTTAGTAAGTGCTGTTGGAAGCTCTTCCCTTCTGGAGAATGGTGAATTATTGTATTATTATATGACCTCTGGTAATGAGATAGTGTCTATCACTTGATGTAGCACTGTTATGCCCATGGTCTCTAGTTCCTTTCCATCCCCAAAGCAGGTCTCAGTAGCCAGTTGCGCCTCTCGGTGAAATGCTGAACATGAGATGCTGGAAGTCTTTGCTCTGATTATGGACATCTGATGATACAAAAACTCTCTCTTAATGTGTTGGCCATAATGTAGGTGAGATTGGATGCATGGCTTTAAATATTCAACTTTGCCCTGAACAGCCTGATGACTGTTGTAATGCTGTAAGCCTGGGTGCTGCTGGCTTGTCTAATCAGCCACTTGTTCAGAGGCTGACTGCAATCAGGGGAGTGGTGCTGCATTTGGGGAGAGCCTGTTTCGATGCTGACTGATAGAAATGAGGCAGTTCTAATTCAGCAGTGCTGGCACAGGGAGATTAATGCGTGCTCACGTCCCCTGCCCGGCCCTTGGCAGCTGTTTGTCAGGTGGGCAGCTGTGCTCCGTGGGGATGGTCCCCAGGGCTGCAGTGCACCTGCATGTCCACGGGGGTTGGGATGTTGTCCTACTGTTTAAAAGCTCATTAAAGTTGCATCTCCCATTCCTAGTTCCCTCCTTGCCCCCTCTGGCTAGCTGTCCAGGCTTTTGTGAGCAAACCAGAATTGATCATAGCAATTAGCTAAGCCCAGGGGACATTTTGAAATGCTAATGTATATATTTTTTCCCTTGCTGTTAGATAGCTCTTTACTACTGCCAATGATTTGTGCTTTCTCGCTCTGATGCATTTGCTCTTCTTTCCTTTAGGAGTTCTCAGTAGACTGGTATGTGGGTAACATGGTACCCTCTAGATGTTTGTTTAACCTTAAATTTCCAACTCCGTATTAAACCAGTGGTATCTCCAGAAGCTGTTAAAATTCTGCTTGTGTTTTTTCCCCCTGAATTGGATGCTCTTACACAAAAGATGCAGAGCAAGTGACATTTAATTCATCTAACAGATGAATTTCACAACTAAAGACTTCGTGTACTCAGAAATAACCCAAGATCCAAGCTGCTGTAGGCTTTTAGAGGAGTTGGGTTGTTGGAGCTGTTCCTTGGTTGTAACTTCCTTACCTTGAAACAAATCCAGTTAAAAAGAAAAATGTGTAAACATTTGGTTAAGAGGTGATGGGAAACTACTGTCTGAACCTTAAAGCTATGAGTGTTATGTGTGTCCTAACAAGCATGTAGTTTACCTCTTCTTGGAAAATATTTGTCTTTTTCCTACACAAGCAGCATTCAGTGTCCTTTTCTGACTGATTTCCTCCTTTTTTGGCCCAAGTTCAGCATTAGCTTTGGTTCTGAAGAAGTGGAAACTCAACAGAAAGTTGTGGCTTGCCAATTGAGAATCTCAACTGATGTGGCAGTTTTGTAGTATTGACTCCCTGTGGCAGTTCTAATCAAAATAAACACAGCTCACCCTGGGAACTGGATGCTTGCCTTGGAAAATAGGATTGAAGAAATCAAAGCTTTAGTATTTTAGTCTTTAGGATGTAATTGTAAACACTTAAACAGCAATGTTTTTATGTATTCAAACAGTTTCCTCTCCTTCGTATCACAAGTAAGCCCATCTTCTTTTAGGCTAATCTGAATTTTTCCTCTAAGATTATTAGTTATTAAAGCTCTTATTCATTTCTGGGGCTGCTAGAAGTCCCCACATGCTGCAAATTTAAGGAAGTGGGAACATCTTGTACCAATACCCTTCTTAAACTATTTTTGTTTGTTTTAGAAAAATGCCAGACTAGCTCAGTATATTTCCAGTTCACACCATTGTGGTGCTCTTTTACTTTGCTGAATCATTATATGGGTTTCTAATGTGAGTTTGTGGACATTCAGGGTTTAATTGTTTCTACCTCAACAACTAGAGCCAATTTTACATTCTATACTTTTATAACAAAATGTGAAGTAACGTGTTTCTGCTCACTCTCAGTATAGAACTAATTCTGGAACAACCTCTGTACCTAGTCACTTGATGCTCTTTTTTGGGTTGCATCTTTTTGATGTGAGAGCAGGTATATTAACTGGTGAACTTGTCTCTTATCACTTAGGTGATGGCTTAGGTAGGTGGCTTGTATAACTTAGATTTTCAAGGCCCTCCCAGTCTTGCACTCTCTTCTCAGTATTAGGGAGAATTCTTGGGTGCCAGCACTAATTTGGAGATTAGCCAAACATACCCTGGGCTGCATCAAAAGGAGTGTGGCCAGCAGGTCAAGAAGGGGATTCTCCCCCTCTGCTCTGCCCTGGTGAGATCCCATCTGCAGAGCTGCACCCATATGTGGGGCCACAATGCAAGAAGGATGTGGAGCTGCTGGAGCGAGTCCAGGGGATGCTCAGAGGGCTGGAGCACCTCTGCTATGGGGAATGGCTGAGAGAGTTGGGATTGTTCAGCCTGGAGAGGAAAAGGCTCCAGGGAGACCAGTGAGTGCCTTCCAGGGCCTAAAGGGGCTGCGAGAGAGCTGGAGAGGGACGGAGTGATAGAACAAGAGGGAATGGCTTCAGACTGACAGAGGGTAGAGTTAGATGAGATACTGGGAAGAAATTCCTCACTGTGAGGGTGCTGAGGCACTGGCACAGGTTGCCCAGAGGAGCTGTGGCTGCCCCATCCCTGGAAGTGTCCCAAGACCAGGCTGGACAGGGCTTGGAGCAACCTGGTGTAGTGGAAGGTGTCCCTGCCCATGGCAGGGGTTGGAACAAGATGATCTTTAAGGTCCCTCCCAACCCAAACCATTTCATGATTCTATGATGAAAAGAGCAGCAATGTGTAGTAAAACGATTGCAGGTTTGAGTCAAAGGCCAAACCAGTGGCAGGTGAGGAGGTGGTGGTGACCTTTACATTCCTAGGAGGACCCAGCCCTTATCTTGCTTCTTGTATCTAAGTAAGGATTTTTTTCCTCATTTTGCCCTTCCTCTTCACTTCATATGAATTCTAATTCTTTCTTCTATTTTGACTCCCAGCGAGGGTCATCCTGCGGCTCAAGCACACACACTGAATCTGGTGTTTGTATTTAGGGTGCAGTCTTTGATATGAATATCACTTCCTGTCTTGTCAACAGCATTAGGACTATAAAAAGTACTATGGAAACCTCAGAAGCATCCTTCATAAATATATTTAATTAAACCCATAGTTTCCACTATGCCTCAAACACATATATTGTTCCAACTCATGACATAGTGATAATAAGATGACAGCTTTAAAATGTACTGCTTTGGCTAAGCCCTCTCCTTCCTAGCTTCCTTTGTGGCTTTTAGGGGCTATTGATATTACAGCCTTCATATGGCACATGAATTCTTTGGCAGAGTTTCCTCTGCTTGCAGTCCAGACCTTTACTGCTGCTCTTCTCACACTTTAAAATTTTGGGGGGTTTATATTCTGTTTTTGTAGCCTTGTTGTGCCTTTTTAACCACACGGGATAAATAGCTCTTGCTGTAGGAATCTGCAAGAAATGCAGTCCTTGCATTTCTACTTGCCTGGTCATGGGTTTTTTCCTCCTTCAGTGATCTCTGGAGATGTCTTCACCACGAGGGAGGCCCTCAGCTCAACTCCGCTTCCTTCTTTCTAGCTCACCTTTCTGTAAAGGGGTGCAATTTTTTTCCCCTAAAAAGTAAAGACCTCATGAGTTAAAGACGTAAAAATTAACTCCAGAAATGTCTCTGTTTTCCGAGTAGAAGTGTGGAGCATTTTTTTTCTGTGCTAGGGTACAGATGGAGGTCACATGGTGGCCAGGAGATGAAGGTGCCTGTCTTGTGTTACAAATTTAATTGTCAGTCTGCTCTTTGGTTGTGATTCTGTAGGCACTGGATGATTTGGGTGCACTTCTTTCTGCCCCCAAAAGCCTCCAGCCCTCAGGATTGGTGCCTTGTTGGTGTCTGCAGTCGGGAAATGCCACCAGCAGAGCAGTTCGTCATGAAGGGGTAACAAATGCATTGAAATGCCCAACATACGGATTGCTTTGGGAATGGGAAATGTCAAGGAACTTGCAGAAGACAATCACGTTTGGGACCAACAAGCATGAAGTTGATTTATAGGTTTTTAATCAAACATGTTGCTACTCAGACTTGCTTCTTCCAGAAGTAAAAGCGAGATCAGGGACTAGATTTCCTGCTTTTCCTGGCTTTCAGCAATGACTCTGTAGCTTGGAAAAAACAGTCTCCATTACCCTCAGTGGTAGTGGGTGGCCCCAGCGTGGAGCTGGCAGCAGCTCCGGGGCTATTGCTTGTGCCACCCATACCACTGGAACAGTGCTGACACCCAGCTTCAAAGCACAGCTTTGGAATCCTGCCAGGAAGGTGGCTCTGCCTACTGCAAAAGTGTGGATTCACCTGCTGCTCTCAACTGTAGATGGAAGTTGAGGGGTTTTTGGAGCCACTCCTCACCTTTGGGTAGTCCCAAGCTAAAGGGAGAGAGATAGTCCTCATACTCTCCTCTCTCCATGGGACTCGATCCAGGATTTCAATTAATGAAACACATTATTCCTGGTCACCCTCATTTTCCAATGGAAAAATAGCTCAGAGAAGGAGGTTTTGGATAGAAATGGGTGCAATGTGCTGAGCTGGATGACAGCTCTCTCTGCAGCAGTGGGTTCCTATTTATCCAAGCATTCACTCTGAACTGTGTGCTGCAGCCCTGGGCAGAGACGGGGCTCTACTTTTAGGGTTTGAGAGATGGACTTAGCCAGGACTGCCACACGTGCTGTCTTAAGAAGTACTATAAATGCTGGCCTAAGGATAATAATGCATTTCATGATCATTTCTCTAGGTAATTATTTTAAAATATATGGAGGCAGTCTATTTCTGTGAATTAAAGCCATTAGATTGTAAGACTCTGCACAGCCTTGCAAGGAGGCTGGTGAAGCCTGTCCAGTTCCACACACACTCATCTCAACACCACGTGTGTTATTTCTGTGCCATGGCAAAGCTTTTCTGTCCTGGAGATCCATGGGCAGTGGGAATTCAGCCTTGCCAGGAGCAGGGTCAGGTTCTCTGCCCCCAGCTCTGGCTAACCCTGGCTTTTTTCTTTATGATGTAGATAAACGTTCTTCATCATTAGACTGATTATCACCTAAACCCTTCAGCTTATATTTCTGAGCTACAAGTTTTGATCCTAAATGAACCAATTTTTCATCACCTGCAGTATTCCCATATTTGGGTAAAGCACTTCTGAAGTCAAGGAAAGGCAATTTAACTTTGAAAAGAGCAACATATTGTTCATGGCTACAGCAGTACTCCAGCTCCTTTTCTCGATAAGCAGAATGGCATTTGGAAGGTGGTTTCCTGCTTTTCTTCCTGCGGGTTCTACAGGATGTAGAGAATCTACCATGGAGGGGAGTTTGGGGAAAAAGAAAAATATATGGTTTTCCTTGTTGCTTTAAGTATCTTTGAGACCTCTCCAATGATACCTTTTCTTCTCACTCTGGAGGTCTTTGGTCCAAGATCATGGTCAAAGCAGGTCAAGCTAGATCAGGTAGGTGAGGGCCTCATCTAACAGAGCCTTGATTATCTCCAAGGATGGAGATGCCACCACCTCTCTGGACTCTCACTCAGTGCTCGACCGTTGTCGTGGTGAAAACATCTTCTCTAGTTGGGTTTCCTAAGTTGCACTGTCCATTGCCTCACGTCCTTTGGCTGTGCACCTCCAGGAAGAGTCTGGCTCCATCTTCTCTGTACCCTCTGATTACAAAGCTGCAGACAGGTGTAAGGCTTTGTCATTCATCATCTTAATACTGAATAAACCTGGTCTTCAGCTTGGCTCTGTTGGGTGTTTTTGTAAGAGATGCAGATGATCTAGAGGTCTTCCGGCCTTTCAGCTGCTTTCTTGCTTTTTGAGATGAAAGAAAACATTAGCTGGAAAAGTATCCATCTGTGAAAGGCTGCTGGGACTTCCCTTGCTTGTTCTGCATTACAAATCTCAAGAGCTTTCCTTTGCAGACGTTAGTTACCTTGTCTTGTTTCATTTGTAAATAAGAACAACGCAAGAGGAACTCACTGACCTCCCAGACAGGTGGTTTGTATCCAAAATAATTGAGTATTGCCACTGGATTCAGTCTGTACAGTTAGAAATAAAGCTCTGCTCTAAGAGGAGGATGTTCTTTGTACGTTCAGACAGATTTTTAAAGACTTACTATTCTTCTTTTAGACTTGTATGGCTTTGACTGTATATTAATGTGTCTTTCAGAAGTAGAGTCACAGTAAGTAAAGGTGTTGAGAAACCAAAATATCTTCTCTATTTTTTCCTGGCAGATACAGCATGCTTATTTATTTATCAGGGAACTGGGTAGCAGTAATCTCATTCAGAGCTCAGCCCTGCAAATAGTTGGGCTGAAATAACACAGGCAGATGCTGGACTGGAAGAGGTAGGACTGGAGCAAAGACCTGGGGCATAGAGGCAGGAAGGTCAAAAAGGTGGTTTTAACAGCTTCTTTGTAATGGTTGTGTTCTCAGAACTAACCCAGAGCTCCTTGCCAGTTCGGCTGTTAATTATATTTGCCTTGACTTTTTATAACACTAGTTTATTTGCAAACAAGGTGTGGGAATTCTAGTATTTGCTCATGGTACATTTAAGAGCTGAGAACATTTAATATTTTTTTTTCTTTTTAATCTTTAAGCTAGATCCTAATTTCTCTGAGCACCTCACCTTAAATAATATTGCTTTAAGAAAACAAAACGAACTCCCCAGGGCAAATCTCATTAAATTTCATACATGAATCAATTGGATGCCAGTTCTTCATAATTTTTCCATTTATAGCACTGCCATGCAAAAGAGCTGCTCTAGCACAAATTCCTTCCTAAACAAGCTTTTCTGTCCCTGTGTCCATTTTTCTCCATTGCTTACTATTCAAGAAACTACTGCTGCTGCTTCCTAGGGGGTCCTGGTTTTGCTTCAGACTGCCTTGCAACATGCTTTGTTCTTGTTGCAAAAGCATCATAATTGGTTAAGCCTGCCCTTATACTCCTGTAGTCTAATGTCTTGGTTTTTTACTGTTTAATGTGCTTAGTAATGTCAACTGAGCCTTGAACCTCTTAAAAGATTGTATTGCTTTGTTTTTAACCTTTTCTCCCCTCACTGTGATGTCGGTGTATGCTCAGGATCCATGATGCTGTTTCACAGCCCTGTTACCTCTCATCTCTTCTCTTCCTTTGAGGAGTGGTCTAAAGCATTTTCAGAGTTTTCAATTTAAAAAAAAAATGTTTTATGTCTGTGTGTGTATCTGTCTGTCTTTAGGGATTTATTCTAAGTGGTCTTTTACTCCTCATAAGTTTTCTTGATAGAGATACCAAAAGGATATTGAAGGGTACTGAGGAGATTATTTGGCTTATTTTGAAATAAAACCTATTTAACTGAAGAAATTCCTGTTTCCTCTGGGACCCTTGCTCTTGCATCCGTAATTTAGGAGTACAGGTGTCAAAGATAGAGACAGCTGGCTTAAGTACTTATCTAGGAACATGGATAACAAGACTGTTGCAGAGTTTTTCCCTATGTTTTCTGGCAGGAAAATTTCTGCACATACTTGCTGTAGATAAACTAGGCTTTTTAGTCATATCTGTAGACTTGGTTTGTCAATTTGGATGGCTGAACTAAATTACAGTATCATCAATCTGCTTTCTTCCCAGGTTTGAGAATGCATGGAATAAATGCTCCTGATAGCAGAGGAAGCTGTCACTTCCATTTTCGAGGTGGTCTGGTATCCTGTGATATGCAGCAAAACATGATTGGGATGTCACAGGGGATTTTCACCTTTCCAGCCCTTTTCCAATCCCCATTTTTTCTCCTGTTGCTGCTTTGTTTCCAGCTCGTGGTGGAAGCAAACAGCTTCTCTTCCAGCTTTCTGCAGGCAGCTTGAAATCTGAAATTCAAAGTGAAAAGGGGTCTCTAGAGTTAGTACAGAATGTTGCTTCTTTTCTCATCCTTGTAGGTTTAAATTTCTGCCATGAAGTGTTTTGCAGAATAAACAAGTAGTACTGGCCTCATCTGCTGTCGTCGGTTTTGTAAAGCTTTGTTGGAATGACTCTTTGAAGAAAGAACAATTCTGCAATTAGTAGGATTTTGCTTGGTGTTAAAGGTTGAAAATCTTGCTGGCAAGGAAACGGGGCCTGTGCCAGAACATGCTTTTAAATATCTGTATTCTGATCCCGTTTCCAAAGGCAATGCTAAGAAAGCCCAACCCCTTTACTTGGCTGCTGGGGAGAAAGCGCCATGCTGGAAGGAATCCATCTTATCAGCTTGTGCCCTTTTCCTTTGAAGAGGAGCTCTTTGTCCTTTGCCTTTCTGAGAGCCTCCTACGAGCAGAGCGCGGTTTCTTGGCTATTGTGTCCCTCCCTGAGCTGCCTCGTTGGTGCTGGGCTGGGGTGGCCTTTCCGCAGGGGTGAGACAGCACCAACAGCTCCCTCCTGGCACACGGGAGCGTTCCCTGCTCCTGCCTGCTCTCCATCCCCCGCTGGGCAGTGTCCAGGGCCTCCCCATCCACACAGATGGGTCATCTTTGCTGTCATCACCGGCACAGTAACGATGTCCCTGAATTTCCTTTGTCAGCCCTGACTCTCACCGGGGATCTTGTGTGTGATCACAGGTCGGGACCCTTGTGACAAGAAGGAGATGGAGGGGCTGGAGTGTGTCCAGAGAAGAGAATGGAGCTGGGGAAGGGCCTGGAGCCACAAGACTGATGAGAAGCAGCTGGAGGGGCTCAGCCTGGAGAAAATGAGGCTCAGGGGAGATCTTTTTGCCCTCTACAACCACCTGAAGGTTGTAGACAGATGGGGGAAGGCCTCTTCTCCCAGGTGACAAGTGACAGGATGAGAGGAAACTACCTCAAGTTGATGTTTTGTTTGGATATTAGGAAAAAACCCGCTGGATGGGTAGTCAAGTATTGGGAGAGGCTGCCCAGAGAAGTGATAGAATCACCAACCCTGGAGGGATTTAAAAGATACTCAGATGGGGCACTTGGGGACATGGATTAGTGGTGGGCTTGGCACTGCTGGGTTATCGATTGGACTCGGTGATCTAGCAGGGCTTTTCCAACCTAAACAATTCTATGATTCCATGATAAAGAGTAGTGTGAATTCACAGCTTCCCCCCGTAGATGTTGATGGTGCCTGTGAGCATGCCCAGCCATCTCTAGTTCCTCAGAAACAGATGGGCATAAAATGGCATCATGGGACTGGAATTTTATTAGTTATCATTGTTCTTGTGCTTTGGAAAATTAATTTAATTTGAGATAACTAATGAGAAAGTCGTAGGGGAGCCTTTCCTGTGGCGGCTTTGCTGCAACTGTGCCTCTGCCATTTGCTGGGCAGGTTGGTCTTAATATATCCATTAACGTGACTCCTCCTGGATGGAGTGAGCTGCTGGCTGCCTGTCTGCTGTCTGCTGCTGTCACTTCCCCATGTAGAGCATCAACCTGTGAGCCATTATGCCACTAATAACCAAAGGGCTCTTTGAGTGCTTTTTCCTGGTGTGCAGCCTCTGTTTGTGCAGGCTCGGAGGACGGAAGGGAGGGATGAGCCAGGTGGGTCGTGCTTGCAGGAGGTTTATTTCCCCCTGCTCTGTAGGACAAATGTGGGAATGTGTAGTCTGTGCATGTTTATTCTCAGGCACACAGCAGCAATCCTTGCCATGTTTTAAAAACTGACTCTTGAGTTGCTATGTATTACAATATTGATGTCTTTCAAAGAAAGCTGCCAGAGAAAACTGATCAAAGCACAGCAAAGACAAAACACAAGCTCAGAGCATTTGAGTTTACTGACCTCATTACCTTGTCTCCAGCACTTCAAATTAAGCTGTTTAGATGACAAAATTCCATCTTCCTGAAACTGAGAATCAGCTTTGACAGCACACTGAAATTGTAGTGTCTGCTACCTCTGGCCCTTACTGCATAATTCATTACATCTTCTTTACCTAAGCCTTAATTAAACCTCCAGATAAGTTGGGTTTTAGTGCTATTTACACATTCTGACCAGAAGAGCCTTACTTTCGTGCCAGTGTCACTGTTTCCCACGGATTTTTGAGCAGGGAGCAAATGGATCAGCTTGTGTCCTTTCATGTCTCTATTTGCCATATGATTTTTTCATTGTTACCAAGGCAACCCTTCTACCCACCCCCCAACAGGCGAGCTCTCAATACAATGTAAGTTATTGTCTGGAGCAATTATTAGGCTATTATTAAAGCCCTACTGAGATTTGTCAGTATCCCGTAGGAATTTTAAGCAAGCAGGAGCAGAGACAATAGCGAGCACGGGAGGATCGCGAGCGCGTCGTGCTGCTGGGAGCGTGGGGAGGATGCCCGTAGCCCTCCCCACAGTGTCACATAAAAACTGTGAGCAGCCTTCCCAAACTGACAGGAGTCAGGATGTGCCAGCGTGGATTAAGATGGAAAGGGGAACAAGGGGAAGTACTCCACCAGGGCTCTTGGGCTGCGTGCTGCTCCTCACGTGGCTCCGTGCACGCCGAGCCTCTTCGCGTGAGCTCTGTGCAGCCCACGGGGACGTGCTGTAGCACTGAGCGCGTTGTTTTGATGGAGATGATAGTAAAATATCCTCACCCCACATGGATGGGAGAGTGTTCTTTGTTAGAAAGTCTTCTGCATTCATGATCCCTGTTTGTGTGCCCTGATTTTAAAAGGGAATTATTCATCATCAGTGGCAGAATGTGTGGGAGCTGGGCAGCGAGTGGGTAAAGTAAGAGAGGAAAGTGACTTTTGACATGATATGTTTATTTATTTATAGATTACAGCATGGTGTTTCTTTTCCAAAGGAAGGATTTTCCAGTTTGCCAGCAGTGGGAATTCAGGAGATCCAGGAGCAGAACTTGCCTTGCATTCTCCTCTTGCCATACATTCCCTCCTGGTGCCACTGGCATTGTATTCATGAAGCCACCACCGCTCACGCAGCCATAACAGCTCAGCCTTTTCCATCCTACCCCATATCCTTGGACTGCATTTTCTGTCGCCTTTGTCTTGCTGATACAGTCCTTCTGTTGAGCAATAGCAGAACTGACAGGGTTTTATAGCACCGTATCGATTTCTTCCAGGAATTTCCTTCCAAGAAGCCGCAGTGTTGTCATGGGTCAAAGATGTCACCAGACTGATTTGGCGTTTCATCTGTGACAGTTGTCAGAAGAGGCTGTGGCTTGCCCAGAACATCTTTGTCTTGGGCTGTGCAAATGTTAAGAGCAATTGTGAGTGCAGATGGAGAACCCATTAATGAGCTGCATATGCAAAGGAAGGAAAAAAAAAGGCAGGAGAATTTGCAAGAACCTTTTTTCTGGCTGTTGGAAAGTGAGACACTTTCTGGTTATTTAAAGGCTCATTTCTCTGGGAAGATTACTTTTAACTCCTGTAAATAAAAGATCCACCTCCACCATTTCTCCTTCCCACTGCTTGGGAAAGGTTTCCCAAGGTCTCTCCATCCTCCACTTAGCACAGAAGTGGAGGGGGTTTGCCTCGTCCCTCTGCACAGCAGTGTGTCATGATAAATATTTGGGAATGTGTTTGTATGTCTCTTGTTTGGCATTTCTTTCAGACAAGAACACATTACTGTAAGGCTGTAATGCTCACTCTGATGTATAACACGTTTCTTGGTTCTCATTTATGGCTTTTCTGCTGTTTAGTTCTCACACAGATTTTGTGTCCGTGGATAGCAGCAGTGAGGGGTTCCCAGCTAGCAGAGAGATCCAAGTGCATCTGAATCCATCTGCTGCCGGCATCTGGCAGCTGTCTGTCAGGTAAAGCCTGCGGTGCGTTCAGTTCTCCAGTGCCTCCATCATTTCAGTGCCCGCTCTGCTCCGCTGGCTGTTTTCCTGACCTCTGGTGCAATAAGGGATGGGAGCTGGGTGGGCTCTGTGGTTACCCATAGGTTTGTGGGCAGCAGCACAGACGGATGCAAACACTCCCCCACAGCTGCTCGGAGCTTTTTGTGTTCCGGCGGCGCAGGAGGCAGCTCACCCCGGCTCGTTAATGAACACTGCAGCGAGGCACAAGTTGGTTCATTGAGACTTTGTTAAAGACTTCTTAAAGGAAGTCAGGTTTCATAGCTAATGGCACTGGAATATCTATCAGCATATGTCTTTTGACAGTGTTACCATTTCAGGCTCTGAAAATGATGTAACTATTTTACTATAATAAAATAATTACAATTTTCAGAGAGGAATCTAGGGCAGTAGGCTATGGTTCATAAAAACACTTGCTTTGGCAAACATTTTACCACTCAAAATAAGAAGCAATTATTTAAAATTATAAAATCTCTTTTGCACAGTGTTGCAAACCTTATTTTAAGTACTGGCAGCGTTCCTGAATGTGTCTGGGTACACCATCACCTCTGTGTAACATACTTTAATTCTTGTCAGATTTGCCTACTTGGAACTTTGTTGTGAATATTTTAAACATAGGCTGTTGCTGTTAAGTCTTTGCTGCTAGTTGTAGAGGTGGCATGTATTTATACCACATTTGCAGGGAAAGGGTTTATTTTTCATCTTCCAGTGCTAATGGAGCTGCTAGTGAGGAGAGATACATAGTTTTTGAGTATCCAAAGAACAATTCACAGGTCATTATTAAATAGTATTAACCAACATGCTAATAAGGCATGCTAGGTGGATGTGCTGGTGGATCTTTCACTGCAAATAGCAGAAGCAAACCCAAAATGATAAAATTCTTTGCTGTTAGCTGCAAAAATGCTTTCGCATAAAATGTCACTTGCTATAAATTCCCTACATTTGCTCTTTTACAATAAGCACAAATGATACCCATTAGTTGAGCAGCAGCCGCTCGCTCAGCTTGGTCTTTTCAAGCGTGTTCTTAAGAAGCGAGACTGATGTGATGCTGAGTGACTTTAGTGCGGAGGCTGCCCGTGTGCCGCTGTGCTCTGGGCCTCGTGGGTGTCCTGTGTCCCCCAAGCAATCCCCTGGAACCCAGAGCTGATGCTCCAGCACTGCCCACGGGGCACTCATGTGGCAGGTGTCCGTACAGCCCTGAGGAGGGGAAACCTGCTGCTTTTCCAGTCAGTTCTTACAGTTCCCTTTAAATGTATTTGCATTTTATTCTTTGCTGGTGATCCTCGCTGCCCTTGGTACCTTGTGTTGATGTGTTCTCTTGTGCTTGTGCTATACAAACCTCGTAGGTTGGGTATATTAACACCACACGGACCTTTCAGATGTCAGGGTGATGATAGCAAATGCTCAGCTTGGCCCTGGTTACAAATTTCAGATGTTATTTAGACTCCCTGTCTGTATGAAGGATGTATCTTTTCAGACTTGCTCCTGTCCTGTGTTACACGTGTGTGACAGCCAGCAAGTGCTTGTCAGGTGAGCTCCAAAACTGAGAACTCTTTCCCCAGAATGAACTGTGTTCATTCTGCCTGAGTCTGTCCCTTACAGAAAACACTCTGTCTTGGCTGCTGGTGCAGGCTATTTCCTTTGTGCTAGCAGTTCCTCCTGGAACAGTCTCTAAATTCAGGATGACTTCTTTCTGTGTCTCAGCGGTTAATGCAGACACATCAACAGACGCTTGGTTAAGTTTACATCGCAGTCCCAGGACGCTCCTTTGGTGTGAAATGCAGTTATCCTTCATCCAGCTGAATTTGAGATGACAACAGTAGTGGAAGTTCTCACCTCTGGAGAGCAAATATATGACAAAGCTTTTGGTGGAGCACCTATCAGTACGGTTTGGGGCGCCTTTTTTTTTTTTTTTGACAAAGAGTTGCTGGAATCTTCCTGGCAACCTCATCTTGTATTTCTGCTGAATTCTGACTGTTTTGTCATCTGCATGCTACCTGCCATGTGGCACATTTCATGTACTTGTTTGGCAAAGGAGAGGAAAATACATCCATGTTCTGCTTTAAAAATAGTGCCGCTGTCTGTAAGACCACTTGTGTTGTGTGGGGGGATTGCCGTGCTAACACTGTCTCTGGAGGCAGATTGATAGCTACAGAATTGCAGTTTCGGGCTGTGTGTGTGTGAATCAAGTGATAAAACAGCCAAGAAACCTGAAAATTAATTCATATGTTCTGTGTAAGTTTGCAGGGTGGGGGCAGGGGGGGGGCTTTAATCTTTTGGACTACTTTTTGGTTAAAAATTACCATTATTTCAGAGGAAGGGCAAGAAGCTTCATGAGAAGCTAAGTTGACTCCAGTGGGTTAAAAGAGGTGGGTGAGACCTTGTTTAGCAGGAACAGAGGCTGTGTTTCTAGTGCAGGGTAATGGAGACCAAACCAAAAGCAAGTAACTCTTGCTGGCAGCAGGACCGAGGGAGCATCAGCAGCTTCCCTCCCCAGAGCCACGGAGGGCAGGCACACAAGTAGTACTGCTGTCATGTGTACATTTGTCTGTGTGTTGGAAACCAGGCTGGTTTCGTGTTGGCAAACATGAAGGGACTTCAGTTTGAGACATTTCTTTGAGGTTAGTTGTGAGCTTTGTCCTCCAGGAAGCACTATGTGCATGGATGTGGACATTTTGCTTGTGTCTTTGGCTTATATTTCCACTTCATTCATTCCATCCTGCCCCTCCTAACCCATCCCTGTGTTCTTTCATGACTGTAATGAATTAATGATTTTATGTAAATGTGGTGTTTGATGGACTGAGGAGGTGTGCCT
This sequence comes from Dryoscopus gambensis, assembly GCA_013389985.1. Classification (NCBI taxonomy): domain Eukaryota; kingdom Metazoa; phylum Chordata; class Aves; order Passeriformes; family Malaconotidae; genus Dryoscopus; species Dryoscopus gambensis. The sequence goes on along the minus strand of WEIT01030994.1, from coordinate 310,221 downwards.
TGGGACTTGTTTAAGCTATCACATAGGAAATGCATCATCTGCTTCATGTTTTCTGCAATTGCACTCGGTTTGATTTTTCCTTTATTCCTTTTCCCTCTTCTCTAATTCTTTTTTCCCCTCAAAACAGTTCTTTAAGCATGTTAAGACCTTTTGTCTGGGTTTAGAGGATTTAATTCTATTTTTCCATCTCTGCGCCCTACTGCCCTTATTTTCCACCCTAAATGTGAAGGGGAAAAAGCAACCATCCCTGCATTACATACCTGATTGCTATTCAGTTCCCAGGGGAGAGGCAGTGAGAGCTAATGCAAGGGCTGGAGGTCTGGGCTCTCTGGTTGGATTCGCGGAATGTCACTAATTAGAGCACAGTAGCCACTTACATATTTATTAATGTTTCAGAACAGTTGGTGAATCAATTGAGTGAGTGAACTGGGGCAGCTTCAGTTCTTCTTGTGTTGAATTTGCTGAAGGACCAACCCTCAAACCTTACATGCTTAACCCTCAGCTCTGTTGAGGCTGGTTCTTTGTGCCTTGCTGGTATAGACCAGTATGGATGCAACAAAACTTCATTTCTGTGCGACTTTTAGATGATGCTTTTACTTCGCCCCCGTCTTCTGCTGTTGAAAAGGAGCTGTTTCCAGCCTCTGAAATACATGCCAAAAATAAAAAAAATTACTCTGGTAAGAAGAAAATAATGCTACCTTTAAGGCCATCCTCATCGTTCTTGATGGATTAACTTGCCTAAAGCTTAAATTAAAATCCTTGCAGGACTTGAAATCAGGACGAGAGCCACTTGTGCTGGTGCACGAACAAGCCAGCATAGAATAACCTCGCAGCGCATGGTGGATTTTTTTAGACGGTGCAGATGGATTTCCCCCGTAAACACCTTGAAGTGTTGCCTTTCACCAAAATCCTGTCTGAATTTAGCTCCTAATTGATAATAGCTCATTTACGTGGTGGGAGCAGGCTGGTGACAGCCTCCCGGTCCCCCCTCGCTGGGAGATTTGCATTCCATCTGCTCTGGCTGTTGATTAGCAGCATGCCGGCTACATGAGCAGTGCTTCTGGATGCTGCGGTCATCTGCTACGATAAAATTCTCCTGTGAGGGCACAGCCACAAGGCTCAGAGCGCGGTGAGGGCAGCGAGGACAGCCATTCATTCCTGGAGCATGGCAAAAGCTTTCCCAGCCTCGGTGGACCAAACTCTGAGCTGCTCCCTGCTTCATGCAGCTGCAGTTTGGAGTGCCTGTCTCTCCCATTCCGGCTTTATCGCCCACACTTCAAATAAAGACCAGCCTTTAATTTCACAGGTTTGGCAAATAAGGTGGTTTCAAGCCAACCACAGCTTCAGAGCGGGCAGTGTCTTGTTAGCTGCTGCCTGGCAAAGTTGCTGTACAACAGCATGCAGGTTTCTTTGGGAAGATATCCATAGATGATTTATTCAAGTTTATTGAAAGTACTGTTGTTCTGTCTGTTTGCACAGCTGATACTGCAACTGGGACTCAAATTTAGGCTTTTTGCCACTGTCACGAACAGGGGTAAAACGGAATTAAATGTGGTGGCTCTGTAACACGTCCTTTGAAATGTAAATAAGAAGTGACTTAGGAAGTTGGGCCATTGAGTTTTTTACCCTCAGCATACTTCAAGTTTTCGTTTGGATGCAAAACCTGTCTGTTGGCAGCTACTTCTGCAGTTTGTGTATTCCCTTCCCACCAGGTTTTGTTTGGGAAGTAATAGAAATTACTGAGTAGTTCCTTTTGCCTTTTTATTTGCCAAGTGCCAGCAGTGCTGTGCATTGAGCCTGGGGGAAATGCAGGGGGGGAAATCACATGCCTCTCAATCTTTCTTCTCATTTGGGGTGTAAAAATCCTTTTCAGAAGGATTCATTCCAGTTCCAGTCTGGCAGGGATGCCCCAAGAGGAGATACCCAGTCCGTGTGGTTTCTGGCTAGGGACTTGTGCTGTGCAGAATGAAAGAGATTAACTTGGAAAACAGACAAACAAACAAATGCAGTCCTGGTCTCTGCTGCATTTTAATCTTAAACTAAAATTACCCCTGGAACACAGTAGCTCTGTTGAGGAGTTGAAGTGGGCATAGACTTCCAAATCAATCCCTTTGAAAGACTATCTTCTCTCCCCTTGAAGGAAGGACATTTGAACTGGAGCTTATTCCTTCCATGTACTTAAATCATAGCAAAGTGACATCTGAGGAATGCTGCTTTTGCTTGAATTGGATTTAAACAAGCCCATCAAGTGCAGGGTTGAGAAGAAGGGAGGGCAAGGGATGCTACCTGAGCAAGTGTTTAGAAGAAAACAGCTCCAAACTCGTGGGGACCTGCACTGGAGAGCTTCTGCTTATCTTAAATTTACCACAATGTCTCCGGGCATGCTTCAATCCATGTGTTTTAATTAATCCAGCAGGGTAGAGCTCAGCTGGGTGGCTGTGCACTGTGTGAGCAAGGAGGAATATAACCTTGGGTAGGCTTTGTAGTGCTGTGGAGAGGATCCTACAACATCTGTTGCTGTAATAATGTAAGAATTAAAGCGGAAGAATTACTGCCCTGAAACAGCTACCTTAATGTTAATTTGCTGGTGTTTTAGCTAGAATTATATAATTTAAAAGAAAAAAATATTGTTTTAAATTGTTTAAAATGTTTAGGAAGATGCTGTTGTAAACATTTATGAGAACTAACAATCTATTCTGCTCCTGAACATGGTCTGACTGCAAGGCCCTCTGGTAAAATCTTGCACAGAGCCACTCTGGAGCCCTGTGTCATTTCTCTGAGATACCTCCAAAATGTATTTTTCTTCATCTGATAACTGCTTGCTTATTATCTTCTTGCTAACTCTTTGCCTTTACTAGTTAGTAAAATAAAAAAGGAAAAATGAATTTGAGTAGTGTTGGCTCCCTGGGGGGAAATGAAGCCATTGAGGGCACGTTTGAAGTACGTTTGTCTCTGTACCATGTGCTTGCCATACTCCTTATAGGGAGCTTGTTGTTGGTTCTGCGTCATTTGTTTTGTCTTTCTAGTTGCTCTTAATATTAATTGAAGTCTTTCCCAAGACACAGTTCTGTTAATCTTCCTTTTGTCATTTCCCTCCTCCCCCTGCCCCCAAGATCTCCAATGAACATGCTCTCCTGTGTCTGAAAAGAGCTCTAAAAGTACCATTGTTGTTGCTTTTTTAAAGGTGATGGTCCATTTATTCACCTGTTTTGTTTTTTTTCCACCAGTGCTAGTGTTTCTAATTGTTTGCTTAGCATCTGAATTTTACATGTGCTGTAATTGTTATAAGGATGCAAATAGTTTCCTGGAGTGATGGGTATATGTCTCTTCACAGCTCCAATTATGCAAAATGTTTTCAATTAGCTGTAATTCCCTTCCCTGCCTCCCCTCAGACACAGGGAGCTGAGCAGGGTCTCTCCAGGGACGCCGGTGTGCTTTGCTGGAGCAGCCTTTCCCCTTCCACATCGCGTCCTGTCCCGGCAGCCTTAGGATCAGGGAGCACATTCTGCTACTCCTTTTGTTTTTCAAAAGTTAAAATGCTCTTAACCACACCATTTCCCTGAAAGTTTTCAGTATCTTGAAGGAGGAGATACTCACTCCATCTCTAGAATCCCACAGTTTTGCCATCAGCAATGGAAACAAACGACCATCCTGAACTGCGGAGCTTCTCCTTGAGCTTATCCCTTGCTGTGCAGAGCCATAGAAAGTAGTAAAGAGCTTTTTACAGTTGTGGTGCCACCCAAAGGGGGATGCTTTGGCAGATGGGCTAATGGCTGAATGTGAGAGGGCATTTCTGTGGTGTCTTTGCACAGAACAGTTGCCAAGAACTGACCAAAACGTTCCTTTAAGCTCTGAGGTGGTTCTGGCTCTGAGGTCACCACCTCCATGTCTGGTGGAAGGTGTCCCTGCCCGTGGCAAAGGGGTTGGAACAAGATGGTCTTTCAGGTCCTTTCCAACCCAAACCATTCCATCATGATGATGTAGAGTGACAGAGGACAAGGAAAAAGCAGAGGCGTTTCCTGACAGAAAGGGTCGTTGTATGGAGGGTTTACTGGAGAAGAATTGTGGGTGTGATGCAGAGGAGAGGTCCATGCCTTCTGCCTTGTATGGAAAAGATTCCTGTGTTCAAAACAAAGCTGCCTCTGGCTTGCCAATGAATCACTGAATTATCTGCAGCAGGATGAAGTAACTGGGTTTAAATGCCTTCATCCCTCAAAAGAAATATTTTGAAGCCCTCTAAACTCTTCATCTGTAAGCTGGAGTATGCTTTTCTTCCTATTCTGCCTCTAAGTGACCTTGCTGCTAGTTTTAGGCCTTATCTTGGCCCCTAATCCTTACTCCCTGCTTGACAGAACCCATCAGGGAACTGAGGAGGTTGAGACTCACCTTTTCCAGCCCATCGTCGTGGGTTTGCTGGGTGCAAAGACTCACAGGAGTGCTTGAGTCCAAAGCAAGATTTTGTAAAAAGTAATTTGATGCCTCTGCTTCTGTGTTACTCATCGATCAAGAAGGGTGGGTCCAGCTACAGTTTTTGCAGCTACTTAAGCCCTCCCCAAGAAAAGCTACCTGGGCTTGGTCCTACAGCATGCACAGGAGCTTGGACAGGGCATGGCTTTAATGCTGATATCTGGCATTTCTTAAAGCTCTTGGAGCATGTGTCCTGCTGGTGGCCACCTGCGAGTCTTGGTGAAGAGCAGAGCTGCTTAGATTTCCCAGTCTCAGTTTGGATGAGGGTGGCCAGGGCACAGTGGCTGGTGGTGCAGCACAGGTGATCTGCTTGTCAGGCTGCATTTGCAGGGATAGCTTTATCACTGGGAAAACGCTGATAGGATCTGGGCCTCTTGTTTTGGCATAAATTAGCACTTTTCTTGCTGCATTTGCTCATGCACAAGCTGATTTTTGCCGGCAATTTAAAAAGAAAAATCAAACGTACATATACTCTGTAGAGTATATTTGGTGGAGGGAGAGAGGGAAAGAAAGTGGGGGAGAAAGCACTGAAAGAAAAAGACTTAAACTCTATTTCAAGATGATTCTGCCCTGCATTTGTCTTGTTCATCAGATGTATGGTTGACAGTTCAAGTCTGCCATCAGACCAAGCAGAAGACATCCCTGAAGCATATCTGTGGAGGGGATAGTGGCCACCCTGTCCAAGAGTACTTTGATCAAGGCATTGCCCATTTCAAAGGTCCAGCTTGCATAACAAAATGTTGCTGCAATCGTGTGTGTAATGCTACATCGCAGCGAATACTCAGTTTACTTTGTTTTCCAACTTATTTCTTCTTTTAAGCATTTTACATTTTTACACCAAAACAAGTATTTGAGGGGGCTCTGAGCAACCTGCTTGAGTTGAAGGTGTCCCCGTTCATTGCAGGGGGCTTGGCCTAGGTGGCCTTTAAAGGTCCCTTCCAACCCAAACGATTCTGCAATTCTGTGATCTTTATTTCAATGCAAAATAGCTTAAAGCAGACTGAAATATCTCAAAAATGTTTGAACATCAGTTGTGCTGGAGTACACAGAATTAGCCAGTCTGCACCCAAGCTAGGGATGGCTTTTCCGCGGGAAGGTGTGGTGAGAGAGCTGGAGAAGGCAGGACTGGAGGCACACGTGGTGCTGGAGCCTTGGCAGGAGGGGAGGTGCTGCTGAGAGAGAGACCAAACCTTGGATGCATTCAATCTGTTTTAATTTAACAATCCAGACACTTCCTGTGTTCATATCAAGGGCATGGACATGTGAATCCAACTCCAGTGAGCTGTGTTGGCTCCTCCAGCATCTCCGTGTCAGCTGAGCTAGGGGGCAGCGCCTTGAGCTGTCTCCCGGCACAGGAGAGACGCGGCTCCTAGCAGGGGATGTGATATTCCAGTTAAATCAGGCTAGCAGGTCGCTGCTGCCAGAGGGGGAATCTCCCTCTCACCGCCTCCTCCCTGCACGCAAGGAGCTCTTTCAGAGGGCTAAACCACAGGAAACGACTTTATTGATCAGTTAGGTTTGTAATGCCTTTTAGTTTTAATGCCGGGTGGTTCTTTAAATACCAGATTAACTTCCCGAACTGGTTCACTGTGGTATTGGGTGAGCAGCAGCACCAGAACAAGGAAAAGGGCATCATGTGTGTGTCTAAGAGAGGGCATAAAGGACAGCCATAACTACTGCTAAAATTCCCCAGAACCCCTTCTCCATGTGGTTTTCCTAGGAAAAACTTAATATGTACAAGACTTAAAAGTGCACTGTATCAACATTCCTTTAACTGACTGTAATCTCAGTTTTGTTTTAATTCTTCTCCTCTTTTTGGTTATGTCAGATGTTCTGACAGTTTTAATGAGAAGATACTTGTTGCTGTTCAGTAAAATTCTGGAAGTAAAACTACGAAAGCTGGAGGCTCAATGAAAGGAGCACAAACAGTCATTTTATTATGAAGCTTTATTTCCTGACAGAAACTTTTTTTTGCTTGATTAAAATATTCATAATATCAAATTTACATCTTTCCTGATAAAGAAGAATGCACATTAAAGAAGATTATAAAGTTTCCTTCTGTTTCTCTTTCCATGCCACCTTGCACCTTCATTCAGGAGATGGGGCAGAGAAAGAATATTTGTGAGTCTGAGGGTGAGGGATCTCTGCTGTATTCAGCACTATTTGAGTTTCCTTTGATTTCCTCTTGCTGCTGCATTTCCAGTCCCCACTGTCTCCATGGGGTTCCAAGGTCTTCTCCGCATGGAAATGCCCAGTGTTCCATCACTGCTTGAGGCAATCTTGCCCTGCCTTTCCTGGAGCAGTATTTGTTCAAGGGCTGCTTGGCTAAAAGGTCGGGAGCGCTTGTCCTGTTAATCAGCAGAGGGTTTGCTGGAGCCCCACTGAGCTTTGCCAGGCTCAAGGGAGAGGTGGGGAAGGTGACTACGTAGAAAAACTTGTTTGAACTCTGAGCACCTGATTTTATATCGGTAATTCTGGTCTTGGTTTTCCATACTGCTGTGCGCTTTTCTTTTATATTTGTCTTCTTGGTTTAAGGACCAAATTGGGCATCTTTATTTCCATCCACGTGTTTTAGCGGAAGGAAGATTTTTCAGGCAGGTTTGTAGCTGCATAAAACACAGCCGTGCTTATTTACTCAAGGTCCATTCAGTGGATCTTAAAAGCATGAACAGGTACTGCTAAGTTTTTTATTTGGTGGCCGTGTCACTGATGAAAGGGGAAGAAAGACCATCTTGGGTGCAACACAGCTCAGACAGAAGGCTGGTGCAGAGGGAATGGATGGCAGTGCTGAACTGCTGTCTCATGTAGCATCAGCCAGAGGTGCAGGGGCCAGTTCAGGTCTTGTCTGTAAGAGGCTGGAATATCTCTGCTTTCCTTAACCTCTGGTGTGTTACCTGTGGTGTGGGTTTTTGTGCAACCACAGTTGCTGCTGTCTTGTCTTGTTTTGATGAAAAGCAGAACTGGAGGCAGCAGGTGAGCAGCTGGAGGAAGGTGCAGGTGCGTTGTGTAAGCCGGGAATGTCCTGCTGTGATCCTGGTAATCCCACAAAGCTGTAGGATCTCTGTTTGCATCTCTGGCTGCTTGTCACAACCCAGCATACGTGGCCTGGACAGGTTCTAGTGTGTACCAGCTGAGTAACTCAACGCTGGTGTTCTCCATTCTTTGTCCTGGAGTAAAGGTCAACGTGAAATTTGACTCTCAGTTCCTGCTGACTGTCTTGCCTTCACCCTGAGGTGTGTGGCAGTATTTCTGGGCTAGCTTATTGGGAGACTTTTGCAAAAAACACATAAATCTTTACTTTCTTTCTTGAAAAGAGAGGAATTTCAAGGCGGTTGTTAACCAGGGAAAGCGGGTTTTGAGTGCTGTCCCTGGATGATGTCTCCTGGCATCCAGGTCTCTCATCCTGTATTATCATCAACATTTTTATTGTAGGTTTTGAAATATTACTGGGCATTTGTGCTACTTTTCTTTTAATTTTTGATTTTTTTTTTTTTCTATCACAAGTTCCTGCCTAGCTGTCCTTCAAATCTGAGGTACCATGTAGCCTTGGTTTTATAATTCTGCTGGGAGCAGTGAATCTCCTCACGGTGCAGACGTGGAGCATTAGTGACTCCCCTGGAGCAGCGGACGCAGACTAGCACTGCCTGCCTTGCTTGCAGAAGGACTGGTTATGAGTGCTGGATGCCTCTTTAAAGAAGAGCACCTGTAGGGCAGCTGTGCAGCCACCCTGCAGACTGCAAAACCTGACACTTGAGCTGTCTTCTCACATCTGGCTACTGCACTGCCTGGTTTTTCTGCACCTGAGGTTCGTACCAGGATGCTGTCATTGCTTTGCAATCTGTGTTTACAGAGTCACAAATATAAATAATTTATAGTAGACACTTGGTTGGATGTCTAGCTTGTAGGCATGTTGTGGAGGCTGTTTTTTCTTTCCAGCTAAACAAACCATCTGTAAGAATCTGGCTGGTTTCCTTGTAAGATTTCTATGATACAGCCTAAAAAAGAGGGAACCAGGATTTTTACCAATCTGAAAATCATCGTTTCTAAAGGCATTTTGAGATAGATTTTGTTCACTCTGGTTTAATTGGTAAAAACAACAAAATGGTGAACCAACACCTGAGAAAACTTGTGTTTCTGACCTGCAAAAGTTCTTGCCCCCTCCTTCCCCTGCCCACCCATAAAAACTGTGTGTGCAGGCAATGCCAGCCTCATTTGCTACCTGAGTGGTCATTTTTTATTGCTAGGTTTAAGGCAATAATTTAATAACCAGATCTAATTTGGGCTAAAGGATTCATTAAGTGGAGAGCTGGCCAGCTCATCTGTGATGGCTCAGAAAAGCAGGTATATCCTGCTTTGACGTTTCTTGACTTTATTTTTAGGATTGACTAGCTCATGAAGCTTCTTCCCTGATGATTTTACAGTATTTTAATTCGAGGTCCACTTCTGGTAGATGGAATAAATTCCACAAGAGATGCATACCATTACGTGTGCAGTTTGCAGCTCAGATGTTAGGCTGGAATAACATGAACACAAATGTTCCTTCATTTGCAAGCAGGGTTGGCTTCCTTCCTCTTCCTACAGGAAGAATAAGTCCTAGGAAGAAATTTCTATAGCTGTACTTACAGCACTTAAAAGTTTGTACAAGCAAACTTTTATTTGCTACAAGATGGGATATAAAAGTGCATGGTGAGCAATTAATTTACTGAAAGCTTCAGTGAATGATCCAGTTTCCAGCGGAGCCAAGTGTGGTTTTCTGTTGTGAGAAAGGGAGTTGCCTTGTGGAAAAGGCTTTCCTTCGGAAAAATGCCCCAATAAACATGAGGATAACACATTAGAAGGATAAAGGTAATATTTGTCCTTGCATTTATGGGCTCCACAGTTTGATTTTTTTTTACCTGCAGTTTCACTCTACTGTGTAAAAAGGTTGAGGAAACCACAGTCTTGGTGTTGCAGATCTGTCAAGGATATGAGAGAATTGTGATGGTTGAGTAGACAGACAAAGCTGGTGGGATTTTGGAGACAGATACATGTTTTCATTATAGTGACCCACTTTTTAGTGTTTTGAGTAGCAATAGAAGTGCCTTTTTCTTCTTTTTTTCCCTAGTGTGCCACTGGGCCTAGAAGCATAAGCAGTTACTGTCTTTATAGAGACAAGAAAACTATCTTTTAAATCTTGTTAATTTTTCATAACACAGCTCTTTTGTAGTCCTAGTTGAGCGCTGGGTACAGAGTGTGGGAAAATTAAAAAAATTAGTGTATTCAAAGTGGTCCTGATGTTAAACTTGTGATCACCTGTTCAGTATTATTTGATATATTTAATGCCAGCGTTGAGCTTGATTTTTATTTTTATTTTTATTTCACTGACTAGATTTCAGATCCCTCCTCATAAATCAAATTGCCTCCTCTCTAGCTGGGGTGTTGAAATACCATTACTCAGATAAAGCTGTTTTGTGGCAAACAGAAGCTGATTCAGAGAACTACACCTATGCTGATCACATAACAAAGCTAATTAATCTTCTTTAATTAAATGCCCTTTAAAATTCACCGTGATAAAGAGTAGAGGAATTATTAAAAATGATTACTTTTAGATGGCACTGCTTTAACAAAGAAAACTTTTACTGGTGTGTTCTTGCAAGGGAGGGAGTGAGCAGAGCTGCCCGGGATGCTGATCATTTGTTTATGTACTACAGCTGCAGAAAATGAGAAATTAAATGAACAGTTGAGAGGAGAACTGAGAAATGAGTGCTCGGGACAACTTAGGGATGTAATTTGGATGCTAATTTTTCAACTTCAAGTTCTGTTTTAGGTGTGCCAACATCTGAGCTCTCTGTAAACCTGAAAATGTGGCGTGGGGCGGGGGGGAGTACATCCAGATTGCTGCTGGTTCGGGCTTTTCAAGTGAAAGCAGGAGACTTGCAGGCTTCCTGTGGGTTTTTTTTAAATTCAGGACAAGGAATCCATAGGAAGATGAGGTCGGGAAGCTGCACTATTGATCGGACTGACTTCTTGGCAGCCTCGTTCGTGGCAGCTCCGAAGAGCTGAGGGTAAAAGCAGTATTAAGGCTATAGAAAAAGAACAAAAGGAAGGTTAGGCCGGCCCTCCTGGGCAGCAATAGCTGGATGCCTTTTAGAGCAGCCCCTGTTGTCATGGAGCTCCCGCGGCCAAGGCCGGGCTCTGGCACTGTGATTTTTCTCATGGCAAAGCGCGTTGTCCTGTCCTAGCCTTGGGGGGGAGATAAATAAATAAAGGCAGCAGCCTTGGCAGCACTTGCTACTATTGCAGCTCAGAGACTGAACTGCAGCGGGGCCGGGACCAAAGGGAAACCTTTTCTTCACAGAGATTCCTGATTTCTGTTTTTAAGGCGGGCATCTACCCTGGTCTGCAAAATCTCTTTTATAAGACGGCGTTTGACGTTTGGAGAAGGATTTTGAATAGTTTATATAGAACTTGCTTTCCTCCGAGTCAGCAATGTTTTGAGGTTGAGATAGAGACCTAAATTGCTAATCTCAAGGGTTTTGGAAGGGCTTCCAGTAGTAGTTGGTTTGTGTTCAAAGCCCATTTTCCTCTTCTAAACTTTAGATTATGGTCAAACTGTTCAATGGTCAAACTGTTCAACACACTTACTTTTAATTTCTTGAACTGGTCAATAATTTACAAAACAAGATCTTTATTGTGATATTTGGCATTGATTATGTTAGTGTAATGCTATGTTGCTTTACTGAGCTTTTTTGTTATCTTAGACGGTGTTATTTTGCTTGCATAGAAATATTCATGATTGACTTTATGGACAAAAAGTATATTCCATGCTTGAAGAGACTTTTTGTTTTATCCTTTGTTAGTTCCAATTAAACTGAAGTTTAAAAACTTGCTTGGTGTTACTATTACTTTGTGAATGTACTGAAACATAGCAACAGGCGATGGCAAAAAGGCTTGGTGTTTCCACAGCAGGAAAGCAGCGAGCCTCTGTGCTTTTATTTCTTTATGACTTATTTTTAAGTGCAGGAAATGATGTTTCCCCTGTGTCAGAAAGCATCTCTAGGTAAACTTTTCTGCCAGATGTGGATAAACTCTTTGGGCTGGAAAATTCACCTTTCAGGCCCATCCTTAGGAGTCAGCTGGTTTGGTACCTCCTGATTACTATTATCTGAAAAGTTTCAGGCAGCTAGTGAATAAAATCTCTGCATTTTAAGTATTGCATAGTGATTTCTGCTGCTTCGCCCCCTGTTTGTGCTTTGCTGTCGGGTCAAGGATTCAGAAGTCGTGGAGGCAAGTTCAGATCAGCCTTACTGGGAGGGCCCCGGGGTGGGATGTTGCTGCTGCTGTGGCTCTGCTGTTGGGAGTCACCAGCCCTGGAGCAGAGTTATTTTCTGTCCCTGTGGTGCTCCGGCTGCCCGCGAGGAGGGATCCGTGTGGGAGCTCTCTGAGGAGTGGGAATGCTCGCTCTTGGCCCAGAGCCCTCGAGCAGGGTTGGAATGACACCTCGGGGCTGCTGCGGTTCTCCTTCAGCAAAGAGGAGCCCAAGCCCTGTCATTCCAGGGTGTGTTTGCTCCAGGGAGGGAGTCCTCCTCCTCGGGGGTAGCCGCAGAGCTGCAAGTATAATGATTGGATAAGAAAGGAACCCTGGGAGCCAAAACTTGGAGTTTGGAACAGGCTTTGGAGCCCTTGAGAATTCTTCTGTACGAGCCCTTGGGTGGTGGAGTTGTAAACACCAGGCATCTGTGCAGAACTGGTTATTTTCTCTCTGTTTACTCCTTAAAGCATCATCAAACTCCAAAAGAAGACAGACTTCTTCCAAGATTGCCCCTGCACTGCAGTTTTGTGTTGTGTTCTTTTCTCTTTCTGTAGCATCCCTTAAAAATGTTACTGAGGTGTGTGTAGGTTTGTGGTGCTTAATATCAGAGCACAGCCTCAAAAAAATCAGAAAAATCTAAATGTTGAAATTTTATATTTAAATATTCTCTTGAAGTTGGTTCTACCTATAAATTAATCCTAAAAGAAAAGGATTTCTTGGTTGTGACAGTCCAATATGTGTATCTGATAGTGAATGAAACTTCTGTGTAGTCATTTGTCTTCTCAATTTAACAATGTGTATTTCAATGTCTGTTTGAATCCGGTAGAATCAGCATCCCTGGAAGCGTTCAAAAAACATGTGGATGTGTCACTTGGGGACATGGTTTAGTGGTGGGCTTGGCAGTGCTGGGTTGGTGATTGGCTTCAGTCATCTTAATCCAACCCTGAGCAATTCCGTGGTTCTGTGGTCTGTTTCTCAACGTTATTGAGACCGTAATAAAGTCTTAATTTTCCTGTTTGTTTTAACACTAACCCTTGCAATCTGTGCGAGTGCATGAAGCTTCAGGGGCTGTAGCTATGGGAGGGTATGAAGAGCCTGCTTTGCTTCAGCATTAGGAACATTTGGTTTTTGACAGTACTGGAATTGGTAATTATAGCCTGTCTTGATTTTTTTTTTTCTCATTAAACTAATTTCTTAATTACTAGAAAATGCATTCTGTCTTTGAGATTCTGCACAATATTTTTTATAACAAAAAGGTGACCGAATTGCTGCTTTAATTTCATGTTTTGACTTTAATTATGGAATTGTATGTGGTTCTTGCAAAAGAACTAAAACTGTCCCAGAGCAGTGGGGCGAAGGAGAGTTGTGGCTCTGATCACACTCACCATACTTTAGGCCTTTTCCTTTCAACTTTGCTTATGAGAGAAAGGTTTTCTTTTCCAGGAGGGAAGCTTCCACACAGTTTTCTGTATGGATTTCTGTATGGATTTCAGTTTGCTGTGGTGCTGGGTTTGTATTTGAAGGATTACCCTGATGAGAAGGTGGGAATGGTGACTGAAGTCAGTGAGTCCCCTGGAAGATCAGGTGAAGGCTTCGGTTGAAAACCTGGTGCTTTCCTTCTGAATACAAATGTTTGCTAAGCTGGAATGAATGCTTCTGGTCAGCTTTGGTCTTCCAACACAAGCTGGGTTAGGAAGTGCAGATGGAGCTTGTGAGATCTGGAATGGCACTTGAAGGATCAAAAATGGTGATGGGAGCTTTGTTCAGGGTGCTGTTACCGCTGATACGAGCGTGTCCCTCTCGGTCTTGGTGCAATTCCTTCTACCAGCAAATATGTGCTCCCTCGAGCCCTTTGGGCTCGGTTTCTCCTTTTTCTGCAGGACAAACATGGTGGATTTATGCTGAAGAACTATTCCCATGGCAGCCACTTGTAAAATTGTTCCTGTATGCTTCTGTTACAACTTCTTTGGTTTTCTGTTTTGTTTTGTAGACACAGATGAGGACACGGTGAAAAGATGTTTTGCCACGTTTGAAGAGAAATTCTTCCAAACCTGTGAGAAAGAACTTGCCAAAATCAACATTTTCTATTCAGGTAAGGTGCTTATTTGTGTGTATTTGTGGAAAATTCAACAATAGAAAAAGAGCCTGAAAGTCCCAAACTTTCAGGATAACCACAGTGGTGGTGCAGGTCTACCATCAGGTAATTAGAGGGCGGGTTTGTTTGGAAAACTGCTGTGGTGGAGCTAAACCCTGGTATTTGGGTGGAGGGAGAATGAGTGGCAGGTGATTTCAGGTCTTTGAACTTTCAAAGTATCCTGCTGAACTCTATGGAGATGCTCTTAAAACTACAGAGCACAGTCTTTCAGCTTATCCATGCTGACAATCTCCTGGACATGTTTTAGGTGTGCTGAGCTTCCTAGCTGGTGTTTCCTGAGTTTCTGCAGGAATAGCTCTCATGGGCTTGCCTGTGTATGGCAGCTTGATCATCTTGAGGGGTCCAACAAGTTTTTAGGCACTGAACTCCTACTGAAACTTGGGCAGCTCTCTGGAGTACATCCGCCAGCAGCAACTGCCACGGGCTGTGTATTTTGAGTGAAAATGTTGTGATGGTAGGAGTGGGGATTTCCAGGTGTCGTATATCAAGTGCTGCTTGTTTGTTGTTTTCTCTGAGAAAGTTGCCTTCCCATCCTGTATTTTGAAAGCAACTTTAGAACGGGTTAATTGGAAATTGACCCTGTAAAATTGCCACAAAAGGCTCGGTGTGCTCTGGCTCCTCCTACCATTACTCTTCAGATGATTTTCAGCCTCTTTTGGTGAGGTTTAAAGTGGGGTTTCACCTAGAAATGCATTTAAATGTAGATACAGCAATGCATTGGCTTCTATACTTCCTCATAATATGTTGATTTGTTAACTTGGGGCTATAAACGGGATTTGCAGCACAATATGGTAGCCTTTTCTAGTTCTGATTTATCTGGTAACAAAGACACAGCTGAATTGTGCAAAATATTTTCATAACCATTGGGTGATGACTTTATTGCTGACTCTTTTACTGCCGGCCAGGATCTGGGTTGTAAACATGAGGATAGCTGAAAGCATGATAGATGCAGTGGCTGAGCACGGCAGCTTCCCTCAGTTCAGCTTCCATCTAGGGAAGTAAATCTCCTTTGGGCTGGCTGTGCCTGCTCTCCCAGCTCCCTGGAGCAGCCTGAGCGTCAGGACAAGAGGCAGTTTTTAGGTAGAATTGATATTTTTTATTAGGTCAGCGGGGTTTTACACTTCCTAGGCACACAGTTCATACACATCTAACTCAGAGCAGTGCCCTGCGTTGTTTCCCAGGGTGATCTTGTGTTTCTACCCCAGATCTGAGGTTTTTATGCTCAGAAATTTCCTTTCTGAGCTGTATCAGATCCTGTACACTGCGAGCTAGACTCTGTGCAGGAAGTTCTGTCAATTTAGATGCACAATACAGATTATAATTTTCCCTAATGAGGACCTGCTGCCACACGTGCACCCACATGTACGCACCCATTCCAGCATTGTTTAAAATGGCATTAATAATATAGGGTAGAGTTGTTTTTTTCCCAGCTAGCTGTCATTTCAAAAAGTTCCAGGAGAGAATACATGTAATTTGAAAATCTCCTGTGATAAAATTAAAATAAGTCTTTCATTTGCAGAGGAGCGACGTGACTTTCATAGAATGGAAACCTGTTATTAGGGTTATTAGCATTGAGCTACAGCAAGAAGTGTTTTATCAGTGGTTCCTATCCGTGATCGTGTCAGAAATTTGTCACGTCGGACCCTATTGTAACTCCAGGCATGTGTTGGCTTGGATTATGACCTGGCACATCCTATTTGTTATGGGTTTATTTTACAGCTTATTACACCCCTGTCTTTACCACAGCAAATATTGTTCATTTGCAAGAAAGTCAAGTTTTCTGATGATCTCTGCTTCATTTCCTCATCATCTTTCCCTGGGCTGAAGGACCCTCAGTGAGCACCACCCAGGATTGCTGCAGCACAACCAACTTCATCGTCTCGGGATGGGCTGCTCCTGGACCCCTGTTCCCACTCGGAGCTGGAGAGGCTGCTGTGAAATGCCTTTCCTTGCCCCTCCCTATGTGCTGCCAGCAAACACTGCCTTCATTCCCCAGACCGTTATCCCTGCTCAGTGGAAAGGAAAGCTGCCATTAACTAAATCACATTTGATAAACAATTTTCAATTTTTTTGACTATGCTCAAGAAGATCTATCCCCAAGTGAAAGAAAAAAGAATGGAAGTAAAATTTTCAGATGGTTCCAGCAGAGGAGTGGCTGTTCAAGTGCTAAAGTTTTACCTGTGGTCAATTTTGGTTTGTGTTTGGGATTTTCTAGATGGCAGGTTTGTTGTACTTTAAATCACCATCATCAGGATTTGGCTAAACAGTAGCCAGCAACATTTTCATGGTTAATTTAGGAATGGTTTTGTTATTTGTAGGAAACCCTGGCTTCAAATTGGGAAGCAAAATATTGAGCATAATGTGTACAAGGAGGGGGAGGGAAGGAAGGAATGCTAAAAGGGCCTGCCTAAAATGCCCTGAGCTGCGTGGCTGGCAGGAGGTTCAGGCTGTTGGATCACCTCCTGTCTGATGAAACAGGCTCTGATCACAGCCGTGCCCACATAAACTGCAACTTGGGGGGAAGTTCTACTGGCTCCTCAGTGTAATAGTCTTTTTTCCATCATCCTTATGTGTGAACTTTTGTATAAACTTGGATTTGCATAGTGGAGGTGATAACTCTTTAGACTCTTTTAGTCAGGATCTAGCAGCATTTTTTGGGCAGAGCTGCTGCTTTATGGCAAGCGCTTTTATTGAAGTGTACCTCTACTGGTTCTGGCTTTCTCGTTAGTCTTTGCCATGAAATTACACTTGAGCTGAGGGCTCAGTGGGCATCAGGTCATGCAAAATGCTGCAACAGAACAAGAGTCGTTCCAGTTCCTAAGCTTTTTTTCTGACTTGAGTGACATATTTTTAAAGTCATTTTTCAGAGTGTTAAATTAGTGGTGGATAGTGCTAAATTAGTGATAGTGGTATATGGCTTTTCAATTATTTTGGAGTATGCCGCAAACTGAGAAATTAATTTCTATTCTGCTCTGCTGTTTCCTGGGCAATTCCCTAGGAGGTTTGCAGAACAGCAGCACGCGTTTTGTTTTGTTTTGCTTCTGCATCGAGTCTCAATGGTAAAAAAATCATACTTTAATAAGATGAAATGATTTGTGGACAGAATAACAGGAGTCAGTGCGGGAGGAAGAAGGTGGTGACAGGAGGCCGTTTCTCAGGAGTGGGATTTGTTATGGATATCTGCAGTCATAAATATTTCAAAGCATTGTATTTTCTTTAAATATTGTATTAGGCTGATGGATTTTAAGATTTTTCTGGACACAGGGATGCTGGAACAATGCTTTCAATTGAAAATAATAAGTTTAAACTCTTCCATATCTACTGATTTGATCTAAAAGAAATCTCAGTGTATCACAGATGGTTTAATAGATGTTTTCAATATAGAGAGTGTGAGCTTGATTTATATGAAGGCTTTTGATTTGAACAGATATCTGTTACTTCTTCCCAAGGGAGTTCCCATAGTGGAGAGGGATTATTGTTTTTGCAGTTTGATCTTGTTGTGGTAAATATTACGTGGTTGTAGGCTGCGGGCAGACAGTTCTCACTGTGGGCTGCATTGCCTCTGTTTGGTGGAGTCCTTGCAGCCGTGGAATTTGTCAGAGAGGAGTTGTCCTTTCCTGCATTTTAAATCTTCTTCCTTTATTAAAGTTTATAAGCAAGAAAGTCAGAGTTTCAGGCTCCTCTGTACTTGATTTCCTATATTGATCCCCATTTTCTGTTTGGAAAGGCGTTCTCCTTCTGGCAAATACCATATGCAGAGCACTGTAAAATTATTTATAGAGTAGTTTTGCTCTTAAAATTAAGCAGAATTGAGTAAAACAAAGGAAAAGGAAGAGTAAATCTTACATCTGAGTGGGGAGCAATTGCGAATTCTCAGTGAGTTGTTGCGTAAGATACTAATGAAGAGAATTGAATTGACATCCAGGAGGCTGCTGGGCAGAGCTCTGTATAGTAGAGGGACCTCGTGGCTCTGTGGTTTCTGGTGCAGTGCTGGGTGCCCTGCTGGGCGGAGGTGGCTCCAGCTCCAACCCCCTGAGACTGTTCAGCATCTTCCTGGCCAACACCAACATCCGTGGTCTGTGACCCTGCTTATCACCAGAGATGCCAAAGCTGTGACTGAAGCTTAGCAGGGGAAAAAAAGCCTGGAAGGAACCAGTTGTACAGAACAAAGAGAACGATAATGGTCTTAGCTCTGCTGGTTTTAGCTTTAAAAGATTGTTATTTAGCCAAAAATATTATTTTCTGAGAGTACATAAAGCAGCGTGTTTAAAGGAACACCTTCTTCATACTTGAGGTGTGAGGGAGAGAGACAGACTTGTTCTGAAAACACATCAAAATGATATTTAAGTGCAGGCTGACGGCCTCTTTAACCAGTAAATAACGAGGCAATTCTTCTAAAGTGAGGAAAAGAGGGATAAATTATTACAGCAGATCATGTGCAGCAGCCAGCAGTGTTGTAACTCCTGATCAAAGCAGAGCTGTGTTTGTCTGTCACCGGGAGCTTGGCAAAGGGGCCGTGCTGCTCTCTGAGCAACAAAATTCAGTGTCACATTTGAAGTGTGGGGTTTGTCTTCTTTGATTTCCCTCCTGTCACATGAAAAGATAGTAAACACGTAGTCAGTAGTGGGTGCACAGATCTGAAAACCGCTTTGCTTACTCACTGTCATGTTTCATAATATTGTCTAACAGGATTTTTCCCTAATGCTTCTTGTGCACTTGGTTTATTTGGGAAGGAGGAGCAGCTTTCTGTTTGGGCTCAGAGCAGCACGTGGTCAGTGCTTTGGCGTTTGGGGGAGCCCCTGTGTGCCTGCAGCTGCTGTGGGGACCCCTCCCCGCTGGCCTTGGGCTGGTTTGCACTCCCCAGGCACAGGCTGGGCCTCTGCCATCCCTAGCAGGTGTTTTTGTGGTGCTGGACTGAGCATCCTCTAGAACTCAAAGCTGGGGTGGAAGTTGAGAGGTCTCAGTTCCTGGCCGATGCTGCTTTAGTCTGTGCTGAAGGGACAGCCCCTTGATTTTGACCATATTAAATGTTTCTTTTTTCCTTGAGAACTTGCGTGTTTTACATAGGTTTAATGAGAAGAGCTTCTTCCTCTACTCTGCTCTTGTGAGACCACATCTGGAGTTCTGCATCCAGTGCCAGGGCTCACAGCATGAGGAGGACATGGACCCATTAGAGTGGGTCTGGGGGACTGGAGCACCTCTGCTTAGAGACAGGCTGAGAGAGCTGGGGGTGTTCAGCCTGGAGAACAGAAGGCTCCAGGGAGACCTCAGAGCCCCTTCCAGTGCCTAAAAGAGAGATGGAGAGGGACTTGGGACAAGGGCCTGCAGTGACAGGACCAAGGGGAAATGGATTCAAACTGACAGAGGGCAGATTTGAATTAAATATTAGGGAAAAAAATCTTTACTGTAAGGGTGGTAAGGCCCTGGCCCAGGTTTGCCCAGAGAAGCTGTGGCTGCCCTGATGCCTTGGAGTGGCTACTTGAAAACAGAGGCTAGACAAAATTAAGAGAATAAAAGTGGCTGTTTATTGAAGGGCCTTCAGTGGGTACACCTTGAGCAGTCAGAAAGCCTCAGAGAGGATACACCCAAGATGGACGACGGATCACGAGTGTCTCATAATTTTATAAGTTTGGTCTATTTGCATATCAGGCTTAATTCTCCAATTACAGTTTCAGGTAATGAAGTCATTTACCCGTTTGTTCCCCCCTTTCAGAGGCTTTGTTTACATATTTCAGGGCCTGGGACAACAAGGTGTCGTTGAGTCCAGGCCTAGAGAGGATTTGTTATGTCTAACCAGAATGGGAGAACAGTATCTAGCAGGCTATATGGAGTTTTAGAGTTACACACTAAAGCCGTACAGGATCTGAAAAATATAAAACCTAGATCCTAAAACATCATTCCCATCCCTGGAAGTGTCCAAGGCCAGGTTGGACCAGGCTTGGAGCAGCCTGACCTAGTGGAATGTGTCCCTGCCCATGGCAGGAAGGCTGGAACTTGATGATGTTTGAGATCCCTCCCAGCCCAAATCAGTCTGTGATTCTATTCTGTGAAAAGAGAAGTACGCAGAGCTGTGGAGTTCAATGCGTGATGGGGGAAGGCCATTCGCTGGCGCAATATTTGAGGAGCAGGTGCAGTGTTTTTAGGGCTTGGTGGGCCGTCTGTGGCGCTCCCGGGTGACTGTCCCCTCTCGCTGCCCACAGAGAAGCTGGCGGAGGCGCAGCGCAGGTTCACGACGCTGCGGACCGAGCTGCAATCCACCTTGGACGCGCAGAAGGAGGCCAGCGGGGCCCCCACGCTGCAGCGGCGCAGAAAGCCCGTCTTCCACCTGTCCCACGAGGAGCGAGTCCAGCACAGGAACATCAGAGACCTGAAACTGGCCTTCAGCGAGCTCTACCTCAGCCTCATC
The DNA here is from genome assembly GCA_013389985.1 of Dryoscopus gambensis. Lineage (NCBI taxonomy): Eukaryota > Metazoa > Chordata > Aves > Passeriformes > Malaconotidae > Dryoscopus > Dryoscopus gambensis. Next base: position 289,902 of record WEIT01030994.1, on the reverse strand, counting down.
CTGCTGCAGAACTACCAGGTACCTGCGAGGAGCCATGCTTTCACAGAGGCTCTGTGCCTCGTATGTCCTTGAGTCACCTCACGCCGGTTTTCATTTATTTCTTCCTTTTTGGGGGGGGCCCTAAACACTTCTAAAGAAAAGGCAGGCACCCAGCAGCTAGCAGTGTACATCTGGTTGCTTTTTATTGAGCTAGAAGTGCTAAGCTGACCTGCAGAAGGACTTCTTCCTTTTCTGGGCTGGCTGAGCCCAGCACCTTTGTCCAGGCAGGACCCGTTCCTTCTGTAGTGTGTTGTTCTATGCAGGGCTGGAGTGGGCAGGCTGGGGCTCTTTCATCTAAGAGTTGTCATGAAACTTGAAATCCTAATGTACTGTTTCCTATGGGCGTTACCATGGTAGTGGCTGTGACCTTGCTGTATCAGAATTTCTTGCTAAAACATCAATTTTAAAAAAAATATTTCGATTTCTGCAGGATACAGGCTCATTTGCCTAGAGGTATGAAAACAAACGAATCTTTAGTTGTACTTGGATTTTTGGCCTGGTAAATATTGCAGACGCTGATCTTGTTCCAAAAATATTGAAATAAAAATCCGAAACTGTTAATATATTTTTGGCTGGGCTACCTCTTCTGGAGTTAAATGCTCTGAAATGCTTTTGAGTGTTCTACTGTGAGGGGTTTTAGCTTGTTAAATACGAGTGTTGGAGCTTAAACTGACTACGTCTGTATTTAGATCTTTGCCAGATCTTTACAGGAGAATTTTACTGAACAAAATTCACAGTAAGAATAAATTGAATACCATTGTGCTCTATGGACAAAACTTATTCTCCCAAAATTCTAAGTACTTGTACCTCTCCTACAGTGATGTTATCTTTGAGCATGTGTCTGGAAACTATGAGTTACTTAATAAAGCTCTTTAACTACTAGTGCTAGTTCCTAGTTCCTATTCTTGGGAAAGGTGGAGTATCTGTATCTTTGTAGGAATGGAGTGAAGCAGCATCACCTGCTGTGATTTCTTCACTTACATTTATTTTCTTTTTTAAAAGAAGACAGTTGTACTTTTAATTACAAAATCGATTCTGAGGCTTGATGAAGAATTTAAATAGGGGATGACGTGGGTCATTCCTTTGGGAAATCTTTTCCCGCTGTTCCTCAGTGAAGAAAGGCATGTTGCACACTGATATTTTTGCTTTTTGCTACCATGGGTCCAGACCCAGTGTAAGTCTACTAAATACTGATCTAAACCCCATCTGGTTTTGATGGCTTGCACACTTTGTAGAGGCAGCAGAGCTGTTTTCTGCAACATAACTCCAGAGAGAGAATGAGAAAAATTCCTTCAAATTGGTCCTGAAGTTGAGGACAAGGAACATAAGCAGGAAAAAAGACGTAGAACTAAATCCCAGAGTACTACTGTTGTTAATCACTCTTGAGCGTAGAATATAACAATGAGGAATATTCAAGCTCTTGCAGTTTTGGAGAGAAGAAAAAACAATAACCTGGTGGGAGGATGATGTAGCTGAGCCCTTTATGTAGGAGATAAAGTGAGGTCAACAGCAGCATTATAAATATCAGACTGGCTTTGATGAAATGCTGACGCCTTGAGTTGGGTTAGTGAGGAAGGAAAACCCACCTGAAGCAAATTCCTCAGTCTCTTGGGGCTGAACAAGAGCACAAGTTTCATGCATTCATTCCTGAGGTGCACAAACCCCAAACATCAGCTGAAACTGTAAGCAGCCTCCAGGGCAGCTCTTACATGTTTAACTTATCAATGATTAAGCTTCTGATAAAATTAATTTATTGTTAACAGCAATGTATTATTCTTGAGTGTGTACATACATAAAAAATCAATTTATTTGAAATACCGTGCTTTAGGACAAACAAATGCTGAGAAATTAAGCATATAATATTTAGTTACTTATTCTGTATATAATATAGTGCATTTATTGGGTGAATAATAGAGGCTGAACTAGTTTTATTAAGTTGCCTTAATGGTGCATTTCCTAATATATAAGAGCAAAGATTTTTGAGTCCACTGTTTGATTCTACTTGATGTTGCATTATATTATTGCCTAAGTTGCACTGTTTGTTTTTTGTGGAGGGTTTGTGTTTTGTTTTGTTTTTGTTTTTGTTTTTTCACAAAATGCAGCAGAAATGGAGGTCAGGCTTGGAGAAGGCCCCTCGCTGAATAAAAGCAGCAAGAATAGCAAAATATGAGTCTGCATAAATGATGTTTGTTCTGTTCCACAGTCCCATCACTGCCTGTTCCTTGTCAGAAGCACCACAGTGACCAACTGTGCTTTCGTAGCACTTTGGGGTTGCAGAATTTTTGCAAGCCAGAGGATGAAATGCCGCTGGAGAGGTTTTAGGGTGTCTGGTATAAACATACCCCAACCAGCCAAGGAACCCCAGAATTAGGCTGGGATTGCACCCATGGCAGATGAAGGGATGTTAGTTCAGGCCACAGAAAGATCTCAGACCAAAATCATCCTTTTGATGCAGTTTCTCATGTGAAATTGCTGCTCTCCTTGGGGTGGAATGCTGGCTTTTCCAATTGAAAGTAATTAAAGTCTCTTGTCTGCAATAAGGCAGGTCATTAATGCTTTGGCTTCCTGCTCTTGTCTCCCCAGCCTCATTTCCCACCTATATGGGAGAGGTCTGGCATTAAATCACTCTAAGCATAATTACATTGAAAATAATTTCAGTGAGTAGTTGGTGCTTCTCCCCAGGGCATTGGATTTTGCTGTTTTCTCTGGTTTTCTTTCCAAGCTGCTCTCTAAGCTTTTTCCAGAAGTGAGTCTTGCCATGGTCTCTCTGTGTTTCTGCTGTTGCTTGAATGAATTATTGAGTTTTTTAAGTGGCACTTCCTGCACAATGAAATGTAGGATTGCAGATACATCATGCCACAGCAACTGCTGCTGTGTGATGAGCTTTGCCTGTCTCAGGTACTGGGCAGGGGGATTGAATCAGGGATCCTCTACAACCTGGAAATCAGCAGTTGATTCTTGTTTTAAGCCCTATGTGCTTGTCTCCACAGACTGGAGAGTTACATCTCCCACATCTGCAAGCCTAGGCTGGTTTGGTGGTCATTGTGCAACGTGCTCCGTGAAAAAAATGCTGCTGTGGGGATGCACTTGTCTAGATGTAATCTGCAGCACTGACAACTTTCATGCAAAGATTTCCTTTCTATAATGAATTTAACTGGAGAACTTGATTTGAAAGCAGTGTAAAGTTTAAAGAAGTTAGTAGCTCAGATTTTTAAGAAGGGAAAACCCCTTAAGGGTTATTTGTCTTCAAGGTAACACTAGGCCACTTCTTGCATAAAGGAGGAAGTGATCTGCCTTCTCAGGGAATAAAAAAGGTTTAGGTAGCTCCCTTTTTATGCCCTTGAGTCCCACATTTTTAATTTTATTTGCAAGGATTATATATTACTTATAATAAAGTAATAACTCAAAAACTTCGTGACAATAGATGCAATCATTTTGATTCTTATTAATGGTTCCTTTCTTGCTAGTACTGGAGAGAGAACCATTTCTCTTTCTTGGGAGATGGCTGGGGTTAAATGTCTTTTCCCTTGTCTGCAGAACCTGAACTTCACTGGCTTCCGCAAGATCCTGAAGAAGCATGACAAGAACCTGGAGACAGCGCGGGGGGCGGAGTGGAGGGTGGCCGAGGTGGAGGTGGCTCCCTTCTACACCTGCAAGAAGATCAACCAGCTTATCTCTGAAACAGAGGTGAAGAGGCTGGCCTGGGCACTGCTCCTCTTCTAGCTAGCAAAAAGTGGGATTTTAGTCACTGCTGGTTTCTGGAAGTGTTCAAGCCCGGGCTGGATGGAGCTCTCACCAAACCTGGTCTGGTGGAAGGTGCCCCTGCCCATGGCAGGGGGTTGGAACAAGATCTTTACGTCCCTTCCAGCCCAAACTGTTCTATGACACTGTAATTTCTATAGTGTTTTGCCCTCTCTTTATCTCGTATTTACCACCAAGATGGCTAACAATTGATTTTGAAGGGCACTGATTTCTGGCACCGCTTACATAAATTTGGGTATGTTCTCTTCAGCTGGTAACTTTTCCCTTGGAAAAGCCTCGTGCAGCCTTAACTTCTGCTGTGCAGGAACTTGGTGCAGCATGGTGAGCTTTTCATGTCTTTGTATTAAAAGAATTCTGGGCCTTGGCTCACCTGTAACCTGGAAACCAACCTTTATTTTTGGTTTTAGTGCATTACCACGTGCTTATCATTCAGATGGACTTGAGCAGTGTTTATCTTTGTCTCCTTAGGAAGTGGTGACCAACGAGTTGGAAGATGGAGACAGACAGAAGGCAATGAAACGTTTGCGTGTTCCACCCTTAGGAGCAGCTCAGGTGAGAGATGAGGACTGTGGAGCGAAGCTGCTTCTCCAACTTGTCAGGCTGCCAAATCAAATTCAACATCTGAGCGAAACAGTGGAAATAATTGGTGTGAGCATGCGTGGGGCATGGCCACAAAATCTGCTTTAGTTCCAAAAGGTTTGGAAATAGGTTACTACTCCTAATGCATTCAGACAAGGTAATGAAGGGAGGAGATAAATGGTAAAAGGAAATTTGTGCTAATGAAAGCATATGGTTAGTGTTTGTGTGGTCTGGAATATTTTTCAGGGGGCACTGAGATGCCCAAGCTCTGTTTCAACATGGCAAGAACATTACACAGCACTTTCAGTTTAAAAAACCACACTTCAAGAGCACGAGTGCAGTCAGGGATCAGGGCCTGGTATTTCTGGTTTTAGGTTTGCTCTGCACACTAATCTGACTTTGCTGATAACCTGTCTACCTCACCTTAATTCTGCCACGGCTTTGTTTGCAGCCTGTACCAGCCTGGACTACATTCAGGGTTGGATTGTTCTGCGGGTTGTTCATCGCACTGAATGTCACTGTCATACTTTCAGGTGGGTGTCCTGCCATGCCTCAGCTTGGGTGTATTCTCATCACTTAGGGAAGGCCTGGACCTGGACCTGGGCCTGGATGTTCTGGCTTAAATCAGTGTTGTATCACATTGGTGTGAGTTACTCGTTCTGCTCAGCAGCAGGTTGTGTTTATTCTCATGTTATGTATGTGATTTTTGAACACAAAAATCCTTTTCTCCTGGTTTCCTCCTTACTTTTGGAGGGATATTCTGAAGGTGCAATATGTGTAAAAAGAGATTTTTGTTATTGTTCTGTGAACACACAGCCCCTGCCCACCTTGAGACAGGTGCTTGTAGGACTTGAGCTTTGTGTGGTATTGACTCCCCAAAGAGAAGACTACCAGACACAGAGCCATGTGACCACGTGCCAGGCGGGATGGAAATCGGGAATTCATGTGGAAATTCCTAGGATTTCAATGCCTGGAGTCTGTTAATTGAAATAATTGACTTTTGCTTATTGGCAGAGGTTGGCAAGGTTGTTTAAAAGCTCCAGTAAACGATTGCATCTCTCAGGCCCTGGCTTTATTCTGCTTTGTGTCTTCTGAGTTTGGCCCCTGATTAGAGTTGGAGCCACGTTGGTGCTGCAGATCCAGACACAGAGCTTAATCACAAGCGGCTTTACTAATTGTGTGTGTGATTTCTGTAGTGTTGTAACTTGCTTAAGCACTACAAAGGAAAAGGCTTAACAAATCAACTTACGAGCTCTTGCATTAGGGAAAGCTCATGTCTGTGTTTTTATGACTTTAAAGAATTTTTAATCGGATGTTTCTGTAATGGGATCCAGCCATCTCTTGGGATAAAATGCCTCTGTTTGAGGAGCTCTTTGCAGTGCTTCCCATTTGGTCTTCCCATGGTAGAGGCATGAAGTTGACCTATCTGTATGAAAGGGCTGTTTAATGTGTAGAAACTGTTCTTTATTCATCATTTCTGTTACTTAAATGTTTGATCTCAGTGTGAGATGCAAACATGATTGAAGTTGTGTTTGCTTTCCCTCTCAGTGCTAAGAGTGAAAAAGTGACTCAATTGTGAGAAGGAATTCATAAAAATGATTATATCTGCAAAGCAGGTGTTACTAACCCAGTGTGGGTAATAGGTGTGTTGTATCAGCAGGCATGATCTGATAGCTGAACATTGCTGCAGGTATTGGGCAAAAACCTGGGTTCCAAGTGCAAAGTGTCTGTTTTTAATTGGCTCATACTTTGCTACCCTCTCGGCTGCTTTTGCCAAATTGTTTCTGTGATTTGATGAGCTGAGATAGGATTTTAGTGTTCTGCGTGGAGAATTTGTGAAACAGCATCAGAGGATGGCTTTTGTCAGTAACACGGTGCTCTTCTGCCTGATTTGAGAGCTAGAGCAGCAGCATTTTACAGAGATGAGTTCATCATCCCTTGGAGTCTGTTAAGGGCTGCAAAGCTACAAGTGGGTCCCAGGAGGGTGTCACCCTAAAGAGGGCACATTTTGAGGCTTCACTGTTTCTGTGTGGGCTTCCCTAGGTGCCAAGCTAGTGTGTGAGGTTGGAATGTCACAGAAATGTGCATTTGCTTTATTAACCAGAAACCTGCAAGGTTTCATGCAAAATCTCAGGCCCTTGCTGCGGACATGCTCTTGTTTGAGAGTTAGGCTACCACTGGACTTGGGACCAGGGATATTTTCACTTCTTCGTCAGTATTTTTGGGGCTACTCTGCCCTGTTTGGAGTTTGGACCAGATGACCCACTGTGATTCGTTCCAACTGTACCCATTTTGTGATTTCCCTTGGTTTTCAGGTAAAAATTTGAAAATCTGCTTTTACAGTTCCACGTTTAAGACTCATTTCTTTCAGCTTCTTTGGGGCTGTGTAATTTCTGTCCTAAAGTTAAATCCAAGAGTCTTAAGTTTTAAATTCAAAGCAACAGTTCTGGAGTCACTGTTCCTTGCACAGCTTTTTCTCCATAAGTTATGTAGTATAAAGTATAGATGCTGAACACGTGAAATTCCCTATGGATTTGCTTTCGCTGAAAAAAGTTTGAAAAACTTGAGACTGTAATTTAGGCAGGTCTTTGGGAATAAATTCTCAGCTTCAGTTCTGTGAAGTGCATGTTCTTTCTTTTATCCCTCTTAAAAAGCATGTGGGTGAGAAACTTGCAATGAACCTAAAACTGAGGATTGAATAACTGTATTTTATTTATGCTTTTCTCATAAAACCTGTGTCTAGTGGCCAGGGGAGACAGTCCTTTGCAAAGAGGTTTATGCTGGAGTAAGCTGCTGCTGTGTAAGGCTGTTCATCGATTGATGAAGCACATTTGTTTCCAACCCCCTGAAAACTGAACAAAGGAAGCAACAGGCTGTCCAGCACTGCTGCCCTGTGCTGGGATTTCTGGTCGGGTGGGGCTGGCCATGAATATGTATTGCATTACAATTGTACCGAGTTGGGTGATTAGGCGGGCTTAGCATTGTTTTAAATGCTGTAAATGGTTCCTCTCGGTTTTGTGGGGAGCCGAAGTGTTTGTCTATCTGTCTGTTGGGATTTCAACTCTATTAAACCAGAATATTTAAGTGTCTCTGGTCAGATTTATGCCGGTGCTGTCCCTTGTGCCTGTAGTGTGAGGCAGGGACGCTGCTAATGACTCGATTACAGCAGCTGTAAAGGGCATTTTCCCAGAATACTCCTAAATCCTCTGACAGGCTAGGCAAAAAGTCCTCCACTTGCTGGAATAGGCAGTTGTGTACATGTGTACCCTGTTTTCTCAGGGTACAGCCAAACGTCTGAGAAGCAGGATAAAGCCTTGCTTTGTGACACGGCCTCTGCTATCCCTAAAGTCCTTCCTTTTTGTGTCTTTGCCAGGTGTGGCTTTTATAGATGGACCAAATGTGTGGCCACTGGTGAGAATCTATCGAGGTGGCTTTCTCCTGATAGAATTCCTCTTTCTCCTGGGTATCAACACGTATGGCTGGAGACAGGCTGGAGTCAACCACGTCCTCATCTTCGAGCTCAATCCCCGCAGCAACTTGTCCCATCAACATCTCTTTGAGGTGAGCAGGAGGGATTGTAGGAGTGGCTGAGCTGTGCTGCGGATCAGCAGGAGAAATCCTGCTCCGTTTCCTGGCAAGGACTCCTAATACAATTAGAAGAGGAAGTTGCTGAAGTCTGATTAGATTACAGGATTGAGCACTGCTCTCCCTTTTCTTCTAATGAGAATACATTGAGGTTTCTCGGCTGTGTTTTCCTTAGGTGTCTGTGTGTTTTTTTCCTGCAGATTGCTGGTTTCCTGGGCGTTTTGTGGTGCCTGAGCCTGCTGGCGTGTATATATGGTAAATTCACCTACATCCCTATGCAGGTGAACCCACTCATCTTGTACGGCTTCATGTTGCTTTTTCTCATCAACCCTACCAAAACCTTATATTACAAGTCCCGTTTCTGGCTGCTCAAACTATTGGTAAGTGTCAAACCTGCTTTAAATAAATAACTTTTTTTTAGTGCTGTGGCTGAGCAGTAGCTGTGAAGTGTTTACAAGTGTCACTAACCCTCAGGAAAGGGGTGCTGGGGGATGCCTGTACCACTGTGGTTTATAGAGCAGACCTGATCAGGTGCTGACTGCAGATAGCTTTTGAGGATGGGTTTGCAGAAGCTTATTCTGCTTCCTGTACCAGTTGACTTCCTATAGACAGCTGCTTACAAACTTGTGCATGTATGGGGAACCCTTGGATATCCTTGCTTGTTTGTTCCTTAACCCAGTGACACAGTTTGAGTAGAGGTGCAATGCTCTAAGGCAAGGCTGCGTGAGTGCTCCTCAGCCCAGACTGGGACAGTGGCCACCTTGAGAGGGTTCACCGATGGAGAGAGAACCTTTAAAAAAGTTACTGCTTATAAAATTATGTTCATGGGTGGGGGTTTTTTTCCAACAAATCTGTTTGTGCTCTTAAACAAACTCTTTATTTGAGACCGAGCTCTTTATTTTCCTGTGAGATAAGTCTGGTAAATTCAGTGTAAATATGCGTACTGCTTCAGTGTTCCAGTTATAGGTGGGAGCTCTGGAAGAATAGTTTTCAGCCTTGCTGGGTGACTCATGAGTTTCTTCCCAATGGCTGTTTAACAGTTCATCCCCACCCTGTGCACCCTTTTGAATTGGCTTTAATCAAGTTGGTTCCCCTGATGCCTTATTCTTGCTGGCACTGCTCTGAGAGCTCTGGGCAGAAGAGGGTTTGGCTGGCTGGTTTTCTTTGTAGAATCATTTTAATGCCGATTAAAACAATTAACTTTATCTGGAACACGGCAGAGATGAGACACAGCATCATGCTTTGAGGCCGTGCGTGCAGGTATGCACACAGTGAATTAACCTCTATGTGCTCACCTCAGCTTTTTGATTTGCTGGCTTCTATTCCAGCTTCTTCCTTTGTGCCTTCCAGCACTCAGCCATCCCTCACAGAGGTACCTTTAGTCCCAAGCCTCATTAGCCTGACTGCTGTCCCCTGGTGTGAGGGGAAGCACTGGATGTGCTTTAAGCACATGAGCAATATCTGTGCTAATTTACCTTAATATCTTGCCAGGGTGAGATTCTCAGCCTCCACAGAGCTGTTAGGCTGTTTGCAGCTCCTGCCCTGTCCCAGTGATCTCCAGGCTGCCCTGCAGTCTGAGACAGAGTTGTAGGATCATGGAATGGCCTGAGTTGGAAGGGACCTTAGAGATCATTGAGTTCCAACTCCTGGCCATGGGCAGGGACACCTTCCACTGTCCCAGGCTGCTCCCAGCCCTGTCCAACCTGGCCTTGGACACTTCCAGGGATGGGGCAGCCACAGCTCTGGGCAACCTGTACCAGGGCCTCCCCACCCTCACAGGGAAGAATTTCTCCCCATTATCTCATCTACACCTACTCTCTATCAGTTTTAAGCTGTTCCCCTTTGTCACTAAATGCCCTTGTAAACAGTTTCTCTCTCCATCAAACCAGAATCATGGAATATCTTGAGTTGGATGGGACCCATAAAGTTCACTGAGTACCCTGAGTGTGCAGAGGACAATTCATCTCAAGGTCTCCTAGGGAAAAAAGCTTCATCAAAATGCAAGATCACCTTAATGGTGGGAAATGACATGGTACTCGTGTGCATTTATGTGGAAGAAGGAAGGGGAAAGAAGAGGCCAGACCACGTAAAGAGCACCTTTTACTGTGTGTACTTGACCAGCTGGGTGTATTTTATTTCTCCATGCAGCTGCCAGCAGCTCTCTGGGTGAAAGGAGGTTTAAATAGTGCAAGTCTTAGAACTGTGCTGCTCACACAAAGTTATGTTTGGTGAACATTTTTCTTCACATGCTTCGTATGTTTCATTTCCAGCCAAGATGAAATCTGACATATCAGGTGTAGCAGAGCATTACTGGCACTTCCAGGTTTTCTACAACCAAATCAGGGGCATGCTTGAGTGTGTTGCAGCATTTCCTCATGGATCTGGGAGGCTTTCTGCCTCCACCTGTGATCAACATCGACTGCTTGTCGAGGGTGGGATCTCTTGTGCTCTTCCCTGAGGGATGGCGATTTACATCAGAATTGATCTTCCTCTGAGTGAAAAAAGTTATTTAGCCTGTAGTAAAGTCTAATTCCCCTGCCAGGCTCTTCTTTCTTGCCTGTGTGCTTTGGTGAGCATTCCTTGGGCCTTAGCTGCCAGATGAGAAGCCCCCGAGTGCCCTTGTGTGGGCTGGGGAGAGCAGCTCGCCTGGAGGAATTGGATCTGAGCACAGGGAATGGCACAGTGTCGCTGTGCCCACGCTCCCTGCAGAAGCTGAATGGCCACAAGTGCAGGGAGCCTGTCTGTAAGAGGTGAAAAGCTAGGAAGTGTTCAGCTCAGCTCAGATATCTGGCATCTCAGCACTTCCTAAAAGTGCAGGGATCAGCACCAGGAAGTCTGAGCTCAGGCTGTGGAATTGTTGATAGAGAATTGCAACTGGTTATTGAAACTGAGGTGCAACTCCAGCTTCTGGTATTTTATGACTATATCCTTGTCTGGAGGATGTTGCAGACACTTCTCAGCTGGGAAGCGAGGAGGTGGCTGTGGTGCCTCCACTGCCAGCACACCCTGGAATCTGGGCTGCAGCTCCAGCTGTGCCTAGGCAGGAGCCACAGTGCCTGGCACATGGCATTCAGAGGGTTCAGGTGGCAGCTCAGGTTCTGGAGGATAGTTGGCTCGGGTGCTAGTGCCAGATATGCCGTGGATCTATCTGTTGACTCCTCCTCAGCTGTAAGCTTTAGGAGGAAAACTTCTACTCTCTTAAGAAAGTTTTATTCTGTTACCCGGCACTGCTGAAGTACCTCTCCCTGAAACTAAATAACAACAAGAATATTATTATTTCTTCTTTTCTTTTTTTTTTTTTTTCCAGGGAGATCTGTCTGTAAAGCTATTTTCACATTCCAGTTGCTTAGCTAGTCTTTGTTCATGGACAGAACAATGGTCTATGATGAAATAGATAAAGTATCTGAGAGTGTTGGGAAGAGGGAGGAAAGAGCTTTTGCAAGGGAAGACTGGCATGGTCTTTGACCTCTGCAGAAGCTGTTCTGCACCTGGGCACCCTTGAAGACAGAGCTCCCTAAAGGCTGGCCCTGTCTGATCCTTGGGAATAGATGCCATCCAGCATGAGCACAGAGCTTTCTGGGCCAAGATCCGTATCTGCTTCATGCCACTAACTCTCAGTCCCCTATTTGGCTTTGAGAGTTTAGGAGCAGAGCCTTAACTCTGCATTACAGGCAGAGTGTCAGGCCTTGGCTGGGGTCCGGAGCTGTGCACCCTTCAGGTTAGTAAGGAGAGCAGTATAAAGGATCAGTGTTAGCCTGTGCTTTCATTAATTTAAAGGCTCATAAATCCCAGAATGACCGGATGGCGCTGGTGCCGTCTCTGAGAAATTGGCCATTAGTAACTCTAACTAACCGGGTAGGAAGAGGGGTAATCAAAGCTAATGGAGCAGAAAACTGTCTGCCTCGAAAGGAGCAAAACTGCTGCTCAGGCTTAGAGGGAGAGTGGCCTGGGATTGAGGGGGAGTCCGACTGACAGGCAATAGGATCTTCTCCGCCCTTTCTTTAACCCTTTCCCTGCTGGAGGCATTGCCAGGCCCAGTAACAATCCTCACTTTCACAACTTCTAACACCAAAGAACAACTCAGGAGTTAAGGAAACCAAGGCATGACCAGACTAATGGCTGTGCTGAGGGTCTAAATCCAACTGACATTAAGTGTGAGGGGGAAGGTAAGTGTGGAAGATGTCAATAGACACGATATAAGTGCCTGAAAGAAAGTGCTGATCAAAGTAGGGGGGCAACAAGAGAAATGGAGCTGTGTAGAGCTCTTAAATGGAGACTGGGAATTTCTGGGAAAGAACTTGGTTCGAGGAGACTGGGCTGTTTTGCCAATAAGAACCAAAAGGCTGGGGGGCCTTTTGGTATAGATGCATACGGGAGGAGGAAAGCAGGCATGTTCCTTGTACTGAAAGTGAGGAGACAGTTATCCTTTTTTGTCAGCAGGAGCAAAAGGTCAGCAATAAATCTTCAAGCGTTTCTGTTCTTTCCATATTTGTTCAGTTCTCTAATGTCCTGCCGCTGCATTTGGATGCCTTTGACACAGCCATGAATTATTCCTGCTTTGTTTTTCCTGACAGTTTCGAGTATTCACTGCTCCCTTCCACAAGGTAGGCTTCGCAGATTTCTGGCTGGCTGATCAGCTCAACAGCCTGGTTGTGATACTTATGGATTTGGAATACATGATCTGCTTCTACAGCTTTGAGGTTCAGTGGGACGACAATGCTGGACTTCTGGCAGATACAGGTAGAGTAATGCTGATGACCCCCGTGAGTGTGGTCAAAATGACCTGAAAAGCACTGAGCCAGGCAACTTCCTAATTGTCTGTTTTAAGAGGGTTATTAATGGTACAGGAAACTAAAATAATTGGCATTTCTTGTAAACATGGCATTAGAGAGATTCTCCCCTTTCTTAGTTCCATCCAGAGAAATGGAATTTCACATCAGTGTTCATTTCCTAATCCAGTCATTTGGCCCGATGTGTATATCCATCAAAGAATTCAGACACAGTGCTCCTGATTGGAAAGAGAAATCCATTTTCCTGGCATTGTTGTTTTATTTCACAGTAGTTTAACCATGTATTTGCCTTTAGCCTCTTCCTGTTGCTCACCATGAGAATCCTGAGCTTGTTAAGCACAGTTTTCTGTGCTGTAGCCTGGTTCTTACAGGCTCCATCACCGTACCCTGAAGCAAGAGAGGAGGGAGAAGTTCCTTGGTGCCACCTCTGATTCAATTTGAGTTGATGTTGTGCTGCCAGGGTTGTCCATGCTCTGTCTTCCCTTCTTTTCTAGCCAGAAGGAGCACAGAGCTGGAATGCGAATTTTGACTTTGGCTTTCCTGGTGGCAAAACAGCACCTGTCTCCTCAGGGGTGGGGCTGCTGACTTTCCATTTTAAGCACTGACTGCTGGCAAATCACATTGTCTGATGGTTTTGACACTTGCTGAGAGAATTTGCTGTGTGCTTCAATAAGCATCAGTGTTCACTTTGTTCTTCCAATCTGTCTGATCTTTCCCTTCATTTTAAGAGACAGCGTAGCGAGCAGCTAAATATTTACTTATTAAAAATAAAATTAAAATACATAAAGCAACTGTGTGCATAACAGTCTGTCCTCTTCCAATCTGAGCAGTGGAATGATCGCACAGTGTTTTGGGATAAATATCAGCTAATAATGTGTCTCCCTTAGTGCGAGTAAGAAACAAATGAATGTTAGGCGGGGGCTGTTTGGTGTAGATGTGCTGAGTGAGACAGCAGAAGAATAGGGAGCTCTTGGGGGGTTCCAGGAAAAGCTGAGGGATTCCTGGAAATTACTTCAATAAAAAGAAGGTTTTCAAACATGGAGGGGGGACCCAATGGCATGGTGGTGTAGTTGCTTCTCACCCCAGTTTTTGAATCCAGACTATGCGTTGGCTTTGCTTTTTGAAAACCAAAGCGAAAAACGCCAAACCCAGTCCCATACTGAAATATGTTTTTTCCTATTACAATGCACAAGAAAAACAGGTCAAGGACATCTTGGGCAAAGTAGCCTTTTAGAGCTGTCCTGCCGAGTTTCTAAGTGCTCTCCCATTTATGCACAAAAAACCGATGTGGAAGCCCTTTTGTAATTTCATCTTTAATTTGATTATTCACAGTACTGCCAACAGCACTGAGCACATTTAAAAATATGATTCTAATGATTTCTAATCTTGCATGTTAGTTATACGGGCAGGACTGAGGGAATTAGAGGGTGATCTGTCTGGATGTGTTATTGATGTCGTGTCACCTCAATACCTCAAAGATGGAATATTGGGCTTCAGGGTCCTTTGGATTTCTTGCTGTTTGTGTGCCTCAGTACCAGGTGGTGATGGGGAATTGCTGCCATAACATGATACTGCAGACAGGAAGACACTAGAAGTTCTTAAACCTACTAACTCTTCATCTGGACAGCTCTAACTCCTGTTTTTCTTGCAGATAATCAGATTTGTAACAGCTACTCCTACGGAGTGAGAGCAGTTGTCCAGTGCATCCCTGCTTGGTTGCGATTCATCCAGTGCCTGCGCCGTTACCGTGATAACAAACGGGCCTTTCATCTGGTTAACGCTGGAAAATATTCCACCACCTTCTTCGTGGTGACATTTGCAGCCCTCTACAGCACTCACAAAGGTATTGGCGATTTTGGAGAATCTTTTGCGGCTCCTGGCATTTGCTTTTTGCACAAGAGAAAGCTCAGAATCCGGCATCCCATTGAAGCGTGAGCTTCTCATGTTTTGGCACCTGTGAAACATCTCTGGGGAAACGCAGGGGCCTGCCCAGCTTGTAAAGAGTGTTTTAAGATCTTATTTTAGGTGTTTTTCACATCCGTGGTCTGCTTAGAATTGCACTTAGGGAGCGTGGGAGGGAATTTTTAGGTTTCTCTTTTGAAAGGAGAAAGCTGAAATACCTGTCAGGTTTTGCTGTGAAGGGAGGTGAATGGGAGGGAGATGTATGAGGGAAGGGATAGCACAGATACTTCTCCCTTAGCATTCATGAATATTTAACCTGGATCATCTAAATAATCAGTCCATCATTCCTAAATGTGGAGGCATGTGCACAGTGCCAGGAAAAAATGCTCTCTCTGATTTTCCTGTGTGATTCTATCCATGTTTTTTCTGCAGCTGGTAAGGAGTTGTTTCCAATCCATTTAACTGCAGATTGAGCTCCGATCCCTGAAGTTCCTCATCTCCCTGGAAACGACAATTACTCGATTCTACTCTTGTTCTGAAGGGAAAAGCTTTTAGTTTCTGCACTTCAGGCAGTCGCCCTGCCTTTCATTGTTCTGAAGCCCTAAAAGCTGTATTCTTTCATTTGAGAATATCTCCCTTCTATATATCCAGAAATTAGCAACCACACACAGTTGTGAGCAATTACTTACCCTCGAATATTCCTGTGGTGAGGGAGGGAGAAGTGTTGAAGGCATGAGTCTAGTTAACATGCTGGGTTTTTGGAGGGGTGGCAGAGTTGTTAGAAACCTTCCCGTGGCCAAGAAAGGTCCGTGTTGACGTGGCTGGGCCCGGAGTCACACCGGTGGCGTTTTAATGGCAGGGAGGGGCAGCGGCCCAGGCTGGCTGAAGGCTGGGAGCTGGGCTCTGTGCCCAGGGGTGCACGGAGAGCTGGGGTGGGAGCAGCCCTGTGCACCTCCTCCCCACTGCTGTGTCCCCGGAGCCCGTTCCCATTCTGCCTGGTTCGCCCAGTGACTCTGCAGCCCTGCAGCCCGGTTAGTCACCACTGCCAGAGCTGAGATGAGACACGGACGCGTTGCCTGGCTCCACAGTCACTGCTTCTATCTTCTGCAGAGCTGCTCCGGGGAGGCTGACTAATGCTTCTGCCTCCCTCGGGGGGACGCAGTGCCAGAGCCTTCAGCTGGGGTACGGCTGGAACCAAGAGGAAAACCAGCCTCTGTCAAAATGTCCTGCCGAAGAGTTTGACCTCTTCCCACTGCCCTTGAGGTTTTTCATCTGTGCCAGTGTTGCTACCCTGGTTCTGGTTGCTGCCACGCATAACTGGTGTCCCCTTTCCCAGTCTGGCAGGGAGTGGGCTGTAATGAGGTGTTTATGAGCCTTGTTCCAGTTGCTGTGAGACGTTTCTGACTCCCAGCTTTTGTCTGTCCGGTTTTGTCAGTGGGAGTCAATGGCATGTAGCTGTTGGTGTCATACAAAAATAATTTGTGAGCTTTGTGCCCTTTGGAAATTACACGTTAGCACAGATTTGTACATGTCACTGTGCTGGGCTTTTCAGAGGGCTGCCTAAAGCCCGTGGCATGTCCCCTCAGCCCTGCAGGCCTGTTCCCATCCTGCCATAAATGCACTTTCTAGTGTGCTGTACCTGTTAAGAAGCCAGTTTTATCGAAGTGCTTTACATAGATTCCCAGTTTGTTTGGAACTTGGAATCAGATGGTCTATTAGCAAGCTGTTACAGTGCTGCCGTTGAAAATAGATGTGCTGCTTGCCCACACCTTCTCCGTGTCTGCCCAGGGACAGCAAACACCCATCTCTTACCTACTAAACATCTGCTGGGGGGAGCTGTGTGCTCTTCAGAAAGCGCTGCCCAAAACAGGTGTCCAGTTGGTGAGGATCCTTGCTCCTCAGACCTGCTCTAAATTTCAGTAACAGACCTGTTAATTGCTGTGGGATCAAGAGTTTTATTTAAACAGTCTCCCGCGCCTGTGCTTGCAAGCCTATGACTTACACCTCTGGAATGACAGCTTTTGACGGCCAGGAGAAGAGGGTAATCCGTGGCCTTTCCTTGGGGGGTCAGGTGATGGACACCAGTGCCTGTTCTCCGCTGGGAGGCCTGGGGACGTCACAGCCCTCTGAGAAGTCTCATCTTCCTCCCTTCATTTGAACACTGGGCAATCTGTAGCTGCTCTGTAGGTTTCAGCTTGTGCCTGCCAGTGGCGTGAAGATGGACTGTGTGGTTTGGGAGGGTTTGCTGGTGTGGAAAGCAGCTAATTCATACACAGTGCACTGGCAACACTCTGTGTTTTCCTGTGCTTGCTGCTGGAAAACAACTCGAACTAAACAAATGTACAAATGCCACCTTTATGTTTAAGTGGCGTTTCTGTTCTATCTTTGCATGGTATTCCCTCCTCCAAACCTCCTGTAGTGAAGGTTTCCCCCCAGCAGCACCATGTACTGTGGGGTCTTGACAAGTATCTGTTTCCCCAAAATATCCCTGTTTAATAATTCATATTGCTCAGGCAGTGCATAATTTTGATTCTTTCTTCCCTCAGAGAAGCCATTTCTTTACTTACTTTCCCTCCCTTGGATTTAGATGCAGGGTGCAATTTTCTCTGCTAATTGCAGTTTGCATGTCAGACCACTAAGATAGAAAAGTGAATTCTGTTAGGTTTCTGCTCTGAAACTTGCAATCCTGTTGCACTGGGATCAGACCAGTTTTACAGGGGTGGCTCCAAGCTGTCGTCTTGATATTCAGGTATCACTGGGATTAGGGAAGCAGAAGGGAGAGGAGCTACCACAGAACATGAGATTGGAGCAAGCAGTGGTGGCATAGATGAATGCTGACTCCAGCACAGCTCACAAACACAGCCACATTTCAGGGGCGACAGCAACAACACGAGGACAACTGTTGCTGAGCTCCCAGAGGAGGAATTCTCAGTATTTTTATATCTCCCAAAGGAATGGGAAGCAAAGGCCGTGTTCTGTAAATATAGTGCCGTGGGGTGTGTTTGCTCAAGCAGATGAGGCATGGCTGTAACTCAAAGCTACCTGGCAACTGGGGTGCCACCAGTCCCTGCCCACGCTGTCCCCCTCCTTCCCACCCTTGCTTTGCATTAAGGAGCTCAGTGCTGGCATTAAGTTCCCTGCCAGTGCTGAGTAGCCTTCCCCGGAGCCAGCCAACAGGGTATTGCATTGCCTTATTTAATCCCTACGGAAACCTGCATGCTGCTGGGGAAGCAGGTGATTAAGCCCGAGCCTGCGGCGGAATATTCACCCCGAGCGCGGCGTTGTTTTGACACGCAACTGCTTTCTGCTGTGTTCTCACTCTGCCAAAAGCAGCTGTGCTTTGCTTGACAAATGCACCAGTAAAGCAGCTCCCACTTCACCCAGCTTATCACAGAGTGGTTTGCGTTGGAAGGGACCTTAAAGATCATGGTGTTCCAAGCCCCTGCCATGGCCAGGGATACTTCTCACTATCCCAGGATGCTCCAAGCCCCATCCAGCCTGGCCTTGAACACTTCCAGAGATGTGTTCCACAACTTCTCTGGGCAACCTGTGCCAGGGCCTTGCCACCCTCACAGGGAAGAATTTCTTCATAACATCTAATCTAAACTGCCCTCTGTCAGTTTGTAGCCATTCCCCTTTGTCCTGTCACTCCAGACCCTTGTCCAAAGTCGCTCTCCAGCTCTCTTGGAGCCCCGTAAGGCACTGGAAGAGGCTCTAAGGTTTCACCAGAACCATCTGCTCACCTCTCCAGGCTGAGCACTGCCAGCTCTCTCAGTCTGTCTCCATAGCAGAGGTGCCTCATCCCTCTGAGCATCTTCATGGCCTCCTCTGGACTCACTCCAGCAGGTCCCTGTCCTCCTTTCACTGAGAGGATCCCAGAGAGGGAAATCTATGGGCATCCCTTCTTGTGTAAATTGTACTTGCATTAAGGAAGGCATACCTGGAATAGCCAGCTTTGGTTTCACTCCTCACTCAGACATGACTCAGGCTGTGTAAAATAGGGTTGTTACATTTAGGTGTTCAGCTCTTCTAAGAAACAGTTGTGTTGTACAACTCAGGGCATGCTGGTCACTTGCTAAGCTTTAGTCATGGTTTATGCTCCAGCCATATTCCTTGTAAAATGAGACATCATGGTTTTGCTGCTGACAGTTTTTCCTCACCTTGATGCCCCTTCCTCACATGGTGTCATTGGAAATACCTGGCTCACACAAAATACAGATTTGGCTTCTGTGCTTGAAGAACTGAGCTTCTTGAGTGCCTCTCTTTCATAATTTTCTTGTTTCGTGGGATTTGCTGGTTCAGTGTGACCATTTTTTGTTTTCCTTGCTATTGGGTTAAAATTGGCTGTGTGGGATTTTATCCTTTAACTGAAAGGCAGGATGGTTTATGGACATTGTCAGTTTGATTCACACACCTTATTCAATTGAATCCTTGTGGTCTGAGTAGTATCCTGCTATTTATTAACCTCTGAATTATTCCAGAGTTAACCCATGTGGCCTGGAAACTTGAGTAAGCATCTCCTCTTCCATCCCGCTCCCACGGTTTTTCCAGGTACTCCAAATGAGCCTGGTGAACACCAGTTGTCATTGGCATGGGGTGCCCTGGAGGGCCCTAGGTCGGTCTAAAATAATGGAACTGCCATGCACTTTCTCATTAAACAGCCCCGGAAACTGGCGGTAATTAAAAATACGGAAGTTAACTAAATAGGACTGTCTCTGCAGAGCAACGCTTCTCTCCGTGCTCTCACCATTGCTTCAGAAACAGGCTTCTCTGCAGGGATGTCTAATTTATGGTTTTTAAAGGCAGCCCTAAGAGAAAAGGGCCAAGGAATAGAGATGTGCAGTGTCAAGGCGAGAGCCATCCTGCGATTAATGGCTTTTGCAGGAAGGTGTTGGGCCGTCCCTTATTAATAGTGAAGTTCAACCAGGTCTGACCAAGGAAGATGAATGGGAAACGTGTGCTGCTTTTGGAAAATGCAGTGGAAGATTCCCAGGTACCTGCTGCCCACTCCTCATTAATCTCGACGGCTTCAGCCGCTCCCAGCGGTGACACCATGTCACGCTGGAACAGATCACTGGTTCTGCCACGCTCCGGCCCCATGCGGGGCCCCGAGGAGGGCTCTGGCTGCCAGGGGCAGGATGGCGATGCACAGCAGGAAGGGGGACAGGCTGGGTGACATGCAGCTGTGCCGCTGGGGGCCGCAGCAGGGACCTGGCTGCACCTGAGCTCTGCTGTTGTGTCGCTTAGCCCCTGTCATTCCTGTGTTAGGAGCTGCAGGTCGCAGCCCCCGTGGAGTGAGGCTGCTGGTGGGTGGGACAATAAAGCACTGTGATCCTACGTGCTTACAGCAGGAGACAGCAAGGTGGTGTGAGAACTGGGACTGAAATGACAGCAGTGCAACAGTGTATGGTCCCCCAGCTGAGGTAGATAATTTCATTTTTAGGGGGTGGGGCAGGGCAAAATATGTGTAGAATTTTTGTAAGCACAAAACTTAAAAAAAAAATCAGAAAAGAATGAAGCAAGTAGCATTTGTGAGATCCTGTTCCCTTACTTCTGTGTTGGTACAAAACCTCCCATCTCTCCCCCTCTTCCTCAGCACTGAAAGAGCTGTCAGCATTTGATTTAGGTGTCACAAGAGCCTTGCAGAGTGCTTGGATTGACCTCTTGAAGTAAAACAAACTTTGTAATGGGATTAACTGGCTTCTTTCTTAATACTTGCCGTTTTTACACGGCTCCCCTTAGCACAGCACACTGGCAGCTCCACCAGGATGATTATTCGGAGCCAAAACATGCACCGTCTGTCACATTGCTGTGAGCTAGGATGAATTTTTGTCTGAAACCCTGTCATCCCGTGCCCAGGAGGCCTGCAGTAATGAGTTGTGTTCATTAGGCAGTCTTTCTGATCCTTTCCATCAGAGCAGCAGCAGTGTCATTAGTGAGGAGTTGGGAGGCATCGCCGAGGGCAAACATTTCCATCCTGGCCTCTGACCTCCTCCCGGCTTGCACGTGGAGCTCTGTGGCACCCTGGTTCCTCCTGCTTTCATGCTGGCTCGCCTGGTTGCTTGGAAGCGGGGAAGAGTGAGGAGTATCCCGGGGATGCTGCGGCAGGAGCGGCGCGGAGGTGCTGGGGAGCCTGCGGTGGGTGAGCGGGGACGGAGAGCGGGGACGGCGGCCCCTGCCCGGTGGGAGCCTGGGAAGGGGGATCCAGAGCCATTTGGACAACTGCCGCCTCACCCCGCGCATGGACAAGGCATCAAACCCCACTGGGGAGCCTTGCCCTGCTTTGCAGGCCCGCAAATAGGATGTCGGTGCTGACCTCGGCACCCCACGGCTCCGTGAGCCCTGCATTTGCTTCCTCAGCTGGGAGGAGACGGGCATTAATAGCTGGGATTTGGGAAGTGGACCAAGAGTACGGTTGTGTCACTTATTGTGCCTTTGTGTTAAAGGTGGCTGGGGGAGTGGGAATGCTAATGAATGAGGTGGAAGTGAAAAAGGGTGACCTGCTGATCCTGCGTTTCACAGGCACTTAAGGGGGGAGGCCTGACCTTCTTTTAATGGAACATTTTAAGAAAAGCAAGTGACTGCATTACAAGCAATCTTCCTGTCAGATACACACAGGTCTGGAGTCTGTGGTGGTGCAGAAATGTAGGAGATGCAATCATCTAACAAATTTTTTTTGGTTGCTTTTAAAAGAAGTAAATTTTGAAAGAATCTGCTGTTGGATGTCAAAGCACTATAGAGGTAGCAGATGACATGGTGTCCCCATCCCCAAATTGTCCATCAAAGGCCCTGATTATCATGCTATTCATTTCTGATGGTGAATCCAGATATTCTTATTAGTGAGACTTCTGGCAAATACTTTGATTGGAAACCCCATCCTTCTCAAGGTAGCGATTAAACTTTCCCTAAGAACACTTCTCAAAAGCTACAGAAGGCACCAGAAGAACCAGCTCAAATCTCAGCCATGACTGATCAGCCTCCTCCGGTTTGCAGTTAAATTACACTTGTCTGTGAGGTACGAGCCATGAGTTTGCTGCCGTGTCTTGAAATTAGGCACACTCATTTTGTCCTACAAAACCGATGCAAACCTGCAGAGGGTTTTTAATCCAAACATGATTTTGGAATTTCCCTACTCTGCAAACACAGACTCGTAGCTAGGAGAAGAGATGAGATGGTGCCTCTTGACAGTTCTTCGCTGCTGCTTTGCTTAAATTGTGCCCGGAGGCGATGGCAGAGGTTTGCACAATCCAAGGGAAGGTTCTTAGGGAAGAGTCGGTGTTTGGCAGAGCCCGTCAGCGCACGACGGTGAGTCCTGCGTGTGCTCCTCTGGGTTATTTTTGCCTTTTAACTGCATTAAGTCCCCTGTCATGTCCTGGCTCTACCACTGATCAGTGCTGAACAGCAGGACGTGCTGGCTGGGCAGAAAGGCAGCACTACCCGCTCATTAAGATATCTAATTACTGAGGGGAGAGGTAATGCTGCGCTTGGAGCACTGAGGTGTTAGACAAATGCTTGGGGATGTCACTCTGATGGCAGTTCTTACGTAGATAAGTCACTTCTGGCTGTCACCCTGCTCTGTGGTGTGCTGGGATGGAGTTCAAGGGCACACACCATCCCTAGGCCTGCTCAGAGCTGTGCTCGCCTTGCACACGAAATACAGTTGTGCGCTGCTTCTGCCTAAATCTGTGACTGAGGCTGGGTTTGGCAAGCCTGGACCGAGAGCTGTTTAGCTGGCAGAGTTGCTGCGGCTGGGTCGGTGTTGCCTGATGTAGCAGGGCTTACCTGGCTGTGTTCCCTGATAACCTCCTGCTTCCTCCAGCCTTTATCAGAGCGTTCCCCAGCAGCACAACCCGCGGTGGGTGACTCGCCAGGAATGCTTATCGAGGGCCATTGTGCTCTTATCCAGGCCTTCAATAATACATGGCATTGATTTTCGCTGTGCTGAATACTATATGGTGTTTACATTCCCCGGAATAATTCAGCAGGGTAAACAGATAGTATTCTTTGGAGGCAAAGTCAATATTAACAGCGCTGGGAGAGCACTCGCTGTCTCTCTTTGATGGAAAGCAACCTTTCCTCTTCCCTGTGTTTCGAAGGGGCTGCAGTTGCTGCAGAGCAGTGTTCCCTCAGAATGCCAGTCAGATGCTGTGGCCCCTGGGGCTGGTTTGGGGATCCACGATATTGTCTATCAGCAGTTTTTGCAGGCAGTAAATTCTGCTGCTGCAAGTGCCTTTGGCTGTTTTCTGGGACTGTGGCCGTTCACAGCTTCAGTTCAAAGGTGGGAGCCATCCATTATTTATCTAGTTGACCTTCTGGAGCAATTTGAGGTGTATTTGTGCAGAGTATCTGCTGGAATTGCACGTTACAGGGTAAACTGAGGATGCTAATGGGAATTCTGTGGTGAAGACTTCACACAGCACCCGTGGCTGCACGCTGCTTCCCACAGGCTCTGTGGCCAGCGCAGGCAGCCGGGCACTGTGGACTCAGATAGCCCCTATAACCCCCATAACTGCACACCTCCAAGCTGCAGACGTGGTGATGTGAGCACTGAAATCAGCCCTTCCTCAGGGTTAGAGCTGCACCTGCAGCTCTAGAGGTTTTGTGCTGGTGCTGTTCTGCCCTGCACGTGGTGCTTTGAATACCAGTAGCTCGGGAAGTTGCTCCGTGGTGGTGCCCTTTGGAGCATGGAGTAGGAAGGCCCTTTGTGCCTCTCTTGGGTGGATGTCACTGGTGCCGGAGGTATTGGAAACCTCCTCTTTCCTTCCTGGAGAGGCTGAGATCTGCCAGGTGTCCAGAGTGCTTCTCTCACCCAGAGACTCTCTCCCTCTCTCATGGCTTTTGGTGTTTTCTAGCACATCATTAAACAAAGAAAAAACACACAGGATGAAACAGTTCCTGCTTAAATAGACCCTGACATCATCATAAATATGCAGAGCTCTGTATTGCTCCTGGAAAACCGGCAGGCCAGGAGTTGATGGAGCCTCTGGGCAGAATATGAATGCCTTGATTTTCTCTCCCCCTGAGCAGCAGTGAAGAGGGCTGCTAGGACCAGCCAGCAGAGACCCAGCTGTAATTGCTTGCCTGGAGCAGTAACATATTTCTGTACACCAGCTGAATACCAATGAGGACAGAAGGAAGGAAGGTATCAAACAGAACTGCAGGCAGGAGGAAAAGGAGGAGAGGTGATTAAAGGAAGGACTCGGAGGCCAAGACTAAAGACAATAGGCTAGTTCTGATTAGGGCATTTTACCAGGGAGTGATTGGGGTTTTAATGAATTTTTTCAGGAGCTGAATTCATTGCAGAGCTGGTTGGTGAGAAAGGGAGCAGGAGCAAGGAGCCAGCAGTGCGTGACCTCAGGTGCCACTAGAAAAGGCTGCTGCAAAGATAGAGGCATGGAAAGGGAACTGAGCCCAGGATAACTTAACTGAAAGCAAGCACATCCTTTTGAGACTGGTGAGATCAGATTTCTCACTTGGGCCTTTTTCTTCCCACTTCTGCGTTCTGTAATTGCACACAAGAACCTGTGCCACATGCTCTGGGATGACCCTGCTCGAGCAGAGAGGTTGGGCCAGGTGACCCACTGTCCCTTCCAACCTGAGCCATTCTGTGATTCAGGTTTAAGCAGCGAGAACCTTTGAAATCCCCTTCCTATGTAATTGCCAACTTAGGACAGAGTTTTGTTCGCCCTTTATGTGGCTGGAGATGATAATCAGGGGGCAGACCGTCCCCTCCGTGAGCACGGAACTCCAAAGGAGCTGCCCAGCAATGCTTCCCTGCTCTTCTGCCTGCACCTGCAGGGCATGGCTCAGGCCAGGATGTGATGGGTGGTGCTGGCTGCACTGCCTTCTCTGTGGCTGCTCCGTGAAGGTGTGGAGTAAGACTCAGTTTATTGGAATTCTGTCCTTAAGGGAAAAAGAACCAAACCCAAAGCAGCATGATGTAACTTTGAAGCCTAAGGTGAGAGGAAGCACTGCAGCCTCACAGGGTGCTTTGAAAGCACATACAAGCCATGAACTGCCTCTGAATTATCCTTTAGGATCTGGTAGTGGGAACTAAACATGGAGATCTAGTGAGCTAAAAATAATGCTGGAAAGAACGGGCTTAGTGTCTCATGAGTCACTGCATGTCAGCATCTGCCTTTTCTTCCCAAAATAATGTCGTGGAGGCTGTGGAGGAGCAGAGAGGGGGCAGTGAAACCTGGCAGTGCAGCCCTCATTGCTAAGCTCCAAAACCCTCACCTGTGTCCCTTTCTGTGGGCAGCTGCATGTTAAAAATAGATGGGGAGAGGCTGTTTCCAGGCAGCAGCAGCAGCAGCGTGAGGTACCTGGGCATCGGAGCCCGCGTTCTGCAGGACATGTGCGCTGCTCCCGGCTGACGTCATGGCTCTGCAGGGACCAGGAGCGCCATGTGAGACCCGTGTGTTGGCCAAGCTGACCGTGGGGCGTGTGCTCAAAGGCTTCCAGCCTTGCCCCAGAGCAGGGAAGCTGCTCAGACCTGGGAGTTGCAGCGGTCCCGTGCCCTTCTCCTCCACTGACAGTGCAAAACAGGCTTTGCTGCATCAGAGGTTTGCATGTGGATTTGACCTATATCCTGCACATCATGTTCAGGAAGCCTGACAGGCATAGTGGGAGGAATGTGCTCTCATTTTCACCTCCATTAATTTTATCGGGTTGCTGTGTTACCTTTGGATCATAATTGCCAGAGCTACAGAGGGAAGGTGAGGGCAAATTGCCCTGTTGCTCCCTGGCTGATCAGCTGCAGGGATTCTGTTTTGGAGCCACTTACATGGGAAAAGGTGCTGTCACATAGTGTGGCTGGGTTTGGGCTGAAAACGTCTTTTCTGTACCGGAAATGTTACTTGCTTTGTTAGAGAGAATCGGTGAACGAGCAGTTGCTGAGGCTGCACAGAAAGGAGATATTCCTGCTAGCAGCCAGGTGCAAAATGTCACAGCATTCCAAAGCATCATAATCTGTTTTATTTGTATGACTTTTTTGAGCCAGCCTTTCAAAAGCAAACAGAATTACCAGATCTGTTTGGTTTTCCCCAGCCAGCTGATGTAGGGAATTGTAGCCGAATTGAGAGCAGTGTAACCTTTTCAGGGGGGAGTGGGAAACTACTTAGTTGGAAAAACATATCCCCAGGTGAGCAGATGGTGGGCCCACAGTCTCCTGTTCCCGAAGAGGAGCTCTGTGTGGGTATTTAAAACTCTGTGCAGAGCCTGCTTTAGGATTTGTGCATGTTAATGTGTTGCTGCCTTTTCCCTTGCCACCACGACCTCTGAAACGGCTGGTGGTAATTCCTGTACTGCTCATTCTCTTCAGGCTTTTCGTGCACTAATTCGCCGTTGTTTATGTTAATGCAAACGAAAATATTTTCTTACCGAGCCCTCGTAAGTGAGCGCTGCCTCGCTGCTGTAGCCTTCGTAGAAGCCCGTGTCCTTTGTGAAATGTGGCCCTCAGCTTCCACCTGCTGTTCAGAGCCAGAACGGCAGCTCTGCCAAAAGCCCAGGAAAATAAAAATCACGGACTATCCTGAGCTGGAACCCACAAGGGTAATCAAGTCCAGCTCTTGGCCCTGCACAGAACCATCCCCAAGAATCCCACCGTGTGCCTCAGGGTGTTGCCCGAACGCTTCCTACACTCTTGGCTTGGGACTGTCACCACTTCCCTGGGAGCCTGTTCCAAATACTAGTGTAAATTTCAACCCCAGGTGCTAAAAGGTGAACAAGGTAAAAGTGGAATTTAAATAACAATATCAAGCAGGCCCTGCTAAGGCTTTTGGTTTGGTTCATATTGGTATTAGATGCATTTTCCCAGAACGTGGATTATAGAGGTGATTTCTGCTGGTCAAATCCAGCAGTTTGTAGCTGTTTCAAGAAGGGATGTGCTCTCAGTTCCACACAAGTGTGTTGTTGTTCTCTTTTGCAGCTAAAAACCACAGTGACACCCAAGTGTTCTTCTACCTGTGGATTATCTTCTGTTTCATCAGCTCTTGCTATACCCTCATTTGGGACCTGAAGATGGACTGGGGTCTCTTTGACAAAAATGCTGGTGAAAATACCTTTCTCCGAGAAGGAATTGTCTACCCACAGAAAGTGCGTATGCAGCCTGCTCTTACCTTGGGAAAGGCTTGTGGTGTTTGAACCAAACTCGCGGAGTTTAGAGCATGTTGCAGTTGACCACTGGAGCATTTGAATGCTACAGGCTGGGATTTTCCTGGCAGTAGAGCTGATTTGTTTCCAAGAGATCATTTCTGGTTTTGCTTGAGATTGAGCAGCAGATTCTGTAGCTTCCTGAAGACCCGATGAGGCCTTTTCGGTGCAGAGGTGCCTGCTGAGCTGTTCTGTCCTTGTTGTTCCCCAGGCATACTACTACTGTGCCATTGTGGAAGACGTCATCCTGCGTTTCGCGTGGACCATCCAGATCTCCCTCACTTCCATGCAGATCTTCCCCTACGCTGCTGACATAATTTCTACCGTGTTTGCCCCACTCGAGGTGTTCCGGTAAGGCTGCTGGGCCGGGCAGCTCACTTCTCTTTGGTTTGTTTTCATATGTGCACTCTGCAACATCGACATGGGGGGAAGAGCCTGGATCCTTGGGCATGGAATAGACTGGTCTTTATTCCAAGGAGTTAATCCAGTTCCTGGGATTAACAGGAATATTTAATCCAAGCAGGGTGCTGAGTGGAGAAAGGGGTAGGGGGCTCTCCCACAGTGTGGAGCTGAGTCCTTCACACAGAATTTGCAGTTCCTTCTGAACAGTGACATAATCTTGAGGGGTTCGTTTTTACCAAATTTCTCCTTGAGATTTCCAGTTGAAACTGCACTTGAGTCTCAAGTTTCCAATTTTCAAACCTCTGCTTCTTTTCCACATGCTAATTTGTATTGTGCGTCATCGATTTGGATGCTGCAAGGTTCCAGGGCTCTTTAAATGCCTGTACTGCTGCTGGAAACCCACCCCCACAGCTTCCTGGAAAGAACTTGAAGCTGACCCTCACTCACATAGGTGCTAGAGGTGGCCCTTGGCTTGTAATGCCCGGTGCCTCCGTGCTGTCCATATTAGGGCTCTCATCATTAGGATAAGGAATAAGCCTGGCAGCTTCTGTTGTTCTCCAGAGGAAGGATGTTGTAGCAGGTGCTGCTGTTAGACACTGCATGTTTCTCCTTGCTCCCAGCCCACTCCCGGAGGCACACTGATCCTTGAGAATTCACTGGTACCCAGGTGCACATCCCAGTGCTTTGCCAAACGCAGGCCATGCCTGTAAAAGGGGAACTCAGCTGGTAATTCTCCCTTTTCCCATCCATCCATCCATCCATCCATGCAGGCGGTTTGTGTGGAACTTCTTCCGTCTGGAGAACGAGCACCTGAACAACTGCGGCGAGTTCCGTGCCGTGAGGGACATCTCGGTGGCGCCGCTCAACGCTGACGACCTGACGCTGCTGGACCAGATGATGGACCAGGAGGATGGCGTCCGGAACCGCCGCAAGAACAAGCAGTGGAAGCGCAGCCTCAGCGTGTCCCTGCGCAGGCCTCGCCTCACCTCACAGTACGTTTGGCCTCTGCTGCAGCAAAATCCTGCCCTGGAGCGGTTGTTAGTGCCCGGTGGGCATCCATGAGCCGGGAATCACGGGCTGGGAATCATGGGCTGGGAATCGGGCACCGATCGCAGCCCAAACAGTCTGCAAAGGGAGGACAGGTCCAGTTAGCAAACAAGTGTGCCTCTCTCTGCCAGGGAATTAATCCATCCTCTGCACATACTGGGGCTCTGGTAAACTATCAGAAAAGGGAGTGCCATTTTTACAAGGCTCCCCTCCTGCAGAAATAGTCTGCTGGAGGTTATAAATGCAAACTGGAGGAGAGGTTCTCCTTGACCAGACGTTTTGGGGACTTAAGATAAAGAGGGAGAGGGATCTTTTTATACCTCATGGTGACAGAAGGGGCAATGGCTTTAAACTGACAGAGGGCAGGGTTGGATTAGATATTAAGAAGGAATTCTTCCCTGTGAGGGTGGTAAGGCCCTGGCACAGGGTGCCCAGAGAAGCTGTGGCTGCCCCATCCCTGGAAGTGTCAAGGGCCAGGCTGCATGTGACCCTGAGCAATCTGGAGTAGGGAGTTGCATCCCTGCCTCTGGCAGGAGGGTTGGAACCAGATGATCTGTAAGGTCCTTTCCAACCCAAACCGTTCTGTGATTCTGTGTGATTCCAGTTATTCTTTAGTTAAGGTAAAATCTCAGACTCCTTCCTCTCTCAAATCTAAATCCATACATTTTTTGATTCCCGCCCATCATTCTCGCACCCCAAACATTTCCCCACCCTGCACCCCAGCCCCTGAACGTGTCCACCATGTGTTTTCCCTGCAGTGCCTGTGCTGCTCCGAGCCTGACAGGGCGCTGCAGTGTGCTGGTGTCCCTCCTGCCGCGCCGCACAGCTGTGGAGCCCTGCCCTTTGGCCAGGGAGCGAGCCCAGCCTCCTTAGGGATGCTGAGGCACCGCGGGTCAGGAGTGTTGTGCAATCCCTGCAGCACTGCATGGGAGGGGGGGCAGGAGGAGGAAGAGGAGGAGGAGGATGAGGGTGTGCTCTCGCCTCAGGGCTGTGCTTGGCTCTTGTCCCTGCTGGCTCAGAGTGCGCGGATGGGACCAATACCAACAGCCTGTGTGTGGCTGCTGGAGACTGAAAAACGTTCTGCAAAGGGAACGTGGGCCAGAGCCTGGTGGAATCCCCTCCGCCCATGCCCGTCTGCCCCTTGGACATGCAGTGAGGGAAGATGTGCCAGGCATATCCCAAAAGAACTTCCTGTTCTTTCCTGCAGCCCAGGGGAGGTGGGGCAGGAACACTCCTGGATCCTGCAAGGGTTTGGTGGAGCTCTGTGGGGAGGGCTGGGCGGGTGCTCCACGCCCAGCAGCACTGTGTCCCCATCCGTGTCACAGCCTGGCAGGTGACACTGGCCATGGGCACAGGTGACACTGGCCATGGGCACAGAGTGCCCGGTGTGGTGTGGAGTGGGCAGTGCCGCTGGAGGAGGATTGGCTGGGGCATCTTTACAGGGCTCTGCTACTCCCAGAGAGAGTGGGAGGGTGTGAAACAGTCCCAGTCAATTGTTTATTCCCCCTCTGCATAAGAAAGACATTTTTTTCCCTTTTTTTATTCCCCCAAGTGCACTGTGGGTTTGCTGTCTGCATGTCATTCCAGGAATTCCCTCTCCCCAGTGAGTGTTTTGTGTTTTGTTTTTTCCAGGTCCAAGGCTTCCGACACCAAGGTATTGATAGAGGACCTGGCGAACGACGTGAACACATGAGATGGCCGCGCTCTCTGATTCCGCATCCTTTGTTTTCTCGTTCTGTCTCCCTCCTCCCCAAGTAACCCGATCTCTGGTACAGATCCAGCTGAAAACAGGAGAAAACACTGAACACGTTTTCCGAGCTCTTCCAGACCAGATCCTATGGACTCCAACAAGCTCACTGTGTTTCGTTTCTTCTCTTCTGGGTTAATTTTAATGTTCTATTTTAAACAAACAAAAAACAAATAAAATATTTTACTTTGTTTTGCCAATAAAGAGGACAGTTCAGGAAAGAAGGATTGTTTACAGTCTCAACAAGGACATACAAACCTTATCTGGATAACGAAGCATCGTAGGGACTCCCTCACGGGACAGTGCCGAGAGCACACTCGGTTTCTGCTTGGCCCGGTTTTGACTGGTTGAAACCGGACTTTTTAAATCTGACTTTTTTTTTCTTTTTTTTGGTTGTTTTTTTTCAGTTGTTTGGTTTTTTTCCTTCATATCCAGCGCTGAGGCACTGGCTGCACTTGCAGGGAAAGTGCACTTAGAGCAGTATCTTCATTCATGAAGCTACTTTTTAATTTGATGTAACTTTTCTTATAATTTTTTGGAAATATGATGTATCTGTTGCATATAGTTTTCACATTATTTATGAAACTTAACAACCATATGAGAGTGATTTTGAGTCCTGTGCAATGAAGGTTGTAACGGTAAAGCAAAGTGGGGAATGTAGATCTCCATCTCCAGGGTTGTGGCGTGGTGCCCTGCAAATACCCCTCTCGTGAGACAACTTGCACCTGTGTGTACCTTCTCTCTCTCTTTTATTTCTCTTCAATTTTATTTTAAACCAAAGTTTCTCTTTCTGATATTTTTTTAGTTGCTGCTACTGCTTCTGGGCATCTCTTGTGCCGGTTCAAAGCCAACTTCTCCACATGTGAAAGTAGCGCAGATGATCCTAAGGAAAGGAGAGTTGGTTCCCACCAACAGCACAAAACACTGGGTGAACAAAGGCTTTGGAACTTCGTTCTCCAGATCAAAAAGTACTTTTCCAAGCCTTAGGCATGTCATGGGGGCACCTCAGTCCGAGCAGGGAGCTTTGCAGGAGTTCTCCAGCAGCCCAGCAAAGCAGGACCAGGCGAGGAGGTGACAGTTCTCGTGGGACAGGGGTTCATCAGGCCGGGGTTTGGGAGTGGTGCTGTGTTTCAGGGAGCGTGGGAAGAACTGTGGTGTGCCCACCTGATGGGGAAGGTGGGATTAAAAACAGCTCTTCCCGTGGCTTCTGCTTCAGCAAAAGGCCTCTGCTGAGCACTGTCCCAGTGATCTGCCCCTTGACTCATCTCACTGTCCCAGTTTGGGAAGTGGGATACTGGAGCAGGCTCGGGTAGTGGGCAGCCCATGATGTTGGAAGCGAGATGTGAATTTGATGGCCTCGTTGGGCTCCCCTCCTCCTGGGAGGGAGCCATGGAGGCCTCAGAGTCCTGTTGTCCTTCCCTTGGCATGCCTTGTTCTCCATGGGTCTGCCAGGGAAGGGTGAGACTCCCGAAGGAGTATCCTCGTCTGTTTGGTGACTCGCCTCTAGTTTGGGTGGTGGAACTGCAGGAATCTCTGCTCAGCTGGTGTTTGGTGGTTGTTTTCCTTAATTAGCACAGCGTCTCCCACGGCCGGTATGTTGCATTTCCTCAGTTTGCCTGCTGTGCCTCTTGCCCAGAAGAACTGAAGAAGGACACTTGGTTCTCTTCATTTAATTGGAAATAGATTAAACCCCCGTTGTGGTGCTGCTGCTCTCACCTGCCTCTGTGTTGGGCTGCTGGGGTGGGAGCAGGGCCAGCTGCACAGGGCTGTGCTGTCCATCTTCCCTGTGTTCCTGTCTTTAACTCCCTTGGGGCAGCTGTTCATACTCAAAGCGGAGCGTTCCCGTTCGCGTGGAAGCGGAGTCTGAGATGTAAAGCCCCTGAAATGCTCTGGGTCCCTGCCGTGCGTTGGTGCCGTGTCCGAGCCGTGCGTGGGGATTCCCAGCGGGGGGAATGCAGCCGTCCCTGCCCGGGGAGGCAAGAGGAGGGCAGCTGCAGCGGACGGAGTCAATCCAAAATTATTGGGATTCAATAAGATCAAGTCACACCACTGGGTGTTACTTAGGCAAGTGAGGTTTTTTATACAAAGAATCTGAGCTTTACTGGCAACTCTTCCTTTCAGAGTGAAATTAAAAGTACAGAGAGACGTTGTGAGCAATTTGCTCTAGCGGAGGGTGTCCCTGCCCTCGGCAGGGGGTTGGAACTATATGGTCCTTAAGGTCGCTTCCAACCCAAACCATTGCATGATTCTGGTATTTGGAAGTGATGCCAGTCCCCTGGGAGTACTCTGCCTTCCTCAGCTGGGCTGGGGAGGGCAGGGCATGGCTGGCTGGCCTGTGTCCATCTGTCCATCCTGCTGCTGCACTGTCCGACCCTCTGCTTCCCAACCTGGCAGGGAGGGTCAGCTTGCAAGTGATTAAATTCTTACTCTCTAGTTTACCCCAATCCTTATGGGAAGCAAGAGTTCAGTGTGTCCCTCTGCTCTGCTCCCTGCTCTGCTCTTTCTCTTTCTTTTTTCTGTCTTTGCTGGCAGGAGAAGTAAGGGGGGAAAAAAGAAAGGTGGCATGCTACGACAAGCAAGCATTATCTCCTAAAATAAAACATTGTCCCTTTCAGCAGTGAAGATGCTGTCTTGGGGGAAAGCAGCCTGAATTCCCAGAAGCGTGGCTTTTAAAGGCTCCTAGCTCCCAGCCCTGCATCTGCCTGTTCCCTCCCTCCCAGAGATTTCTGAGAAATCAGGCGTGCTGATCCCTCCTGAGAGCGAGCACTAAAGCCAGGATGGCTCCACGTCTACAGGAACATCTGGCCAATAAAGGGAGACCTAATGAAGCAGAACAGATGGTGAGAGAAAACAGCCCTGTCGCTCCTTGGGAGCAGCAGGAGCGAGGGGAGTGGGGACATTCCCAGGGCGACTTCATTTCCTGAGCTGGGCTTTGCTCGTGGGTGCTTGGAAACACTCCTGCAGGGAGAGCAGCAGGGTGGCGGTCCAGAAGGACAGAGAGCAGAGTTGAAAGGAGCTGAGGATGAGGGTTTATCCATTGCTTCAGTTGTTGGGATGCAGCGGGATGGGAGGTGGAAGCTGAGGAAGGTCTTTGAGCCCCGGCTTTCAGGCGTTGGGCTGTGCCTTGTGATTCGGTGGCAGTCAGAGGTTGAGTTGTGCAACGCTGGGGATGGTGCAGAGCTGCTTGGGTCTGGTGAAATGCGTTAGGATGGTCCAGTCCAGGGAGAGGAGGTGCCGCACTGTGGCATTTGTGACTTGTGGAGATTCCCTTTAAACTTGCTTCTCCATGCTGATTTCCCACTGCTTTCCATCCTGCTGCTTCTCGGGGGATTTTTGGGTTGCAGGGGGCAAGGTGTTGCAGCATCCAGAGTTTATTTGCTGGCTGGGGGTCCCCGCGTGGCTGTGGGACGGTGTCCCCAGAAACACCGGGTCCCTGTGCTCGGGCAGGGCGATGCCAGTGCCGTGGGGGTGGTTCCTTAAGGGACAGCAAGGCAGGTTTGGGATCTTTGGACTCTGCAAGCAGGAGTGGGAGCTTCTCCAATGAGAACTGCTGCTGTCCCGCCACATTTTGAAAGAAATGCATTTGCAGCACTCCTGCTGCAGCCTGCGTGTATCCAGCAAGCTCCTACCTCTCATCCAGGTGCATTCCCAAAGTCGGCTGGTGCTCATCCCACACCTTTCCCAACCCTGCTCCTGGCCCTCCTCATTCTCCCCATGTCTTTGCTGTTTGTCTGATTCCAGAGAAAGGGGTCGACTGGCAGCATGAACATCTTGGAATGGGGGAGATCTCTGGTGGAAATCTCAGCAGAGTCGGATCCTGCTGCTCCTACTTCCTGCTTGTTCTGCCTCCGTGCCAGTGCTCAGCCACTGCCCCAGCGTGGCAGACAGGGAGGGAAAGCATGTTCCTGGTTCAGGAGATAACTGTGCCTGGGGATTTTGCTGCCGATGAGCAGTGGAGACGGTGTGAAGCCTTTGGAGTTTGCCCGTGTTTCGAAGGGCTGAGCGGGTTTGGCTTTGTCCTGCAGGGCTGCTGCCTGCTCTGCTCGCTGGGCTGTGGGGGCTGCGTCCCCAGCGTCAGGCCGTGCCCTGGGATGTGTCCCGGGGCTGGGATGTGGCTTGGCAAGCTGGGGACACAAAAGCCACTTTGCTCACATGCTGCATCCCGGCTCCATCCCAGCTCCTCTCCTCTGCCCTTCTGCTTTGCACTTGCAGGGGGAAGGTGATCTTCTGCCTTAAACGTTATTCTTTTTTTAAAATTTACATTTTCATTCCAAAATGCAATCGGTTTGTTTTGTCTCCTTGGAAAAGAGGGGCTGGGGCTCCTGGGGGAAGAGTGGGAAATCCCTACGGTACCTCTGCTGCAGTCACGGCTGTGCTCAGTGGCTGTCACCTCATCAAACCTTGCCTACTTCACATGGCACCATCCCAAATTCCACACCGTGGGGCAAGTGTCATCTGCCACCACCGTGGGGCTGAGCTGGTGTGTCACCATCCCTGGGGGCTTCGCTCCCTGCTGCAACACCCCGGGAAAGGAGAGGAAAGGGACGCACCACGGGGAGAACCCCGATGCTGACACCCCAGCCCTGCTCCTGGTGCGAGCCAAGGGCTGCTCGGGCCCTGGCACAGCCATGGCACAGCAGGCAAGAGGCACCGACCCTGCCTGGGGAGGGGCCCTCAGCCTGGCAGTCCCTCAAGCTCTGTAAACCAAATTGCAAACTCTTCACTCCAGAGGAGAAATTGGGCATCCCGGTAGCACTTGCGATGACCTCTCCATCCCGCAGGTCCTCCTGGCGAAGGATCGGCACTTGGAAGGGGCCCGGGGTGGAAATGCCAAAGTTCCCCCCGCGTCCCGCTGCCGCCTTCCTCTCCCCCTCCCCGCTGTGTTGGTCTAAATGATCTTTCTATGAAGCCCTGTAGATGTCAAAAGTAATTATGGAGTGTGATTAGTCCTCTGTGGGTGCTTTCTTTCTTCCCCCCTCCTTTCTCTTTTGCTATCCCCTTCTCCACTCTTCTGTTTTGGCTCAGTGGAAAAGGTGAGGACAAAGAATTGCCGCTTGCTTGGACTCATGATGTATCTGTGACTGCGCTATTAGCTGTCTCCTCCTTCCTCCCCAAATGGATATAATTTTGAAGTGTGGAATTCCCTTCTTGATAAGTAGGTTAAAAAAAAAAATACTGCACAATGTGATACTGTTTCATAGTTCCTAGGTGGTTGTATAAAGCAAAGTTACTGTGATTGTGTTTTTTTCAAAGGAAAAAGTGATTGGTTACAAAATCTGTCCTTTTTTCATTATTACAAGCTCTTTGTTTTCCAATGATCTGATGGCTCTTTTGTCCCTGGTCTGTGTGTGTGTCTTCCCCAGTCCCACCCCCGTGCTGCACCCACCCGGGGAGCATTGGCCTCCGCTGCTCTCGCTCTCTTGGGAGCTGTGGGATGTCGCTGGTGGCTGGAGGTGGAGGACATCCATGTCCTGGGAGGAGGTGGAGGTGCTTGGAGGAGGGAGATGTCTGAGGAGGGGTTGGAGGTGGGCAGGAGGGGCTCACAGGAAGTGGCCCAGGGCTCACACCTAGCGTGCCAGGGGCTGGAGGAAACCTCCTGCCCAGACCGTGCTGTGCCGGCCAAAGGCTCGTGGTCCTTCTGGGAACCTTTGGTGGCCTCTCTCTGGCTGATCTCCAGTCCGAGGTGTTGTCCTGCCAGCGCCGTGGGTGACCAGAGGCTGAGCAGCCCAACACCGGGTTGTTTGGGGTCTCTGCTTTTCATTTTGCTCTTTAAATCTCTTCATCATCTCTTGCAATCAATCTCCCTCCAGAAGAGAGCCCAGCGCCCTGAAATCACTCTAAGCCTGTTGCTGCTCGCAGCCCTCGCTTCCCGGAGGTTTAATCCCAGCCACGGCTCCCTGCTGGCATTCCATGGCTGGTGGCAGGAGCCCTCCTGCTGCCCTTCCTTTGGCACCTCACCCCAGCTCGATGGGGACATCTCCCCGGCGCGTGTCACCCGCACAGCCCAGGCAAAGGAGCCAGGATCCCTTTCTGGAATGGGGTGCAGGTAAGGATGGTCCTGGCGCTGCAGGGGAGGTTGGACCCCAGTGCTGGGAGACGCGGTTAGGGCAGTTCCTCTGCCCTGGGCTCTTCCCCACAAAACTCGCAGCTGGCCCCTCCTGCCTGGAAGCAGCCAAGGGAAGATGCTCGGTCTGTCCCTCATGGAGTCACCCCTGCTGTCAGCCCCCGTGGAGAAGGAAGCCCTTGGGCTCGCGTTTGGCTGCGTTGGGTGCCCCAGGGCCACCGGGGTAGCCGGGGACATTTTAAGAAGATAAAAGTGATTTCTTGCTGCTCGTGCTGGCAGGGGCCGGTGTGGCCAGAGCCAGGAGGATTAAAACAATTTCATAATCCTGGTGATTTCCTTTTGATCGGGATTATGAAACCAATCACGAATATCAAAAGCCACAGCTTAAAGCGGCAGCCGGAGTGGGGCCGGGACGCCCCGGGCCCCCTCAGACCTCTCGTGCCCCCGGGGCCGGCAGCCCTGGCACCTCCGGGTAAGCGCTGCCCACTCGGGCCCCTCGTCCCGCGTGGCGAGGCCTCGGGGGGGGGCAGGATGGGGCCTTTGTGCGTGGGGA
>WEIT01030994.1:230756-248845 GCA_013389985.1 Dryoscopus gambensis | reverse complement strand
GGGACGGCGCTGGCCAGCCCAAAGCCCACAGTGGCGACCTCGTGGCCGGGGGCAAGTGCAGCGCCTGCGGCTCCCTCCTGGGTGCTGCCGCCGGCCAGGGCACGGACGTGCAAGCTGGCCCCGACGTGGCCAAAAGTAGCCCTGCGGCACAAAGAAGCGACCCAGGGGATAGCAGGGGGTCAAGCGCTGCCCAGACAGAGCCTAAAATCAGGCCTCTGGGTCCCGGAGGGTCCCCGCTGTGGATCCTGCCCTCCCGGCAGCGCATCCACACCGAAAAGATCAAGGAGACCTACATAGGGGACGTCACCTACATTGACGAGGTGGACTCGGCCCTGGAGAGCACCGACACCTCTGACGGCTGCCGGACGGACAGCGAGGAGGCCGGACCCCGCAGCCCCCACCTGCGGGGGCAGCGGGACCCCCGGACTCGCGGGCACAGAATTCCCCGTGCCACCCCGCAGCCAGAGGCGAGGGCCAGGAAGGGGACATGTGTGGCCAGCGGTGGCCCCGAGAGCGGGGACTCGGGTGGTGCTACGAAGCAAGCGGGGGCTGTTTGCCCCCCACCACCGGGAAGAATCAGTAGCCGGGAAGATGGGGAACCCCATCGGCATCTGGGGGGCAGCAGGGGAGTGGGAGACACTGCTTGTCCCCCGCAGCAGCCCAATGAGCCCCCGGAGCCTTCCCCGCAGCTGAGGACCAGCACCCCCATTCTAGGCAGCCACGTCCCTGCTCCCCCTGCTACCAAGNCTCCCGGGGAGCCCCCTCCGTGCCTTGTCTACCAACAACTGCAACAACACCCACGGGCAGGACGGCCCGGGGATGGCCAGAGGTAAGAGGCGCACGCATGGGGTGCTGGGGGTCCCAGTGAAGCAGGCGCGTGACTGTCCCTCTGTGGTTCCAGGAGCACTGGCACACCCCGCTGCCAGCCCTGTCACCCCCGTGCCCCCGGAGGCTGCTCGTCCCGCCGGGGAAGCTCCCGGGACGCCGGGAGTGCAGCAGCAGCAGCCGCACCTGGCCCGGAGCGCGGCACGTGGGTGAGTGAGCACGAGGGGCCACAGCATCCCAAACCACGAAGCTCTGAGCATCCCTCCTGGGCACTGCAGGATGCTCCTGGGTTGAGCTCCCCGGCTCCAAAAACCTCCCAGAAACCACAGTAGGGGGGTCACAATGTGCCTGTGTGTTGCTGTGGGTTTGGGGAGCCGCATTCCCCCACATCTGGTTCTGTCAGGAGTGTTACAGGAAATGTGACAGAGGTGTTCTGCTGGTGTCGGGTACTCCCCTTTGGTGGAAAATCAGCTGTCTTGGGGCTTTCCAAGTGCGATCCTGCCAGCCCTGTGCCTGGCGTGTCTCAGCCTGGCAGGAGAGTTGTGAGGTGGTGCTGGGTCCTTTGAGCCCGTTGCCAGGATGTGATCCCTTGGGGCAAAGCAGGGGACTTCTGAGAGGTGTTAAACCCCTGAAATAATGGGGCAAACAGGGAGGGAGCCCTTCGGGTCGCTGTGGGTAATGACAAACTTGTGTGTGCTGGGTCAGTGCTGCGGGAAGGCGGCTGCCCCGATCTCAGCGTGCTGCAGCTCTCAGGGCTGTCAAGGCGAGTGCAGGATGCACCCGCAGCTCAGAGGCAGCTGCCGACCCCGCTGCCGCCCCAGACGCGTGCTGGGTGACCACCATCCCTCTCCACACAGGGAGCCGGCACAGCCAGTGAGCCGCAAGGGCAGCAGCGCTTCAGCGTCGGGCCTGAAGAAGCTCCTGTGCAGCCTGAGCCAGAGCACCAAGCAGCGCCTGGGCCGCTTCCGCTGCTACAGCATGGAGCAGCTCCCGGCCCCCGGCGGCGCCCCCGCAGGCGGCCCTGGTGTCAAGAAGTCCCCGTCCCTGCAGTCCCTTCAGCTGGTGAGCTTAGACATGGCACTGTGCGGGGGCTGCCCACAGGGAGATGGGGGTCGCACAAGAGAAGGGATGCTGGGCTGGGGTGAAGTATTCCTGGGTATGGATTTATGGCTTGGGTGGTCCTGGAGGGGCGTGGGGGCATGCGTGACCCCAAACCTGCTGGGTTTGAAAAGCCCAGAGTTAACTGGGAAGTGGAAGGGGGAAGGAGGGAGAGAAGGGGGATAGTGGAAGAGTCGACACGCTTGTCCCTCCTCAGCAGTGACTTGGGGAGTTCTCCAGGGAGGGTGGGATGCCCAAATTTCCTCCACTCCCTTGGCACATCAGTGAGTGAAGTACTGTGGTGCTGCACAGCTTGTCCCCGTCTTAGCCAGGTGCTTTTCCCCAGGTGTCACCCTTCTGCCAGCCCCAGAAAGCTGCCTCTATCCAGCGCCTGCACTCCCAGCAGGGCAAGGCACCCCGTGCCAGCGCCTACCTCCTGCCCCAGACCGCAGTCGACAGGTAGGATGGGGCCTGGCACATTGCTGCTGTGCCCGGGAAGGCTGTTTCGGGGTGCTGTGGTGGCTCGGTGCAGCCAGGAGCTGCATCACCTGGTCTCCAGCAGCTTCCCGTCCCCACTCACCCATGTTTGCTCTCCCCACAGGAAGGGGGGCTCAGGGCCGCAGCGCTCGCTGAGCGTGGAGGATATCGGGGCGCCCGTCCAGCTGCGCGCTGTGGGGCGCGTAGTTGAGGTCTTCCCTGATGGCACCAGCCAGCTGGAGCTGCAGCGACCCCCCCATGGCGCCTTCGGCTTCTCTGTCACCTCCGGGCACGGCCGGCCCGACACAGGTATTGTGGCATCCTGCCAAAGCTTTGGCGAAGCACGGTCCCTCCGCAGCGGCTCTTGTCCCACCCCAGGAGCGAGCCTGGGCACGGGTGGATGGGGTTGCGCCGTGGCTGCTGAGCCCCAGGGGTGATGGCGGGCGGGGGGATGCCACCACGTGTGGCTTTGGCCGTGCACAGTCCCTCGTGTCCCTCAGCGCCTGGCTTGAGACACGCGGCCCATGCCCAAGGCCGTTTCTCACACGTTTGTTTCTGTTCAGGCCCTGGGCACCCTGGGGGCAGGAAGGGCTCTCAGCCGTCCCTGTTCCCTCTGCAGGTGTCTACGTGCAGGAGATGGCGGATGCCGGCACAGCCAAGCTCTATGCGGGGCTCCTGGGCGTGGGGGACGAGATCCTGCAGGTCGACGGCGCGGCCGTCTCGGGGCTGGGGCTGGCCCGCATCCGCGAGCTGCTGCTCCAGGCCGACACCGTGTCCCTGCGCGTGCTCCGACACCGCCCGGCACCTCGGTAGCCCTGGCACGGCTCCTGCAAAGCCTGGCGGGAGGAGGAGGATGTCCCAGTGGTGTCCCAGGATGCTGCAGAATGGCACGGCATGGACCAAGCTGCCTCACAGTGCCAGGACCTGCCCAGCTCCACTGCAGTGGGGGCAGGTGGCTTTCCTTGGCCCCCTGGGAGAGAGTGTGGGACCAAGGACCCCCCAGAGCCTCCAGGAGCTGCCCAAGTGTGGGGGACAGGGGACAGCCAGGCCCCGACAGAGCTGGGCGGGTCTGTCCTGCTGGGCACTGCGGTGACCAGCATGGGGACACCCCATCCCTGTGACTCCAGGAGACAGAAAGCTCCCTGCTAGCACTGCCACCCTGCGCTGGAGGGCTGCTGGGGTTCTTTTAAATTATTTCGAACTAAAACCCAAAAATACATCTCTGCAGTAACAAAACAGTGCCCTTGGCTTGTGGCATGGAGGGGCTGGGGTGGTGCTTGCTGGCGTGGGGCTTTTGCTACTTGTTTTCCCATGGCCCTGCTGCTCCACCAGCCACCTCCTGACTGTGTTGTGGTGCTGGCGGGGCCCTGGGCAGGCAGACGGGGGGCTCAGCCACCTGCAGGGCTCCTTGGGGAATTTGAGGGGTTCTTTTTTCCAGCCATGGAAGGCAAAACACATCCTTGGAATGGGTCTCTCCAGCAGCAGTGGCATGGCAGCAATGGCTGCCCTCTGCATGGTGGTGCCCGACATCTGGGTACAGCTTCCTGCAGCAGCCCCCCATCTGGGCACAGTGGCCCACAGTGCTGAGGTGACCCCAGAAACTGCAGATGCTGCTTATGTCTCAAAAAGCCAGGAGGGTAATGCCAGGCAAATGCTGGCGGGAGAGCTTTTCCCACTCTGTGGTGGCAGGAGACCCCGAGCTTGTCCTGGGAGCACGAGTCAGGCAAGAAGGACTGGAGACCTGCGCTGCTGCACCTTTATTCAGTGTTAAAGGGAGGAGCACCACCAGCGACAGAAAAGCAGACGTACACAGGGGAAGGGACCAGAGACACTCAGGTGGCTGGTGGTGATGCCAGCAGCTGGGCCGCCCCCTGGACCAGCAAAGGAGCGGTGCTGCATGGGAGTCATTGCCGAAGGATGCACAGCCACGCCGAAGTAACGCGGGGATCAGAGGTGTGCAAACACCGGCCGGCAGCGAGCCCCGCTCCCTGCCCAGACCCACACTCCTGGGGATTACAAACCCACGGCATGGCACAGGCACTGCCACAGCCAGCCTTGCAAAGCAGACACCCCCTACACCCTGCAGCGTAGCCAGAGGAGACGGGATGCTCTGCAAGGATGAGGAGCCACTGTGGAGTCATGAGTGCGGGTGGGCACCGAGGCACCACGTGTGCGTTACTGAGGAGCGCCCGGGCGGGCGGGGAGGCTCCGTCCGGCCCTGCCCGGCTGCGGAAGGCACGGAGCCGCAGGCTGTGCGTCCAAGCGCCTGCGGGAGGGACGCGGCCACGCACACCTTGGAGGGAGCCATGTAGCCGGGGGCAGGAGTGTTCAGGCCCAGAGATAAAGCCATCCAGTGGTGAGATTCTAAGGCGGGGGGGATGATTTTGGGGGTGATTTGCAATTTCAGCAGAAGTCTTTGCATCAGTGCCAATTAACTTCCTCCCCCAGCCCCATCTGGGAGCCATAAGCCAGCCTGTGCTGAGTCTTTTCATGTTTGCAACATGAGAGCCGACTGGAGTAAGAAACCGTTTTTGTGTTCCTGAAGAGTCACCCCATGTCCCACAGCCGGTGTTTGCAGCATTGCCCCTCTGCCTGTTCCTCCCGATGACACTGCCCAGGTGAGCTTTCTTCACCACATTTTTGGTATTACCCACCTGGCTACTCTACATTCCCTGTAGGGAATCCGGCTCTGCTGCGACAACTCGAGTGACAAACAACTAGGAGGTAACAAAAGGGTTGGGAAGGAGTATGGAAACATGATCTAGCTTTGAATCTCCTGCCTTTTGGTTGCTTACAATGGAGGTGTCCAAAAAATAGCAGTTGGGAAAAATTAAGACATCCTATTTACAAGTTCATATACACTTAAAATACATCACTGAGCACTGTTCCTCTGATAATGCGTGTTGTGCACCCGCAGGTAGAACATAGCTCGAATGGTCATCAAAAAAATCTTTAAAGTCTTTTTTTTCCTTTAAAAAAATAAGTTATTTTAGACCTGACAAATCACTTGCCAAAGGGAAGCAGCTGTTAAACAGAAGCAGTGACTCAGTTATGCAAGGGCAAAGAAAGCATCAGTCAGTGAGCTTTAGAGGCCTGTATAATGAGGGAGGCAATTTTAAAAGCTTTAAGATTCTCCCTCTCTGGCTAACGGCTGATTGCCAGTGCTCGGCGTGCAGCACCCCAGGTTTAAAGCTCTGGGGTGTCTGACAGAGCCTGGGTGGCTGATGGCAGGACACGAGACCCTACAGCTCTGCCTCTGCCCAGGTGTAGAGGGTAGGAAAGCTCTGCTGGGACTCACTGTGCTCTCTCGGCAGTGAATCAGTGGTACAGAGCCGGCCAACAGGAGGCAGGGAGGGGCAGGGGGAGCAGAGCCAGGGCTCCCCTCCCTTGCCG
Source organism: Dryoscopus gambensis (assembly GCA_013389985.1). NCBI lineage: Eukaryota > Metazoa > Chordata > Aves > Passeriformes > Malaconotidae > Dryoscopus > Dryoscopus gambensis. Next base: position 243,052 of record WEIT01030994.1, on the reverse strand, counting down.
TGGCTTGGGGGGTTTCACCCTTCCCGGTAATGCTTGGGGCTGGCACTGGCAACGCAGTTTGTAATGCTCAGTGAAGTCAGTAATTCCTCCCCCTGTCCTGCCCTCCCCAGGGCTCGCTGCTCTGCGCCTGCATCCCACGGGCTCCTACCTGCACCGGGTGGAAGCAAGGGGGTCAGCTCCCCCTCCAGCTCCCTGGATCCAGGCCCGGAGCCCAGGTCCAGATTGCATCGCACCAGGGGAGGAGGCAGCTCCAGTCCTGCGCCCCCTCTCCCCGGGGCCAGGGGAGATGCCAGCGAAGCCGAGCCGCAGTCCTCGGAGGAGGATGGCAAGAGCTGGGTGTGGGTGTTCCTGCCAGGGATCTCTGTGGGCGGACCGAAACGGGAGAGTTTCATTTCCCCACACTGCCAGGGCGAGGGGGCGGGGAGGGGGCGTCCCAGGAAGTTCAGTTTTTGTCATCACAGGACAAAAATCAGGATGAGCACCACTAGCAAGATGATGAAGAGGACAACAATTGCACACCACTGCCGTCGATCTGGAAAGAAAAGGAAACATCAGCCTTCCTGCTTTAGTGGAGAAGGAAAACTGGGAGAGCATTTTTCTGCATGCACTGCTAGGAACCAAATTCAAGCTTAAGCCGTAAAAAGCCAAAACAAGTTCCTGTGAGAGAAAGGCTGTGGCACTGTATACTGCAGTGAGGCATTCTCCTCCAGGACACATTGGGGTTTGGGAACAGCTGTGGGAATTCTGAGGCTTCCTCCCATCCAAGTTCAAAGAGCTTTGAAAAGCTGGCTCAAAAGCAATTGGGAGGAACAAGCAGAGAGCTGCTGTGTTTGCTGTTCATTGATGGAGTAATCTGTTCACCAGAGGAACAAGAAGGGATCCGGTGAAAACTGCCCTGAGGAGCTCTGCCACAAGAGATTGTGGCAGCTTCCCTTAGGACAGGGCTAGGAATCGGGTTTCCCCGGACATCTTTACACTGCATTGGCTCAACACTGCATCACCTCAGAGAGCCGATGTCTGCCCCTGTGAGATGATGGTGCACCCCCTCAACTCCTAGGCACAGCAGCTACCCCAGAAACAGCCCTCCACCCTCCCTGGCAAATGTGATGCCAGCAAAAATGCTCTTTCAATACACTCGGAAACACTCTGCGAAGATCCACGGTTTTTCCCAGGGGAAAGGGCAGAGACGCAGGGTTCAGCCATGGCTGTGCTGCTGCTGAGCTACTGCTGACCCAAAGTGCACTGTCAGCACTCCAGGTGGTCTCTGGAGGGCTGTACTCCCACCACCTCATAAATCCCTCGGACAGCCTAATGCTGCAGAGCAGGAATGCTTTTCCTCCTGACTGGCTGCTGCCTTCCCAAGGTACTGAGCACCCAGGGGACAGGGGTGCTGGAGGAGGCGCTGGCCGGGCGCAGTGCCAGGCTCGGAGGCAGCCGGCAGCCCGGGACTTCCCGGCAGGCAGGCCGGGCTTCCTGTTTGCTCTGCCCGCGGCGCCCCGCCAGCCCCCCGCCTTCAGGCACGGCCTTATAAGGACTTTGCTGTGGGTTCAGCACAGAATTCAGCTCTGTTCTCTACCAGCTGAGAGATATGACCCACAACAGGCCTGCAGGCGCCAGCAGCCCAAGGGCAGGTGGGATTTGGGAAGGGGATTGCTGCAGGCGTTCTGGTGCGGGGGGAACCACACACGGTGGCCAGTGTTTAATGGCACCTTGACAGCTTTTGTTCCACAGGCAGCCCGGGAAACTGCAGCAGAGCAGGAGGCTGCAGAGCTTCCCCTCCCACCAGCTAGAGGGGGATTTTCCCAGCAGCAGCAGCATAAATAGAAAGGCATCTGTAAATAAAACAAAGGCAAGGGACAGGCAGCAGAGCAGTGCCTGGGCAGGAGCAGCTGCTGGGCTTGGAAGCCTTCCCCCTCTTCCAAGAGCTGAGAGCTGCTCCCTCCCCTCTGCTGGGTGGGTGGGAGCACAGTGTCCTGGCCTGAAGATCCAAGGGCTTGTCTCTCCCTTTCCAGGACTGGATCCTACTTCCCAGGACCTACCACTCGTCATGTGAGACACTTTGGCGAGCTTCTTCATGACGTTATCAAGGCGCGACTGAGTGCTGTCTAACTCGTGGGAGAAGTCGTCCAGCATCCTGAGGACACAGAAGCAGAGCACTGGTCAGCACGTGGCACATCCCTTTGGGATTCTGCAGCATGCTCACACACGTGGATCAAAACACTGATGTGAGTGATCAGAGTATCACACCTTGGCAGACAAAATGAATGGGGCCTCCTCTCCTGGAAGCACCCAAGGGAAGGGAAAAAGCCTGCTGAAACAGCAGCTCTGCTTTGGTGGGAAGTAACTCGGGATTCCTGCTACACTGATCCTCCCTGTGCGTTTGTGGCTGAACTATACACACATCTGCAAGGTGAGGACTGGGGGGCTTCCTCCTTACAAAAGGAAAGTCTCATTTATAATCTGTAATTAGCAGAGACTGGTTAGATCTAGGCATCAGCTTGGACTTTAAATCTCTTTTCTTGTTAAGGGCTTGCAGTTGAAACTAAAATATTGTTTCAGTCATGCATCAAGTGGGAATGAGATCTGCAGCTGCTTTTAAGGTACTTTTCAAGCTCTGCATGGAAGTTACCCTTTTACTTCCTCCACGCAGCGACTGTAATGAATCTGAAAGCCTTCCTGAATCCATGCTTTGTCAATGCCATTGCACATCCAGAGTCAAGGTACCAATCTGATTGTCTCCAGCCAGTGGGACTTTAAAGCTTAATGCATTTAAAAGGACAGACTCGTTCATTTGGAGTGCCAGGGCACTTGTTAAACCTTCATTCAGTGGGAAAAAAGGAGGAGTTGTAAAAACCTCACTGTGGTAGTTATGAGCTAATCTAGCAAGCACTGATGGCCTGTGTGATGATCTAGAAACAGAAAAGCCACACTGATCTCCTCTATGAGAACAGAGGATTCTCATGCTGCACAACTTCACACAGGAGCGGGGTTTAAAGTTCCTCCTCTCCATCAAAGATGAAATCACAAGGGACATGGCCCTCCAGACTCCTACCAGCCAAACAAGGAAGGGTTTCAGGCATGAACCCTTCAAGCCTAGCTGTTAGCCTGCACAACTGGGAACTTGTTTGCAAAGGACAAGAACTGGGAAAGAAATCTAATTTATATGTAAATGGATGGATGCAAAATGACTTTGTGAGCTGCCCTTTAACCCTTTGCGTGGGTGAGGGTTATTTTTAGCTTTAGTGATGAAGAGCAGCTCTGTGCTCTGTGTTTCAGGGCAGCAAGGCAGAGCTGAGAGCTCCTGGCCCCAGCAGTTGTCCAGGGGCAGCACAAAACTCTGTAGAGTGGGGAAGTGGCCAGTATCTGCACTACACAGCACCTCCTGCCCTTACCTGCTCGCTGCCTGAGGGGGAGCATGAGAAAAGGAGAAGAGGAAAGGTAAGGTGGCAGTTAAGCCTGCCCTAGATGCAGGCTTCTAAATGAAGGAGGTTGCAGTTGGATCCTTGAAGAGTGCAGGACAAAATGCTTTCCACAGGCTGGCTGCCTGAGGGACCAGTGAATTCCAGGCTCTACCAGAGGCAGAGAGATGTGTGTGAGGACATCCAGCCATGTTGCAGCCAGCCCCATGCCAGGTTTTTGCCTCCATGTCTCACACTTACACTGCTTGCTCCTCCAGCTCCCCGCCAATGCGCTGCGACATGTTCTTCAGCACCCCGATGCTGCCAGAGACCAGCTCCAACTGCTCATCCTGCTGCTCCACAATCAGCTGGGGCCAAAGAGAAGGGAAACGGGCAGTTACAGATCTGCTGCCTGCAGCTGGGTTGGAGCCAGCCCATGCAGTGGACAGGCACATGCTGCTCGGCCAACATCAGCTGTGAGGCCTGGGCTCAGACCTAAGCCACCAGGAATGAGGACTGCGTTCCTAAGAAATGCTGGAGAGGTGACAACCAGAGGAAAGCCTCTGTGGCATGGCATGCCGTGGCACAGCAGGCTGCAGCCTCCAGACATCCCTGCAAATCCAGCCTCGGCTCATCTGTGCTGCATGCACAGCTAAAGTGACTTAAAGTGACTTGGGAAAGCTCCAAGGGCTGGTCATCAAAACCTTGGCAAGGTAAGCAGGTATGGCCAGGGCAGCAAAATGATGCTGTGCCTGGCAAATGCCACCTGAAATGTGGTGCAGCTAACACAGGGTTAATGCAAGCAGAAGGCTGTTGCAGCTTCTACAGCTCAAAATAGCCAGCCTGGCTCCGAATGTGCCAAAGGAATAAGTCTGCTGCTGTTTTAAGTCATTTTCAGGGCACAGTCACGCTAAGGATTAGCTTTACCCTAGTTACCTAATTCTGAAGCTATTTACCTCCCTGGAGTCAGTAGGTAAAACGTGTCTGGAAGCTGAGGTGGCATCATGGGTCAGGAGCTTTAGCAGACTTTGCCACCTCCGAGTCACTGCCTGTGTCAAGGCCCTGTAGTTCTCCAGTCTGTGCCTGGCCTGGGCACTTCTCCAGGCAAACTCCCCCGTCAGCTGGGAAGTGCAGCTGGGAAGTGCCTCACCAGGGGTTCTCCCAAGCCCTCACTAATCTCACAGTGACAAAGGCAGGAAAAGGAAGCAGGCGCGTGCTCCTGCTCCCAGCCTGTTCTGGTGGGAGATGCACACAAACAGAGAACATTTTTTAACCAGGGGAAGTTGCATAAGAGAAACAGGCCCTTTTCTTTTTGCAGTGTTTCTACTCTTCCAAGGATTTCAGCAATCCTTGTACTATTAAAGCTTAGTGTGCTACATCTTCCAGATTGTGCCGACTGCCTCCTGAACACAGCAGAACCCCCACACCTCCAGGGTTAAAAACTCTGTGCCAAGATCATCCAAAGCTGTGCTGCACAGGAAATGCATGCACAGATACATGCCGCAAGCAAAGAGGAGGACTGTCAGGCTCCTGGAGCCAGACCAGTCCCCCTGGCACCTATTTGGCAAGCAAAGCTATTTAGTCTGTGTGGTGCCAGCTGCCTTACCTGTTGTTGAGCTTGCTGCTCCTCAATGAAGTGTGAATTTGCTAATTGCAGCTCCCGGTCCAGACGGCTGTATTTGTCAGGTCCAGAGCTCCAACTCTGACTCCCACTGTCTCCCAGGAGTGCCTAAACAGATGCAGAGAGCTCTTAGCAACACCCGTGTGTCTGCTCACAGCCCGTCTACAGGGCGAGGTGGGAAGGCAGACAAGGCAACACTCGTGTACAGATGCACACAGCATCCCTTGCCTCCTGCTCTGTCGCTACTCAGCCAAAGCGCTGTCATGAACTAAACCAACACAGAGCCAAAATGCCAGGCTGGGAAGTCTCTGCAGCCTGGGATTGCAGATATGCCGCTCCAGCAGCAGGAGAGCTGGAGCACAGCCGACCGACAGTGCGTGCAGGAGGCCTGCACAGCACAAAGGACTGGCACAGGCCTGTTCAAGAGGCAGCACTGTGTGCTAGGACGCGTGAGCTGGGAAGTGTCCGGATATTTTGTGCTAACAGATGTACAGCTCGAACTGAGCACTCTGCTCCTAATGACAGGAGCTTAAGAGGGTCTGGGTAAAGTACTTAAGCAGTTGAGCTGACAGTAAAATAATGCAATATACAACCAGAGCAGTACTGTGTTCTATGTTCTATGCTCCAGGCTGCCTATCTCTCCAGCAGGCTCTTCAGCTGCCAGCACATAAAATTAGTCTTGCTACCTGCCCCACAACCTGAACAAAGAAGCTTGTGCAAAGCCTGCAGAGATGTGGCTTCCCAGACAAATACGTCTGGTGCCTGAAAGGGGAATAACCCAAGCTAAGATGCTGGAGAATGAACACAACCTGCAGCTGAGGAACTGCACCCTGCAGCACTAGGGACAGGTCAGGGACTCTGCCCTGCAGTGTGGAAGCCAGGCTGACTTGTAACGAGACCATCCTGCAGCTCCTGGCTGTGGGCAGGAGGGAATGACTGAGTGCTTGTGAAGCACAGCAAGATAATGACCAGGCTGCTCTGTCAGGCTGAAAACAAGATGGCCTCTACAGTTCATCTGACTTATAAGGTTCAAGGAAGGGTGAGGAAAGATCACAGACTGACCGTGCACGAAGCCAGCAGGACGTCTGGCTTTGTCTGCCCCTGAGACACTGAGCAAGCTCCTGGTCCCTCCAGTTTGTGGCAAGGGCAGCTCCTTTTTATTTAATGCAGTGCACTAGCTTTGCCTGCAGCTTCAATAGAAAGGGCCTGTTTGCCAGGCTGGGCTGTGAGGGTCAGGTCACTGCTAGCCAGCCCCTCCAACACAAAGCCCAGCACCAGCCTCGCAGTCTGGAATGACGGTGAGGGGCTGGGAAGGGAGAGGAAGGGAGCAAGGGGAAGTCAGTTTTCCTGACCAGATGTCGCTGCGTGAGCTGGGCCATATGGTCTCCTGCAGCTATCAGGAACCTCATGCAAAGGAAAGCACCAAATTGCATGGGAAGCTACAGACTTGTTTGAGCAAGGGTGTCAGGGACTTTGCTGCTGTTAGTGTTTGCCAAGCACGTTGATTAACCCTGTGACAAGCTCAGGAATGAGCTCTGTGCTTCTCAGTTTGTTGTTTTTGCCACATGTGGTAAGGCTGATGCAGTACAGACAATTAACTGTATGAAGCACACACCAGCTTTTACTGGAGTGGCTCTGGAAGTCAGCTCCAGTATCTCCTTACAGCCTCCTCAGCAGCTGGGAAGGAGCACAAGCTGCATCTATTTCTATTCCTTAGATTACAAGTGCAGACAACACGAGACTCCTTGAGCTTCTTCCATCTTCTTACATGGCTATTACGAGAAGCAGCTGCAGAAAGGATATTGCACCATCTTGGCTCCTAAATCCAGCAGAGCACAGGATTACATTCACTGACATGGATTCTGAGCTGGTTCCCCCCGAGGAGGAGGGAGATTTCCCTTTCCATGGTATGATGCAATGCTGACAGTTGTACGCAACCAGCTCTGAAGACAGAGACAGATGGCGAGTGCTGACTTACTGCTCTGAGAGACAGGCTTGGGAGAGGCTGGCAGCAATGTGTCTGTGAGAAGCAGCTCTCCCAGGGCAGCCAAATGGACACGGCTCAAACACAGCTTGGCTGCGGCGCGCAAGCCCCTTCCCACACCAAAGGTTTGTAAGGGGATGAACTCGAGACAGGAAATACATTGTAGCAGATATGCATTGCCCGTTTCTGGTTCTCACCTGCCTGTTTTTTCTTTCAGCCAGTGCCTGCATGGAGGAGTTTGACATCTGATCCTTCATGTCCTGTTTGTTCAACAAAAGAAGCAGCATGTGAGCATTGGATTTGAGGTGACAGGCAGATTCAGGATGCTACAGGGCTCTCTATACCCAACAAGGCTTCCACAAGGGGGAGTGAGGGAAGGGAGATTTTCTTTGAAAACCCACACTTTTGAAGAGCCTGGAAAGTTACTGTAGAAAGTTTCAATGCAGTTCATTGTTATACTAATACTGGAATCAACAGCAATGGGATATTTTGAAAATATTCCTCATTTACTACTCATTTTGCTCCACTACAATCAGAAATACTTTGATTTGTATAATAAACCAATGTTCCTGTTGACAGAATGTATGGAAGTGTTTGTCAAAATGTATGGAAGTGTTTGTCAAGGCCTTGAAGCCTGTAACCCCTCGTGCTTTATTCCCAACTGCATCTGGTTTTATATTCCATAGTGAGATAGATTTCCTGTCCTGTGGCCATCCTCTCTGACTGTGCCTAGGATTTCTCCTACCAATTAATTTTTGCTGTGGAGTTCCTGCAGAAGGTCACTAACCATAGAAGGCTCCCCATCACAATGTAACATAGCCTAGTTTTCATAGATTAGCAAGTAGTCAACGTGATCTGGCAGGGGCTGATCCACCAGCACAGTTCTGATGCCACCAGAGCATCCAGGTGTGTTTTACTGCTCAGAGATGTGCACCACATCCCACTTGGTTAATTCTCACTGGCTAATGCACGTGCTGCAGCGCATCAGAAATCACCCCATGGAAACTGGAAGTCAGCTGCATAGGGCTACTAACAAATTTCAATTACCAGTGAGAGACACTGCTCCAAAACCCATTAGCCAGCATTTTTCAGCCAGGAAAAGAGGACCAGAGAGCAGGCTTGCCTGATCCTGCCCATTAGGGAGTGGACTACACCTAGGGAAAGGCAGCAAGCACATGCCTGCTGCCTGGGGCCAGCGTGGTTTTGGGACCAGCTCCCAGGCAGCAAGCCTTAGGAACTGCATCCAGACCGCAGGACTGCAGGTAGGGTAACAGGCTTGCTGCCAGCCACACCAGTGCGTTCTGTGGAGCAGGAACATCAGAGTCATGAGGGGCAGCAGAAACTCAGCATAGCTATTAATAGACAGAAAACTTCCCAACTAGCAGCTTGTTACCACGCAGTGAAGCTTTTGGAAAGATGTTTCTTCTGTATTTATTGCCGCCAAGTTGTTAAAATCCCCTTTTTGCTACTCAAGTGTAAGCTTAAATTAAAAAAAAAACCCTTCCTCAAGTTAAAAATAAATCTAGTGGTTGTTTGGACTATTTTGCAGGGGTAGGAAGTTGAAGTCACTGTGTCAATAACACCAGGCTTTAACCACCTGTCAGTGTTCAAAGCGATCTCCCTGCTGAAAACCAGTGCTCCAAATGGTCGGGATGGTCGCCATCTCCCTCAGCTCTGAAGGGAGGCTGCAGCCTTCCTTGTGTTGCAGCTGGGTCTTCACTCTTGCTCCCCAGTTACCACAGGCTCCCAGCTCACTGGTGCCAGAGCAGTGTGAAGACTTCAAGGATCAGCAGGATAAAAGGAGGGAATTCCATGGGGCACCTGCACCCCCAAACCCTTCTGGGCAGCTCCAGGAGGGAGTGCACAGGGAAGAGGAGCAAGCCTGAGGCTCGGCTCTCCAGTCCACCACAGAATGGCCTCAAGCTTTCCTTTTTTAAACACCTAATGCCCCCCCCGCCTTCCCCAGGCCCTGACCCCACGGCCAGGTTCCTTACCCTGACCACCTGCCGCGTGCTGGTGATGAAGGCTTTCCGGATTCCCAGCTCTGTGGCATCGAGGTTGAATTTCCGCGGGTTTGCCTCGACAATGCCTGGGCACCGAGTCAAGGAGTCCCCAGAAGCGGTGTTGGGTACACACACGGATACACAAACCCCGACCGTGCCAAGGGGCCGCTGTGCTGTGCCTGCTCCCAAAATTTGATTAGCTAAGTACAGCACACTGGACGGAAAAGCAGGCATGGCAGGAATGTACCGTGCAGCGCACGCATATGCACAAGGCTTCTCTTTTCCATGTTTTTTCAGTTCTGTGATGCCGTGCAGCGTTTTCAGGAGCACTCAGATGAACACAAGGGAAAAGGAGTATTTCTGGAAGCCAGCCTAGACAATGAACTGACTCCGCAGAAGCCCAGATTCACACAACACAATAGGCTTTCTAGAACAAAGCATCCTAGAATATACCTTGCAAAAAGGGAAACAAAAAGGCAAAAGGAAAACCCTTGACTTAATTTCTCATTCGCAATTGGAGAAAAGCCGATGTGAATGCAAAATTCAATCTCAAACAGCCCTGATTTTTGAAAAGAGTGACGAGCACTGGGACTTGGCTATTTAGTATAACTTGGGAACCTCAACTACCTCCAAAGGACCACAGAAAGGATATTAATGGTTTCATCCAAGTCCTCCAGGTCCCACTCGATGCTCCGCAGGTTGTTCCTGAGCTCATTCGTGGTCCAGTCGATTTCTTCTCTTGTGGCAATGGAGGGATCTTGCAAGAGCTCCGTCCACCTCTGGAAGAGCCCCTGGGCAGTGTTCACAGCTTTCTGCACCTCCCTGCAGCCAGGGAGAGTGAAGAGAAGCCAAGGATTATCATCAGCTGCCCTGCAGCAGTGACACTGGGACAGCCCCGTGTCCAGCTGAGCAGGGATGCCACAGCTTCCTCCCAAACATCTTTGCTTCCAACAACTTTGTGTTTATTTTGTAAAATAAGGATTCACTCTGCTGGACTGTCCTGCATCTTGCTGCAGCATGAAGTTACTCATGAAGGGACCTATTTCTCCAGGGGAAGCTGCTGCTGAGTGTCACACAGGCAAGCCAGGGCAGAGGGTCTGAACAAGGCAGCTCTTTAGCAATCCATGCTTTGCATTCCTCTCTCAACAGTTTTCCTCTCAAGGCCCTTAACTACCCATGAAGATACCCCAGGGGCACACAGAGTTACAGGAACTGTCCCCACATCACAGCCAGGCAGATTGTTGAGTGCAGCACTGTTTATTTTAATTCAGCATTTAAAAAAATACACAGCCCCACTACACTGGCTTAGGAAACTTAAGTTTTTTCTGCTGCACTAAGCTCTTTTGGAGATGAGTGCATTCACAGCAGGGGAAGGCATTGCTGACAGCTCCGGTTTGGGGCAAGCAGGTTTGTAAATTTGGGTCACAGACTCTCAGTGTGGTTATCTGCATTTACAAACTCTGCGGTGCCAAGCTGTGAACTGTTCCCCCAGGCTCCCAGGGAGCTGGGATGAGGAACGGAGACGAGACCAGACAGTGCTGGTGTGAAAGGAGGCCACCATGAGCTGGCACACAGCAGGCAGATATTTCACCCCCGTGAAGGAAAGCAGGGGAGGCCCAGGACAGATGAACTGAGCCCACACCCTGCAGAGGTGCCAGGACTGCAGCTCTCTAAGTTACACCGGGGCCTGAAGCCCTCCGACTGCTGTCTAAGCTGCAGTTTCGCAACACTCTGATGCGTGTCCCTCCTCTTCTTGCACACCCACGGCTCCGAGTCTGCCACACTGAGTGCCCTGAAGTCAGCAGCCTGCGCTGAGGATCTGGAAAACTTCATTCTCTCCTTTACTTGCCAGCACAAGTTTTGGTTTTGTTTGGTTTTTTTTCATCTGAATACACTTGTGGAAGTCCCCAGCAGCAGGGATGTAAAGCAGAGCTGGATATCCTCTGATAGGAGGAGTTACAGACACCAGGAAACCAAACTAATAGCAACTCTGGTGGCTCCACCACCACCAGCCCCTCTGACCTGCCAGGTAATAATTAACTCTGGGAGCAGCAGCACATCCCCTTTCCCCTCCCGGCCCTTCCCTGCACGCTGCAGGAACATCTCTGGAAAGTTTGACAGGACTTTTGCTCCCCACCCATGGCAACTCCCACACCTTCCTCTTAGCACGAGTTCAACCTGGTAGAGGGATTCACTTTCCCTGGCTGCAGCAGCATCCCTTCCCACACTTCTTGTTCTCACATGGCTCCCCCAAACACCCTGCTAGGAGCCCCTCTGCTGCTCCTCAGGGCTGTTTCACTGTGACACGGGGCAGAAGACCAGCCCCCAGCACAAGCTGAAGGCGGCCCCAGGGCAGTGTTCAGTGATTGAGCTGCTTTCACAGAATCACAGGATTGCTGGGGCCGGAAGGGACCTCTGCAGATCATCCAGTCCAATCCCCCTGTCAAGGTATGGTCACCTAGAGCAGGGAACACAGGGATACATCCAGATGGGTTTGGAATGCCTCCAGCAAACTCCATGACCTCCCTGGGCAGCTGTTCCAGTGCTCTGCCACCCTCATTGTAAAGAAGTTCTTCCTCACGCTGAGGTGGAACTTCTTGTGTTATCGTTTATGGCCGTTGCCCCTTATCCTGTTGTGGCAAAGGGTCCGGCACCGTCCTCCTGACGCTCCTTGGAGATATTTACGTGCACTGAAGAGATCCCCTCTCAGTCTTCCCCGGACTAAACAGGCCCAGCTCCCGTAGACTCTCCTCACGGAACTTCTTGTGTTATAGTTTATGGCCGTTGCTCCTTATCCTGTTGTGGCAAAGGGTCTGGCACCGTCCTCCTGACGCTCCTTTGAGATATTTACGTGCACTGAAGAGATCCCCTCTCAGTCTTCCCCGGACTAAACAGGCCCAGCTCCCGTAGACTCTCCTCACTAGAGAGATGCTCCAGACCCCAAATCATCTTTGTGGCCTCCACTGGACCCTCTCCAGTAGCTCCAACAGAGCTTCTTTCACCCTATTAGTGACAATTTTCCTTTGACCACCTTTAGCTGGTATTTCCCTGCGTTCAGGCTCTTCTCTGCAGGCTTCCTCTCATGGCCATTGTTTGTCCCACAGCTTGGTCCCCGCTCCTCTCCACCTTTCCCCAGGGCCACCCCGGCCTCCAGCCACGAGCCCTCAGCCCCGCTCTGCCCACAGACCCCAAGCCGCACCTGCAGCCAAGGCCGGGGGGCCCTCACAGAGCCCGGGGAGGCCCGGCCGCGGCCCGGCACCTGCCCGCCTCAGCCCAGCGCCTCCTGCGCC
>WEIT01030994.1:166051-220214 GCA_013389985.1 Dryoscopus gambensis | reverse complement strand
CCGGAATTCCCCTTCCCAGCAGAGCCGCCGCCCTCCCTGGCGCCCGGGGGAGGCTCCTCGGCTGCCGCCGACCCCGGGGGCGCCCCCGGCGGGGGATATTTTAAGCTTGGAAAGTATTAAGTTTATTAAATAAAGTCTCTATTTTGGAAAGGTTTAGGTCAGAACTATTACATGGTGCTTTTAAAAAGTGTTTATTGAGAGAAACGAAGTTTACAGGACGCTCTGACGGAAAGTCCTTGAGCCTGTTTGTTAGGCTTGGTTACTCCCGGTCTTTGTTGTATAAAGGCTTGGGGCTCCCGTAGGGAATTTTGTACAGTGTTCTCCTTCAGTGATGTATCATGTTTTGTATAAAATGTAATTCTACGTGTACAACACGTATTAAATATTTTCAACTGTATGAGCCTAGTTCCTGTTTGTGCCCCGCTGGCTCGAGGGGGAGGAGGGCAGGCAGCAGCCGGGGTGTGGTTCTGCATGTCTGTGGCTGGATCCACCCAGCCTCGCCGGAGGCTTGGGGTGGGCTGGAGTCCAGCTCTTCTGGGAGCTGGGGAAGAAGGGGAACTTATGTCAGGGTGCCTGGAGTCCTTCCCAGGATCTTCCAGGTGCTCCCGCTGCTCTTCTGGCTACAGCCTCTTCCCAGGGCTGGAGCTGCCGTGGCATTTGAGGTCTTGCTCTGAAAGTACCTAATGTGCAAAGTCACTGTCTGCGGGTGGAAAGCGGTTGCTAAATCCCCGAGGAGCAGCTGGGTGCAGTCTGACCAGGCCTGTGGCGCAGCCGGGCCGAGCACTGGCCTCCAGCATTGCCTGCTCGGAGCTCTGGGTTGTGGTTGTGTGAGTGGATTCTACCCAGTAGAACACAGCTACTGCTCTGCAGGAAGTGTTTTTCCATGTCTCCTCTTTGCTGTTACTTGCAGAATGGTTCAAATGATGAATATCAGGAGGGTTTTTCTTCTCTTTCATTATCAGTAAAACTATAACTGGGTTAAAGTTCCTGCTCTTAGGGGTGGGGAGAAAAGTTTGGCCTCGGCTTCACAGTGAGTGTGTAGGGCCCCAAGGTGTTTTAATTAGACTGAATTGTGGGGGAATTTTTTTTTTCCCTGCTTCTTGCTGGAAGATTCACTAGAGGCTTCTCTGCTCCTAATTAATGAACTTCTCAACTGAGAATTGCATCTCTGTCAAGTCGAAGATGTTTTTGTGCGCTGTGAAATGCAGCCTGGGATATCTGGCTGAACCTTGGGAGCCCGTTTTGGGTGGGAGATGAGAAGTGACCAGCACGAGGGTCCCTGCCCCCTGCTCTCTCTGTGGTGGAACAGGCATGTGGGGAGCAGTGCTGTCCCAAACAGAGGGCAGAATGGGGTTTTTACACCTGGTTTCTGTGAGAACTGGAGGTGTTGGGCTGGGTCATCCTGAAGCAGGAGGAAGGGAGAGATTAGGAGAAGCTGCCTGGCCTGGGGTGGCCGTGAGGCAGCTCTACCACTTTGTGTACAATTTAACAGCTCCCTATTCTTAGGAAAAAGCGAAAGCCCTACCTTCTTAATTTTGCAGGTAATTGCACCTAATGGTGACACACAACTTCAGTCTGGTAGACGACACAAGGAAATGGAGTGTGATGAGCCATTTCTTGTCACTTGCTGACCTTCAAGAGGTGATGGGAAGGCACTGAGCCTGCTTCAATTGTACAGATGCTCTCCAGGAGAACCCCCCACTCTCACTCCCCTCCCAAAGGAGACAAGGTCACCTCAGGGTCTCTCCAGTAAGAGAACAGGAGAAGGAGGACGGCTACAGAGGACTATCCCCCCAGCTCTCCTGCTCCGTCATGAAACGCTCTGCTCTGAGGGTCAGAAGCTGGGCTGGAGGATGGAAACAGCCTCCTGCTCCTGCACCAGCACAGTTTCCTTCCCAGGGCTGGGGGGAGTGAGGCTGTACTGCTCCTTGTCCACCAATAGTCTCCATGGAAGTGGATGATTTTGCCCAGCTTCCAAGTCCTGAAATGGGATGGGGGCACTCCTCATCTTGGCATTTTTTGGGTTTTTTTGGGCATCCAACCCCTGGAAGATCCCCTGGTCCCACTGGTTCGTGTGGCCCCAGTGTCCCTACACAGCCAAGACCCAACCTTCCTCTGGCACAGAACACCCAGCAGTGCTCTTATCTTCCCTGTCTTCCAGAGGAGAGTTGTGCAACAGCTTAATTGCTGCTGGCCTCTGCAAACAGGGCAGAGACCGCCCACAGATGCCCACGCAGCTCCCTCGGGCTCGTGTGACCTCCCGTGGAGCTACCTGAGGTGAGCGAGTTCTCCCTTCCCGGCTCATGGCCACGGAGCCGTGTCCCCGAAAGACCTGGCCCGGCTCCATCTGCTGTGCCGACGCACGCCTCGCCTGCTCCTGTGGCTGTGTTTTCATGACGTGTGGGGTTTGCTCCCTGGGACGTGCGTGTCCCCGGGGAGCCTCCAGCTGCTGTGGCTGAGGGGGACGGAAAAAAATGACGGAGATGAGATAGCTGCCAGTGAGCTCTGCTGAGGGGTCTGGACCAACCCAACCTCAAATCGAAAAAGATCCCTAATAATGACACTGTGTTACTTTTGGAACCAATTTTTCTGTTCTGTTTTATACNCCTAAGCTGGGTCTGTTTTCCTTAACTCATCAGTTCTGTTGTGTTGCTTCAACCCCTGGACTTTTTCTTCTGCTCACAGTGCTACAGAGATGAGGGTGACAGATGGGACAGCTGAGCAAGGACAGAGAATGAGCTCGAGCTGAGGCTAATGACCCAAACTCACTGCCCAGGCCAGTGCTGAAGGAGGGAAGAGAAGTGCATAAATAAGCCAGATAAAAATAAAAACTTCCATCACTTGGGAGAGAGGGTGACTCCTACGGAAACTGCCTCACCGGGTCGAGGAGGATATGACCTAATGGGAAGATGGCAGGATCCTACCCTTCCTAGAATAGTAACGAGCTGCTGGAAGCGCTCTCCTCGGCGGCTGCCCTTCCCCCAGTTCGGGTCAGGTCTCGTGGGAGAGGAGAAGTGCTGGGAAAATCCTTTAGCGCAGCCAGAGGGTGGGATAGATGCTGGCAGAGGGAGCGTGGCAGCTGGGCTGCCAGGGGCTTGGGAAGGAGGGCAGGCAGCACTTCACTTCACTTTTCTCCTGCTGTAATCATCCAGGAGCAATCCCTGGGTGCAGCTCCGGGCGGGTGAGCTGCGGCTCTCCCCAGGGACACCTTCTGGGGAGAGGGAATGGCTTGAAGCCGGCTCCCGCCAGTAAGGGAGTGTCGACGGTGTGAATCATCCCGGCCTTTTAAGGTGTCTGGCCCGGGCCAGGTGCCAGCAGGGGCTGGGGGAAACCCTCGGGGCTGGGAGCCGACGAGCAGCCAGGGGTTCGCAGGAGGCTCCGCGTTTCACTCCGGCTGCTCTCGCTCCCTCCTGGCCTGATGCAACCGGGAATGACCCGCCCATCCCTCCTCTCCTGGGGCAGGGGAAGGGGAGGAAGGCTCTGCACACTCACTGCTGCAGCATCCTGTGTCAGCGCTCAGGAATCCGGCAAGCTGCTGGGAAGGAGGCGGGAGGCAGGCCAGCAGCAGGGCTGTGCCTGCCGGGGCCTCTCCCTGCCTGGGGAACCGCGAAGAGCCCGGGGATACCGGAGCATCCCTGGGGGCTGCTCACCCCGGGGTCTCTCCCGGCCCGGGGGTACCAGAGCATCCCTGGGGGCTGCTCCCCCCGGGGCCTCGGGGGTACCGGAGCATCCCTGGTGGCTGCACCTCCTCGGGCACCAGAGCAGCCCTGGAGGGAAGCTCTGCCAAAGGCTAAACCCCAGGACCCCCTTTTTTGGGAAGGAGGGGTGCGAGAGTACTTTGGCACAGCACTGCATGCCTAAATGACAGCTCGAAGGCTGACGAGAGGCGTGCCTGGATCCCCCGTGCCGCTGCAGGGCTCGCATCTGTCTCCAATGTACTGTGCTTGCCGGCGATGCTCTGCCAATATATACTTAGGGTGGGTGCGGGGAACCCCCTCCCCGGTCCCCGGCGGGCTGGGGGGTCCTTGCAGGGGAGCAGGGAGAGGCTCCGTGTTTTCCTGGGCAGGGTGGTCCAGCCCAGGGGGAGGGCGGTGGAGCTTGCTGGCAGGGCTAAGGCTCGTGGAAAACTCCAGGGCTTCTTCCAAGGAGGATCCTTTGAGAGGCTGGAGTGGGGCAGAGAGAGCGGCTGGCACCGTGTGGAGATGGCTGGGGTGGGCAGAAGCTGGCTGGAAGGTGCCCAGAGCTGCCTTGGCAAGGAGGGGACCCCACGGAAGGGAGTTATCCCAGGCCAGCACGGTTCCCAGAGGCAGGGTCAGGGCCAGGCGAGTGCCGGGATGAGCGACAAACACAAACAACTCCCTTCTCCCGGTCTTCTGGTTGTGATTTCTGCTCCCGACATGCAAACCCTGAGGGGCCCCCCTCCCCTCCCTCCTTCTCCCCAGCTGGGCGAGGGCTGGCCTGGCCGCCTAATGAAATGCAGAGCTGCTTGGGAGAGCAGGGGGGGAAAAAAGGCTCTGTTTGAGGTTTTGTGCCTCTGGTTTCCTCTGGCCCTCTCTCCCAGCGGGGTGATTTATTGGTGATGGAGCCTGGGGAGAGGGGGAGGGAAGGGCTTAGAGCTGCAGGCAAATAGTCACCGTTTATTTCCCGAGCACTCACGCGAGGCAAAAGGAAAAAGGGGGGGAGAGGGAGGTAAACTGGCTGAGAAGGGGCTGAGGAGCATCATTTACTGGAGCTGAGCTTCTCCCAGTTGCTCTGAGGCGGTGTTTGAGCACTTTGCACACCAAAGGACTGGCTATGAGGTGGATGCCCTCTCCCTCTATCCCAATTTCCCCACTTTCCCTCCCTCCTGGGCTTCCCTGCTGGGCGGGCAGTGGGGTACTGAGAGCTGCCTGCAGGCATCTGGGCTGGCTCTGGTGGCCCAGCTCTCGCTCCTCCAGTGCAGCTGAGGGGGACAGCTCATCCCTTCTCCCTTTGCTGCAGCCGCGGCCAAGGAGGCCAGCCAGACCTTCTCTGCCAGCAGAGGTACTGCTTGTCACTGACCTGCTTTTGGGCACCTGCATGCCCACAGAGGCACTGACGTGCTGTGACCTGCCTGGCTGCACATGGATTTGCTGCCTGCAGCTACCCCGGCTCAGGCCAGCCTCACGCTTAAGCCGGGCTTTAGGCTCTGGCGCGTTGCTGCCGCACTGCCAGCAGCGGGGTGTCCCTGTCCTGCGGGATGCTCTGGTGTGCTGCTGTGCTGCAGGGTGAGCTCCCGCTCAGGAGAAGCAGCCAGGGCTGTCTGTTTGCATGCTCGCTGCTCTGGTTGGGAATGAATGTGGTTTCCTAGGGGGAAGGTCTCCTCCTCCTCCTCCTTCTCCTCTTCGCCTCTGCTGACAGCGTCTGACCTCAGCTGTCGTCCCTGGTGGTGCAGGGGATTAATCTGAGCCTCGGGACAGGTTGAGGCATGTCCAAGGCAGAGGAGAGCTTCATGCGTACAGACACAGAGGAAGGAACAAAAACAATTCCCAGGGAAATATTTTCCTGCTGCTTTTCCTGGCAGCGAGCAGAGCAGGAGGAAAAGACCTTGCTTTAAATTGCTTGCAGGAGAGCTCCAGCCGGGGATCGGCTTTCCCTTGGCCTCCCGCACCCCGTGAAGCTCAGCCCGCACCCTAGACCCGCAGCAGAGATGGCACAAAGGGTGCACAGCCCCCCGAGGAGCCGCTCAGCATCCCGGGCTCTGCTCAGCCAAGGATTCTCTCCGACTCCTGCTGCCTGTCAAGCTCCGGCTGCACGGAGCCAACCCAGAGCATTCGGAAAGCGAGGGGAAGGAACCTCCCCACCCCGGAG
Source organism: Dryoscopus gambensis (assembly GCA_013389985.1). Classification (NCBI taxonomy): domain Eukaryota; kingdom Metazoa; phylum Chordata; class Aves; order Passeriformes; family Malaconotidae; genus Dryoscopus; species Dryoscopus gambensis. Next base: position 214,385 of record WEIT01030994.1, on the reverse strand, counting down.
CTGCGGCAGGGTCCGCTGGTGGACTCTGCCCTTTGCCTGCTCCGGCCTCGGCCGCCCTCCTCCTCCTCGTGTGCTGTTTGCTTTGGCAAGACCCGGCCACCACCCTGCCAGCGGAGCCCTGCGGTCCCGGGGCAGGCGGAGCGGGGGAAGCCAGAGGCGCGGGGAATGGAGAACAGGGAGGGAAATGGAGAAGCAGACGGCTGGCTGGGCGGATGGGACATGCCGGCCCTGCTGGGAAGGGCAGGAAGGACACGGCTTGTTCGGAAATCTGGAGGGTGGGCTGGGAGAGGCAGGAAAGGGGAGAGAGAGCAGGAAGCCGGGAGCATGGCCAGAGCGGGATGCAGAGGTGGGAGCCCCAGTGCCGCCCCAGGCTCAGGCTGTGGGAGTCCTGCGGGTGTCTGCTCTCCTCAGCCCCGGGCTGGGGGATCTGGCAGACGTGGTGCCCTGCTCCCTTCCTGGAGCAAGCGGAGGATGCTGGCAGAGGGGCACAGCCGCAGCGGATCCCCCCCGGCGCTGACCCTCGTGGAGCCAGGGTCCCAGCTGGAGCGCGGCTGGAGCACCTCTAGGAAAAACAGGGGGGAAGTGGCTGTTTCAGCCGTGTCCCACTCAGTTCCTCGGATTTATTCCTGCTGACTTGGGCATCGAGCAGTGCAGGCAGGTGGGCTTTGCCAGCACACGTGCTCCTCCGTCCCCGCTGCTCCATCCACCGCGGGTGGTGGCAGGGTGTGCTGGTGGGAGTGCCAAGCCGGGAGCCAGGGCAGGGCGTGGGGTTGCCCCAAGGCACGGTGCTGAGGGTACTGAGTATCCCTGCCTTGCCTCGACTGGGTGAAAGGAGGTGGCGGGAGCAGCGCAGTGCTCCATCTCCACGGCAAACAAAGGAGGCAGGAGGAACTGATGTGGGTTTTCACCCAGAACTGGCCCAGGCCAGCGTTTTACAGGAGTCAGAGTGCAACATCGACAAGCATCTACAGTCCCGTGGGAATGGGCAACTTGTGAGGGGCAGTGCTCTCTCCGGGGTGAGAGGGAAACCCCTGGAGTCCAAAGTTGCCCCCAGCCCAGGGCTGAGTGGATGGCAAACCCCGGGCAGAGCTGGCCACTGCCCGTTTGCAGCCTTGTGTGCTCCGGTGGCAATATTTGACCCCGTGAGCCCTTGACATGGCGGGGAGGCTGGGAGGAGTCACATCCGGAGGAAGGCACAGCTCCCATGGGAAGGCAGGAGGGACGGAAGGACGGACAGGGGAGGGAACCGGGACTTTACTTCCTGTTCTTTGGAACAGGTTGCCGAGAGAACCTGTGGCTGTCCCATCCCTGGAAATGTCGAAGGCCAGGTTGGATGGGGCTTGGAGCAACCTGGGATAGAGGAACGTGTCCCTGCCCATGGCAGGAGGATTGGATCTTTTAAAGTGTCTTCCAGCCCAAACCATTCTATGATTCCCTCCTCTGTGGTGTGGCATGGCTGGCCAGCGAGAGTGGCAAAACCCTCCCTGGTGTTTTCCGACAGGGATTTACCCTGTGCCACACTCGCCTTCCCAGCTCTGGCACCCGGCAAGGGCCGTGGCAGCACCCATCACCCCGCAGCCCATGCCACTTCCCTCATTGCTGTGCTTCTGCCCTGTGGCTGTGCTGTTAATGCAAAGCAAATGTCAGCAGGGTGTAAACACTGCTGGAGGGAGCTGGGTACAAACCCCACTGGATATTCATGGCATTGCTCTCCCATCTCTTCTGGGAGCGTGGCTCTGTCCTTAGAGGATAGCGCTGGTGAGGCCATTGCAGTTTGTGTTTGTCCCAGCCTTGTCCTTGTTGTGGTTTTCCAGGGGGAGTTGGTGCATTCTGTGATAAAGGGCCGATTTGCAGGGAGGTGGCCAGGGTGACACATGCCTCCTGCATGACCTTGTCTCCCTCTGGCCCTGGCAGTACTCCCTGCACTGGGCTCGCTGAAATTCCCTTCCTGGAAGCAGCAAAGGAGCGAGCGTTTGCCTTCAGCTCAGGCGAGTGTGACGCGATGTCCCTGGTGAGCAGCCAGGTGGGGAGGGACGGGCCACGCTGGGCTCCGAGCAGTGCCACACGGCTCCTGTTGCTGGGAGAGCACCGGGACACACTTCCCGGGGTGGGGTCATATCCAGGCAGGAGGGAGGGCTGTTAAAAATAAACAGGATGACAGTGGCAGGAGGGAGAAGCCGCCTCTCGTGTCCCTCCCCGGGGAAGGGAGAGCGGCTGTAGGGCAGCGTGTGCTGCCCGGTGAGCCGAGCGCGGGGCCAGGCTCTGATCCCAGCCCTGCTGTGCTGGCAGGGTCAGTCCCCTCCCCGGCCACTCCAGCGCCTCACAGTCCGGCCACAGCCCGCTCCTTCGCTCTCAGCCCGCAGCAGGAGCCCGGCACTGCCGGTTTGTGCCCGTGGCAGCCTCTGGAGCCGCAGAGCTCCCGGTGCGGAGCCGGCCGTGTCCCCTCCAGGTGCAGAGGAGCTCCGGAGCGCCGGGGCAGTGGGGGCTCGGCCGAGGGCTCAGCCATGGCTCGCTCCGGCGCTCTCTTCCTAGCGCAGCCCGGGGGGAAGCAGTCGCTTGGCAGAAGCAGCCGGCGCATCCCCCGCGGCTCCTGCCCGCACAGCCACGCGTCGCTTCGCGTTAGATCAGGGGTGGAGGGGGCTGGAGTGACCTTGAGAGAACCTGTGTGGTGGCTCCGGCCCTCCGGCCAGCCTGCAGATCGCCTGGCAAGGGATGAGCCAGGCTGTGCCCTCACGGAACTCAACTCCCATGAGATTAAGTGGCTGCCCTACCCCAGACCTCACTGTTTTGGGGATTTGTTTGAGGTTCTGGTATCTGGGAGCTCTTAATCTGAGGCAGTGCTACCCAAACCCAGCTGCATCTGTTCAGTTGAGCGGTTGGTGTCTGTAGGGACACACTCGGAGCTGGCCAGGCCAGGTGGAACCTGCCGCTGTTATTTCCTGGAGCCAGTGGCCTGCGACTTGTCCCTACACGTACCTGCACCGTGATTCACTCTCCTGCTCGAGACCAGCGTGAGTGTGCATGGAAATCAGGGTGAATTCCTTTGGCCGTGCCGGGGGCAGAACACTCATCATCCTCTCTCCTGCTCCTCCTCTGCCCTGCGTGTTCCCACGGTGGCAGCCAGGGGTGCTTATCTCCGTGGGAACAAGGGCGCTGCCCATCCCTCATCAGATGTGCTTCAAAGCGCCCGGCTCTGCTGGGAGGGGTTGCGAGTGACAGCCTGGTGCCTCTCCAAATGCAGTGGCCAGCTTGGTGTGCGAGGGGGTGCCGCAGGCTGTGCCCCTGCTTTGGGGCCAGGTTTAGTGCCAGTGTCCCCGGGAAAGCTGGGCTCAGCTGTGGCCGCGCTGGGATGCAGCTCACCCAGGAAAGAGAGGCTTCAGTAAGAAAACAGTGTCAATACCGTCAGTATCATATGAATGTCACCTCTGGGTGTAATCCTTGGTGACTGTGTCCTGCTGGTGCCTGCTAAGCCCTGGCTGAGACGTGGGGAAAGCTCAGGACCTGATTGGAAGCAGGTTGTAAATGGAGCGCCTCTCACTTCCTTTCCTTGTGCAGCAAAGCCCTCTCGTGGAAGCTGGCAGTAGCTTGCCAGGGAAAATCTGGCTGCTGCAATGTGCTGCCTCTTCCCGGGAGACGCACTCTGCTCCCCGGGCCTCTGTCCCCTGGGGTCCCTTGGCCCCAGCCTCCGAGGAGGCGTGACAGACCCATGACAGCCCTGAAGTGCCCATCTGCACGTCAGCGCTGTGTGACTGCGTCTCACCCCGTGGGGATTCCCAGGTTTCCCAGGGCGCTGCTGAACCTGCTCTCCTGGCTGTGTTTGGGAGAGGCTTGGCACCGGGATCCCTCAAAAAAAAAAAAAAAAAAAAGGGAATGGATGTGACTTTGGCTTTCTTTATGCACTTGTAAGGACACCACAAGACACCCCCAGCCTGCAGCACCTGGCACGGGGGCCTGTGGTGCTGGGGTGGGTCAATGTGTGGCTGTTCTGGAGCTGGTGCTGCCTGATCTGCTCCAGACCCCGTGCACATCCCCAGAGCCTTGGCAGGGAGAATTCCCCGGGGGCCGGCAGTGGAGGGTGTCAGCTTCTTGTGGGGTGGCCTGACGTGAGAGAGCTCAGAGAGGAGGCCAAGCCAAGGCACAGCATAAACACCAACAGCCTTGCTGGGGCAGATATGCTGGCTGGGAGAGGGGAATGCACCAGGACGGGTCCCTGCTCTGCAGCGGCTTCCCCGCCTTCCTGCAGGAGGCAATGGCAGTTCCTTCTGGAGGTGCAAGGCTCCTTCAGAGGGTGGACATGGATGGGGGCGTGGGTGGCTCTGTGTTACTCTTCAGGCCCTGGCGGGGTCCTTGTCCCGTCCCCTGAGCCGTCGCTGTCCGAGGTGACACGTTATTTACTGCAGTGCATCGCGGCTCCCCCGGGAGCACCTCAGGCGCCAGCGGCTCCTGTGCCCCGGGGAGCAACGGCAGGCGGGAGCTGCGGCTCATCCCTGCTGGGCTGAAGAGCCAAACGGGCTGCGTGCACTGGGGAACGAGGTTTCCTTGCAAGCGAGGCTGCTTGTGAAGGATCAGCAATGCCGAGTGACGGGGCATTGCTCCCACCTCTCTTCACTCGCAGAGCCGGGTCCCTGCTGGTCTCACCTGGGCATCCCACCCATGCCCTGTACCAGAGGCTGTGTTTAAGCTCAGCCCAGGGCTCTCAGCTGCTGGTTTGGCTCTTTGGGAGAGGCTGAGCTGTTGTGTCCTGCTTCTCTGAGGCCCCCCTTGGCCCTGCCTTGTGCATGAATGCGGGGATCAGACTGGAGCAGCATCTCCCCTCCTTGCTCTCCTGCAGCACCCAGGCAAGGGGGTATTTCCCCCTAGGAACCCTTTTGGTGCTGCTGACAGCAGCTGGGTATTCTCCCACCCCAGTCCTGGCTCTGCTATGGTGGCAGGTGAGAGGTGCCCTTGTGTTTTGGGAGCACTGATACCTCATGACCACTAAACCCCGTCAAACCCCCGGGAGCTGCTTATGCGCTTGGTTCCCTTTGTCCTGGCTGGGTTTAATTCCCTCCGTTGGGTATGTTTAAGTAATTTTCTTGCGCTTTTAGTGATACAAAAATTGCTATGCTGGCTGCACTTTTAAATTCTCAATCCCCATTTTAAATTGTAGAATTGCCACCTCCTTGCCTGGGGGCTGATGCCAGGCTGTGTAAATATTTAGTGTTTCTGCTCCCCTGACACCAGCCTCTTGGTTTTCCCAGCCCACCTTCTCTGCTATTGCCAGCAGGGGCTTGTTCCTCAGGCTCTGGGGGCTGACTTACACCCTGCTGGAGGCGATGGGGACAATATCACTGCTGCGTCCGGGTGGGGAGCGGGAGCATTTCTGTGCTCGTGTGCGTGAGGAGCAGAGCAATCCACAGCCTCGCTGCTGCTGCCTGACAGCAGGTGATTTTTGCAGACGGGTCGCTTGGTAAAGGTCGCAGTGGCCTGGTGAAGCTGCTGTCCTGGTGGCATGTGGAGGGGGAGCACGGCTGGGTTTCTCTTGGAGCATCCCCGGTGCCCGGCACAGGCGCCACGCTCAGAGGCGGAGGTGCTGCGTGCCTCGGAGCTTTGCCCTCAGCCTGCGGAGCGGGGATGTGCATCCTCCGTGGCCAAGCCGGCAGGTGGGGCTCCTGCCCACGGCGAGCTGCTCCGGGGGAGGCTGGACAGCCGGGCATCCCTGGGCGGGCAGGGCTGGCGGTGGCCCAGGGATGCTTGCTGACCCCAGTCCCTCCTGGATGGTTCTTGCTCCATTGCACAGGCTTTTATTTTGCCTCCTCGTTGTCTCGCAAGAGACGAACTCAACATCTCCTCGAGGCTTTCCTTGCTGTGCTGAGCCTGGTCACACCCGTGGTCACTTGGGGTGAAGGAATCCTGACCTCTGCTCAACTTCACCCCTCGTCACCTGGCCTGAACCCACCTCAGCTGCCCCTGACCGTGCACTGGGGGGACCTGGGGGACCTTTTCTCCCTGGAGGGGTCCTTGTGGTGGACCTGTACCAGAAGTGTAGGAGTTTTGCAGCGAGTTGTCAGGTCTCAGTGTTGTTGGCCCGTTTTCCTGGGCCGGAGGCTGAGATCAGGTCAGGACCATGTTGGAGTAGAGGATCTGCTCTGCTGGCACCAGAGTGTGGATTTGCTGTCCATTCAGCACCTTCTTCTTCTCTTTCTTTTTTAAAATAGAAGTGCTCTGCAGCTGCACCCTTGAGATGGACCAGAGCAAGGTTCGGGTCAGGAGGACCCTGTGGATGAGTGCTCGTGTGTCCCCTCTGCAGTGACCCCTCTGCTCCTGCTGTGCCCGAGCACCCCACAGCCCTGTGGCATGTGCCACCTGCAGCAGCTGCCTGGCTTCTTCCCTGCTCTGAATGTCTCCAAAGCCGGCTCCTGGCACCGTGCTCCCTTTGCCATCCAGGAGCTTGGGTGCTCCAGGGTCTCCCTGCTGCCCTCCCCCTCTGCACTCTGGCACTCTCCCGCCCCTGGCCAGGTGTCCTGTGAGCATCCGGATGCAGCGTTCACTTTAATTGTTCAGCAGCATCTTTGATCAATAAATCACCCTCTGCCATCTCCCAAGTAATGAAATAAAAACCTCCTGGGTACAGAATGAGTTGGTGGAGATGAATGATTTTCTCATTGCTGGCTCGAGCTGTAAACCAGCCTCTTCCAGGCACTGTCACTCCTGGCTGCTCGCTCTCACCCTGCTTTACGTGTCCCTGGGGAGAGCTCTGCTCCAAGGGACTTGAGGAATGGCCTGGAGCGTTTGGCCCGGGAGGCAGCTGGGAGATGCCTGTCAGCACTGGTAGCTGCTGTGCTGCCTGGAAACTGCTGCTGAGCTCTTGGAAGGGGATCCGGAGTGCTCCAGGCCCCATCTTGCCTCTTTCTGGCAGGAGAGGATGTTGGGGACAGGTCTGCTTGCCAGATCCTCTCCTCCCTGAGCCGTGATGCTGGAGACTCCTGCTGCCATCAGCTTCCCTGCCGGGTACTTTCTGAGGTGAGGGAAGAGCAGGTCTGGGGAGTACCCGAGGCTGTTTCTCTGTAAAATCACCAGTGACTCAGAGAGGGGGGGTGGGAACGACTTGACTTTGGATTTTATGTGAAGTCTGAGGGGCTTCAGCTGGAAGCAGCAGGATCCAGAGTCACGGAGCTGTGTGGAGCTGTGGTGATGCTTGCTGCGGGGAGCTGTGGATGCTTAAAAACCAAACCAGTTCTGAGCTCAGGTGGTGAAAAAGTCTGGAAAGAGAAGGCTGCGTAGGGCTGTGAAATAAAAGTGAGCTTGTCTGTGCTCTGCCACCACGTTTGCAGGCTCTGGGAACCGGGAGGGTCACGAGAGGTGATGGCATTGCCCCACATGGGGCTGAGGAAGCCGGGGACTGACTGATTCTGCCAGGAGAAGCAATTCATTGTTCTCATTAGGTGGGTTAAAGGCCTCTGGTGACGACATGGGATGTAATTAGGCAAACTGGGGAGGTTTGTGCCTTTGTGGAGCACAGGGGAGGGGATGCAGAGGGCAATGGGCTTGGGAGGCAGTGGGTCACTGCCCCATCCCTCTTCCCCCAAACAATTCTCCTTGCTGGCAGCACTTGCAGTGGATTTGAGCAGTCATTTTTCTCGGCTGCTGGGCAGAGTGAACTTCCCTCCAGAAGTATCTGAGAAGTCTGCTTTCCTCACCCCTGGCAGTTCTCAGGGTCTGAGGAGGGGAGGGCAGCTCATGGAGCCCCTCAGGAATGCTGAGAAGTGGCAGGTTTGGGGTTTGCCTGATGATCCCCTTGCACATCAAGGGGGGCTGAGAAGGGCTGAATGGATCCACTGACCCCCAGTGGGAGGAGGGAAAGGGATCTGTGCAATCCCTCTTGCTGTCCTCAAGCTCCTGTTTGCCCCTGGAGATGGCTGGCGTGGTCCTGCACGGCTGGGTACATGGCTTTGTCCAGGAAGGGCAAACCCCTTCCTCATCACAGCCCTCTCCAAAGTCAGCATAACCTTCCCTGGCTGGGAGGGACTCGCATCTCCTTCGTTTCTCTGTGATCTGACTGAAGAGCCAAGCCCTCGGCAAGGATGCCTGAGTCCCCGGGCAGCAGCTTGCTGGTGGGACACCCCTGTGGGAAGCCAGCAGGGAACACCACCCCGCGGGACATTTTATCCCGTCCCCAGCCAGCATGGGTGCTCTTTGCTGTGTGCGGTGCTTGTGCTGTGTCCAGCTCCCTCGAGCCCTTGCTCTCAGCTAGCTGGGTGGTGATGAACCCCGCGGGTTAATTGCATTTGTACCCGAAGGAAAAACCTGCACCCCGAGGAGGTGATCTGCCTGCTGCTCTGAGCTCCTGTGCTTTGGGGTGAGCCCGGGGCTGCTCCTGCTGGTGTTTGCTGCAGTGGAGGCAGCAGAGCCGCTCTGAGCTTCCATTCTGCTGTTACTGGACCTTTCTCAGAGGTGCAGGTGGTGCTTGCTCTGGCAGGATCTCCTGCAGCTGTGGGGTGACTCCCCTCTCTGTAGCTGAGAAGTCGAGAATGTTTTCCATAGCTCTTTATGGATCAGGGCAGGAACTGTTGTGCTTGGCACCTGAGGTGCTGGGAGCCTCCAGGCCGCCTCGCGGTGGGGACAGGAGGAGCTGGGGAAGCGCACGTTGAGGGGAGATGGATGAAAATTCCAACTGCACCACTTTAGTCTTCCTCCAGCTGACAAAGGAGTTTTCCCCACTAGAAAATTGCAGTGTTTCAATACTCAGCTGTCTCAGATGGCAAATAAGAGGCGATTATTCAGCGTGGAAATTCAGAGTGGTGCTCTAGAGTACTCCTGGGGTTGAAACCCTTGCACTCCCAGGTGCACTGAAGTGACCTGAAGTGCTGGACTGGAGCGAGCAGTGCCCAGAGCCGCATCTCTCCCGGCAACACCATCAGTGTGAGAGAGGCTGCTCTGGTGCCTCGTCCCCGTTCCCTGCCCGGGTGATGTTGGGACAGGGACTGGCAGCTGCGTTTGCCATCACAGACCCTTGGTGCCCTCCTAGGCTTGCACCGAAGCCCCCCAGACACGTCCCAGGTGTGTCCCTGAGGCAGCCCCTGGTGCCGATGTGAGGAGGGGTCTGTCTCTCCTGCGCTCCTGCACGTCCGGAGTGGCCCTGGGTCCCCGATAACCTAGAGGGCCTTTGCAGCCCTGCTGCTTCACGGTCCCACCCCAGCCTGGCTTAGGGCTTTGGCAAGCTCTGCTTTGCTCTGCATCCCTCCCCTTGGCAGCAGAGCGAGCAGGGACAGCCCAGGAGTCCCAAAGTGGGAGGAAAAGCTGGTGCCAAAGCCCTCCCCTGCTGTGCTGCTTCCCCAGTCCGTGGGCAGAGGCTGTTAATGGGGACTCTGGGTGGTGATGGCTGCATCCATCTGCCTGTCAGCTGCAGCAAGATGTCCTGTCCCTGTCTGTGCCCGCCAGGCATTCTGCCATTTCAGGGTGTCCCTCTTGGCTCGTTTCTCTGGCAGCCTCTCCTCGCAGGGAGTAATTAGCTCGGAGCTGGAGCAGTCGGTGCTGTGGCTGAGAGGAAGGGACGGGAGCTGCGGAGGGGACCGTGGTGCTGCCATGTGCCATCGGGGTGGGGGGACTAGGCCCCCTCATTACAGGCTGGGCTGGCCGGAGACCCGTCCTGGCAGGGTTGCTCCCAGGGTGGGGGAGACGGCAGGAGAGCCACAGCATTCTCTGCAAATGAGCCGCCTGGGGCTCTGGAGCTGTCCTTTGGTGTGCCAGTGATGCCCTGGTGCCAGGCTGGGGCTGAGCGGCTGCGGGGAAATGGCCTTCTCTGGGGGAAATGCTTGGGGCTTTTTCCCAAAGGAGTGGGCTGTCTGGCACCCTTGAATGCTCGTGGCAGCCATGCCCAGCCTCCTCCAGGGAGTGCCGTGAGGTGCTGAGAGGTCTCGGGGTGCTTGTGTGCCTGTCCTTGAGGAACGTGGGGCTGAAGGCTGCCCAGAGAGCATGGGCTGTGTCCAGGAGCTGGAGAGAGCCTCAGGCTGCACCAGGAGAGGCAGGGGAGGTTTGGGTGGGGGCCGGAGTCCCCTCCTGGGAGCCAGCAGGGCTCTGGCTCTTGCTAAAGCCACCCGAGGGCTCTGCTTTGCCCTGCGATGGAGAAACGGCCTTGGGAGCACGGGCACAGCGCTGCGGCTGCCAGCTGCAAACGGTGAGACAAAAAGCTCCCCCTTGGTGTTTGCTGCGGAGAGGGGGGCAGGAAATGGATGCTCTCACTGGGCCTCAACCGAGGGGATAAGAGAAACAACATGAGCAGGGAGAGCCAGGAGAGGAAGTGATTCATATGTTTAATTCACCCTCCAGTTCCTATTATCCCAGTTTATTAGTGCTCCGTGCAGCATTCGGAGGCCCCAGCTGAGATCAGTGTCCCACACGTGCTTAGCCTGGAGTGGGAGCTGCAGTGAGGAGGGCCAGGAGCATCCTTCATCTGCAGGAAAACCAAATTATGGCATGTGGGAGTAGCTTTGCTGCCTGAGCAGGGGCTGCACTGAGCTTTCCTCCTGATTCCCCCCAGAAATGGGCAGTGAAGAGGGCAGATGATTCCCCGGGGGACACACAGGCTGCTTTGCATCGGTCACTCTCCATCCCTGGGTGTTTCTCCTGCATATGGGGACATCCTTGGCTCTTTCCATCACATCTGTTGGGCCTGTGACAAACCCCTGGGTCATCTGCTGCCCCAAACCTCCCAGGTTTGTGTTTCAGAGCTCCAGCAGTTGCAGCCAAGGCGCCCCTGGGTTGGCAGCAGGAGGGCAGCTGCACCCCAGCTGTGCAACGAGAGGCTTCAGAGCAGGAGGAATGAGGGATCTGCTCTCCATAATCCCCATACTGGGCCCTGGGGAAAGGGCTGGAACTTGAAAGAGCACCTCGAGGCAGTGCCTTGTGCAGCAGACTTTCCTTTAAGAATCTGCTGTCTGTGCTGAAGGAGTTTGGCCCTGAGCAGAGCTGGCCAGGGGTGGACGAGATTTGTCTCCTGCAGGCCGCAAGTGACGTGCTTGTGTGGCAGCAGGCTGGACGTGGGTCGTGCTGGGCTTAGGGCAGGCAGAAACCCCCTCGGTGGCCTCCGTGGGGCAGCCCCAATGCTTTGGAGCTGGTAGGGGTCAGCGGGCAGCTTTGCCGTGGGGGAGATATATTCTCATAATGAAATGGAAGAGACCAGTCTTGTCCAAAACACGTATTTTTCGTCATAACGTGCCCTGGGCTGGAGGGGACCCACAAGGATCACTCAGCCCAGCTCCTGGCCCTGCACAGGACTCTCCCAAAACTCACACCACGTGCCTGGGAGTGTTATACAGCACAATCTACCCAGCGGGACAGTGCAAGAAGAGGCGTTTTTAATGTAGGAAATAGTATGTTTCTCCTGTAGGAGAAACCACCTCCCAGATCCCCTGGGTTGCTATGTCCCTCTGTCAGGCTGGAACTGGCCAGCAAAATTCCCCAGGGCTGCACTGTTAGAAGAGCAAAGCTCTTTACAGGCTCTGACGTGTTCCTGGGGCGGGTGGGAGGAAGCTGGGCATTACAGGGCTTTGTCTCCAGTCTGTAGAATGACAAAGGATGGTGTCCCTGGTGGCAGTGAGCCCTGCTGTCCCCAGGCAGTGGGATCCACTCTGGAAAATCTCATGGATCCACCCTGGAAAAGAGCCAGTGAGGAGAAGCTGGTCCAGGCTCCTGGAGACCGAGGGGGAGCGGGTTCACCCTGGCTCTGGAGAGGCTTGAGAGGAAGCCACCCCCACAAAACCTGTAACGGGACCCAGCAGGCGGTGGCATCCCATCCCGCCTGCTCAGCAGATGTGCCTTTCTGATCAGCACCAGCATCCTAAAGGAGGCTTCAATTCGCAGCTTGCTGGGCTGGGGCTGTGTGCGTGACGTGCCCGGACCCCGGGAGCAGTGCCTCGTGCCAGCCTGTGCTGCTTGTGCCCGGTGCTGTGGGTGCTCCTCCAGCCAGGGCTCCTGAGCAGTTTCCCAGCAACAACTCCCTCAGCTCCCGACTGCCTTCAGCTGGAACTGCCCAGATGCAAGCTCCCGGGGAAGGCGAGCGGGGAGAGACAGGCACTGGAGCCAGACAACTGCCAAAACTCAGGGCTGAAGAGCTGAGTCTCCTCCCTGCCTTCCTCAGAGCAAAGCACCAGCTCCTCTTTCGCAGCACCATTTCCACAGAGGAGCTACAGGCAGCCCTGGGCACCCCTCTGCTGACATCCCGAGGGGAGCAGGGAGAAGCTTGCTGAAGCCCTGCCCAGGTGAGGTGGGTTGGGGTGAGCCCAGCAGGTCCTGCAGATCAGGAGGCTGCAGAAGGAAGGGAGGTGAGAGCAGAGAGACTCAGCTTCAGCTCATGAGAGCAATTTCTTTTCCTCTTATTCCACTGCTTGATCCAGGTCTGCATTTCCAGATTTTAAAAATAGTGCAGCAGCTTCTGTTCCCCATCAGCTGGGTAACAGGCTGTGCTCAAAGCTGGTACATGCAGGCCTTGTTTCTGTGTTTCCCCTGCCTTCTCATAATCTTCATTTTTCATGTAATTTGGGACCGCAGGTCCTCCTTGGCACCATCAGCTTCATCACTCCCAGTTTGTCCTGGAGGAATTCACAGCTGGGCTGCCTCAGTAAGACATCCCAGCACTCTGCTGGCCCCTAGGAAGTGCTTGGAGCCTGGACTGGCATGCTGGCCTTTGGCTGAGGAAAGCTGGGGAGCCTTTCTGTGTGCTGCAGACTCATGTTTTTCCTCTGTGGTTAGCAGCTTCCTCTGGGTTTACCTGGGTTATCTGGATCCAAATTTCCTCCAAGACCCCCTGAAACCTCATTTCTCCCTGCAGACACACTGGGAGAGCTGTGTTAAAGCTGATAAGAGCTCAGAGCTCCCAGCTTTCACAAGTACAGCTGCTGACAGCTGCTTCTGTCAGGCTTTAACACCCATTGTCAGTGGCTCCAGCAAGCAGAGGGATCACAGCAGGGCAGGAGGGCTTAGGACCTGAGCTGGTTTAAGGTGAGCAGCTTGGGGACTGGACGGAAGCTCTGGGAGCGCAGCCGTGGCTCTGCAGGCAGCCCTGGGAGTGGCTGCTGCAGGTCCTCATCCTGCTCCAGCCCTCTCCCTGAGCAGTGCCGCAGGCCCAGGAGAGGGGAGGCATTCGGGATTTGTCTTTGTGGGGCCTGTGCCTGGTTTGCCTAAAGCTGGGGTCCTTGGGGCTCCAATAGGAATTTCCCTCTGGGCAGGGGTGGGAATCATGGAACAGGTTGGGTTGGGAGGGACCTCAAAGACCCTCTGGTTCAACCCACTGTCATGGGCAGGGACACCTCCCACTAGACCAGGTTGCTCCCAACCCTCTCCAACGTGGCCTGGAACCCTCGCAGGGATGGGATAAAGCATTCCATGCAGTGGGGACTTTGCAGGACACCTGTCTGAAGAGGGAGTGTCTCACTCCCAGGATGTGACTGTCCCGCCAGGAGTGCCGTGGGGAGAGGGAAAGGTCTGTGGTGTGGAGGAGAGACTGCTCAGAGACTGGGAGTGAGGGAAAAGCTGCAGCAGGAGGAGAGAGGTGCCAGAAGGAAGCTCTTCAGCATTGTGAGTTTCCTTTGTATACACATCTCTGAGTGCCTCCTGCAGCGAGGCTCCCTCCCTGCCTGCTGGCAAGAGGATCCTGTTTGGCTCTGTTTAGACATTATTTCACTAATATTGTTGTTTATCATGTGTTGGAGCTGTGCCTCAGAGCCCGAGCAGCCCTGGGGATGCTGGCTGCCTCGCTGGTGCGTGCCTCCCTGTTCCCTGGGCAGGATCATCCCCCGTGAAAACAGCCCTGGGGACACTCATCACCAGCCCTCAGCTCTGCTCAGGGGGTCTTTAGCTCTTTGCTGTGTTCATACAAAGCTGGGGTGGGCTGGCAGCATGGCTGGAGTGACCAGTGGCTGTGCAGTGACCTCCTCTGCGGTGTTAAGGTCATTTTGCAGCCCTCTGGCCTCAATTCCGTGGGTCAGATCCCACTGGGCGAGCCTTGTAAGCTTTTCTCCTTGTAAACCCATTGGTTAAAGGCTTGGGGAATAAAATCCAATCTGTTTCTGGATAGAAAGGATGGATTCCCTTGGACTCGATGATCTTGTGGGTATTTTCCAACCTAAATTATTCTATTCCGTGGTGTTCTGTGCTAAATTCCTCCTGATCCAAGCAGGTGAGTTAGGCTCGAGCTGCCAAGCCCCAGGACATCCCAAACAAGTGGATTGGGCACAGCCCGTGAAAATCCCTGAGGCTGCTGACCTTCAGGTGGATGTGTTTGGAACGGGGATATCAGGTGGCTTTCGAGCTCCCTGGGGTTCCCTGCTCTGGGAGCTGGGGCTCGGACAAGGCTGTGCCTGACTGCTGCTTCTGCCCAGGCCCGGGCTGGAAGGGACTGAGGACATGAAGGCAGATTGGGCACCTGCAGCTCTTGCTGTCCTGCTCTTGCCAGGGGCCTCAGAAGGCCCTGCTCATCCTTGGGCACGCTACAAACTTAGCATGGAAAAGGCAAAACTGTTCCATGTTGACTTTTTTTGAGTTTTTATAGCAGATTATGACAAACCGGCTGCCTGCTGCAGCCGAAGATGCTGAGCCCTCTTTCATCTGGTGAAAGTAAATGTTTCATGAGGGCAGGGCATACGACTGATAACGCCACAAATATGACATGTAAAAGCAATGATTCAGGAGCTGTGCTTGACTTGAATAGGAATGAAATCAGGAGAACTTTTACTGAAAAATAAAATGTTTTCTGGTCCATTTCAGGGTTACTGTAAGTGGAGGAACATTACAAGATGTTTGTTTCTGGAAGCATTTGGGTCTCAGCCCTAAGCTGTGCTTGTTAAAAATATTTTTAATAATTCACTAATATTTTAGTAATGTGATAAACAGCAAAGCTGCTGGTGAGGTCTGCAGCTGGTGGGGGAGCTGAAGAGGACAGGAGACCAAAATGCTGCTGTTGGGTGTTTGGGAATCTGGACCACTCTGTTGCTGTCCTTGGGTGGGAAACAGTGGCTGGAGAGGAGTAGGGGCTTTGGAAAATCCATCAAATCCTGCCTTAAACCCACCTGGATGAGCCCTGGGTTTGGGGAGGAGCTGCCAGCAGATGCCAAGGGACTTTCAAATGTACTTGTTAAAAATACACACATTTTAAAGGTCCTGCTTTTATTTATTCTCTTGGGGTAACACCCTGCTCTGCCTCGCAGTCAGGGGCATGCTGAGGAGTTGTCGTGGAGCAGATTCAACAAACGTGACTGAAGGTTTGATGGGAGAGGTGCCACACAGCCGATGGCCCTGGCACTTTTGGGCTGTCACAGGGAGGAGCTGGCTGGGTCGGTCTCTCAGGTTGCCACCAGAGTTTTCAGGGTGAGGATTTGCCCATCCTGCCCAAGCATGAGGAGCTTTTGGGGGAGCTGGGAAGATGCCACCCGGGTGATGGAGCTGGAGGCAGTGCTGCTGGGCTGCCCTCTCGGGGACTCTGCCCTGCTGTGCCTGTCTCCAAGCCCTCCGGGACAGGCGTGGGCGAGCAGCAGGGCGGCCCTGGGGAGGTGCCTCGGCTGGGGCGTTGCTGGGGGAGCAGGCCAGGAGGAAACTGGGCAGCACTGCAGGAGCAGCTTTGCCCTGGCCCGGCGAGGATGCCCCGGGGCACTTGTTTGGGTTGGCTTTCCTGTGCGTGTGGACACCAGAGAGCTTTGCCAAAGAGGTTATTGCAGGGAGCTAATTGACTTTCCATCATCTCCTCGGGTCCTCTGGCGAGCAAAGTGACTGAAACGCAGCCGCAGGCTTCCCAGTAAACAATGAGCAGTTGGTTTCATATGGCTCCCTGTCAAAAATCCCAAACTGGAAAGGCAGGAAAACAAACAATCAGATCAGAAAGAAATGGGTTTTTGGCATCGGTTCCCTCTGTGTTGACTGGGCTGTGAGACAGGCCCTGAGAAATGGCTCAGATTTGAGTGAAACAGCTCAGGCACGGATGGGGAGGGTGGGGAAGCAGATAAAAATGTCTCTATGCTGAAATCCAGGCACCTGCAGGTGCAGAGGAACAGGGGAAGAACACAGGTCCCTGTGTGCTTTCCACATGGCAGAGACATTTTAAACACAGGAGGCTGGGTGGTGAAGCAGAACAAGTGCCAGGAAAATATATGCTCCAGCTAAAAGATGGGATCTGGGAAGCGGAGAGCAGCACTCATTTCACAACTGAAATGTAAACGCAGGGTCTGGGGTGGAGCAGCAGGCAGGGCAAAGGCATCTCCTGCGAGCTCAGGTTCCAGTGACAGGCTGCAGCTTGGTCACAGCCCAGCTGACAGCATCTGGCTAGAGCATTCGCAGGGAAATCTGCTGATATTTTTTCTTTGCAATTTTTTCTATTGCAGTCTGCAATAGCTGATGGGTAAATGAGATTTTTAGGATTTTTTTTCAGACCAATTTAGTGCTTCTTGATCATCCCATTGAGGATTCAGCTGGCCAAAAGTGTGGCCCCAAAAGAGAAAGATCCTTGGTTTTGTCTGCCTCCCACAGCCCTCTGGTATTTTTCTTTTGCAACCTCACCTCATAAATTTGTTACTGGATATTTTTTTTTTTCCCAGGGAGGATTATCTGGTTTTGGAAAAGTTCCTACTTCAGGAAAGTTTAGTCTCACTTTACATAAACATCCTGAGATTTAGCACACTTTTTTTCTCCTCTGGCCTTGTTAGCGTTGATATTATTGCGCGAGAATAAATATTATCAAAGATGTTCCAAGTTCCACGGGCTCTCCTGCTGTTGAGCAGAAGTGTGTGGTTTGGCACAGGCAGGTGCTCAGGAACAAACCCCAGGGAGAGCACTTGGCATTTACCTGAAGGTGCTTATTTCACCCCGAGGCGGAACTCTGAGTATTTGCCAGCTGTGGAAGGTGCTCAGCACCACCTGCCCGATTTCTCTCCCCTGTGGCAATTGCAGCTTGCTCTCCCCAGGACAGCAGGACGTGTTCCCCATGGAAGTCCAGGGTTTTCCGGTGGGTCTCTCCAGCTCTCACCACCTGAAGGGACCAGCAGACAGCCTGGCAGCTGGGTTGGGGGTTTTGCTGCATACATGGGGCTTCTTTGTTTTTAAAGATGCTTTCAGCTGGCCCTGGCCTTCATCTTTCATCTCTTTAGCTCTGTTTAAAATACCCACAGGCTTATTGGGTAGAAAAATACACAGATCAGCTTGAAAGCCATGAGCAGGCACTCAAAGAGGCTGAGCAAGGAGCTGAACTTTCTGACCCAGACTAGTCAATTTTACAGGTACTGATGGCCCCAGAGAGGGTGAGGAACTGGACCCCACCACTAATTGCTCCTGGGAAGTGGAGGGTGGGGGATGCCGTCCTGCTGCAGCTTCCCTGGGAGCGGAGGTGGTCCCTGAGTGGTGTTCCCCGATGTGCTGTGGGTCCCAAGCACAGGACAGGGAGATGTGGGTCCTCCCCTGCCCCGGGAGGGCAGGCTGAGGTGCTGTAGTACCTGTAACACCATGGGCACTGCAGAAGGTGCAGGCATCCCCCGCAAAAGCTGTTGGTCCACTCGCGCTTGGCAGAAAACAGAGGAAAGTCAGCTTGAAGCAGGCACTGAGTGCTGAAGTGCCCGGGGAAGAGCCCAGCTCGCACGGGGGTCCCTTCCCAGTCTCAAGCAGGGAGCTGCTTCCTCCAGCCCACCTCACTGGTGTTTGCCTCGCCTGCTCTCAAACCCCAGCAGCTTCCCTGTTGTCTGTCCCACAGCTTAAAAAATCTTTGCCACTGAGGTGTTTTTTCTGGAGCCTAATCTACAGTTTACAGCCTTGTCCTGTTCCCTGTGGGGATGCTGAACGATTTATTCCCACACCCTTTGCAGCAACCCTCTATGTAATTGAAGACTGCTACCAAGTCTCTTCTGCCTTCTGATTTCCAGGCTAGACAAATCCAGTTCTTCCAGGCAAGCTTTTTCCCCAGCAAGTCGTGTTTTGCTGCCCTCTAATTGCTCTCCTTGCTGCCCTCTAAACTGCCCCCTGTTAGTCTGCACCTGGAGCGTTTGTGGCTGTATGTGGTGGGGGGAGGAGGAGGAGGAGGAGGAAAACTCAGGGGTTTGTGCTGCGTGGAAGGAAAGCAGGATTAAAAACTTGCAGGTCCTTGAGGTCGCTCTCCGCAGTGCTGCTGTGGGGGGATGAGAAGTCGGCCAGTGGCAGAGAGCACGGGCCAGGTCCAGGTGGTTTGGACAGCAGGCTCGGGTGTCCGCAGGTGCTCCCACGCAGCTCGGGGTGCGCCAAGTCGGACGCCCCTGGATGTAAAAATGCCCGGTTCTGCCTAGCTGGGCTTCGCAGCTCTGCATTATTTGGCTCTTTTCGAACCTGCCCCTTGGGCTCTCACCCTGCAGGGCTGAGGGAAGCTCCTGCAGCTCACCGGGAATGCCGGCAGCGGGTGGGCGGCGCCGCCGCTCCCCCGAGCCGACAGCGGCTCAGCGCTGGGATGTCGCTGCTGCTCCTGATGCTGTCGCTCCATATTTCATTCCTGTCTAGCTCTGGGTGGTGGGAGGAGATGCTCAGCTTTGTCTCGGTGCCGATCAGGAATGCCTTTTCTTTCGGGATGAGGAAGCTAATCTGCATTCGTGCCCAATCATCCACGGAGCCGGCAAAATTATTCACGTAACGAGTTCTTGGGGGGAACCTCGCTTCTCCTCCCCCTCCTGCTCCGCGGAGCCGGGAGCAGCCTGGCTGGGAAGGCAGAGGGGCCCAGTGGGGTTCTGGGGATGGGGGAGAGGGAGATGGGCGAGGGATGGTGAACTCCCCAGAGTTCAGTTACCCCCAGCTCCCACCGTGAGCAGGTAACCATGGAGACGTCTGAATCCAAGGCGTCCCCAGTCCCCAAGGAACAGCACGTGTATATTTAAATAAACATACCCTGGGCTGGTCACCGGGGAGGTGGTCTCGGAGTGTTCGATCTGGCTCCCACCTGGGTAAGTCCCAGCTGCAGAGAGGCCATGGAAAGCAGGATTTGGGAGCACCGTGCACGCAGGGCTGTGTGTGAGACGGTGGCAAAGCCCCTGCTCTGGGGAGCTGGAGGGATGCCCTCCAACAGGGAACGTTCTCATCCCTATCAGTGCCAGCTTGTGGGAACAGGGGAGAATGAGTGGGAGAATCACTGACAGGAGTGGAGCCTGTGGCAGCATTTGTACCCTTCTGTACATGCCCGAATGGCCTTGCTTGGGCTGGATTTTAGTGGGCAGTGTCCTGGGAGTTGTTTGAGGGCTTTCTCTCCATCCCAAAGAGAACGGGAATACATAGGTTTTCCTCTGCGCCTCCTCCCCAAGGTGCTGGCAGGAGCATGCTGGGGCAGGAGCATGAATGAATGAATGAAGGGAGTGCTGGATGAGGTGTTTAAATGAAGCACTCATCTCCGGGATTTTCTTCATTCAGATTTAGGGATGAAGGATCTAGGGAGACAGTGCCCGGGCTGGGTGGCACAGGTGGGCATCCCTGTAGGGGGGTGGCTGAGGAAGCAGCTCTGCTGCTTTCCCAGCCCCAGAGATGCCAGCGAGGCACGGCAGAGCAGCACAGGGTCCTGGTGAAGCACAAGGGACAGAAGCAGTGCCCCGGCTCTGGGGGGTGTGCAGGTGAGGGGTGTGCCCGGGCAGGGGCTGTGTGCCACGGAGCAGGACATGCCTGGGCTCAGTGTAAGGCTCAGGGGCAGTTCTGGGGCAGCCTTTGTGTCCAGCCCTGGAAGTTTGAAAATCCAGGATGCTGCTGGATGCTGCCCAGTCGCACAGGCTTCCTGGGATACTCTGCAGGGTGGTGAAAGGAAAAAGCCCAGGGAAAGGGACCTTGTGGCATGGGCCACCCAAAGGAGCCCCCGGCCGAGGCTGCAGCGGGTGGTCTCCCAGAGAAGCTAGCAGCGACAAGATTTTGGGGGCTTCTGTGCCAACCAGCCGGGCCCGTGCTGAGCTGTGCCGTGCCAGGGCTCCTCCCTGCCCATGCTGAGGGTGATATAAGAAGTGCCTGTGTGCTGCCTTGGAGCAGCAGCCCCTGGCAGCAGCAGCGACAGTGCCGTGGGGCTCCCTGGGTGACACGCAGAGCGCCTGTGCCACCTCCGGCCCTTCCGCCCCGCAGCTCCGGTGCAGCTGTCCGGGGATGCTGCCTGGGAGAGCAACACAGAGCCCGAGCAGAAGCAGTGGAGACGCACCGCTGCGAACCGGGCTGCAAACGGGACCGAAGAGGGAGCCCGGAATGCACCCCCTTCCCACCGGCAGTTCTCACATGCTGCGGGAGCAATTTCTAGCTGATCAGGAGCAGGGGGATGTGCTCCGTGTCCCTCGTCCCCACCGCTGCCCTTGTTTTGGCTGGTGGTTGCAGTCACCATGCCCTGGTGTGCGCGGAGAGGAGGGGACCCGGGGTGGCCAAGAGGGACCGGGGAGCACCGACACGGGTCCTGTGCCAGGCTTGTGGGTGCTGCTGCTGGGCAGTGGCTGACCCCGGGGTGGCCTGGGCCTGCGCAGAGGAGGCCGTGTGCCCCGTCCTTTCCCCGGGGGCTGAGCCAGGGGCTGTGTGCCCGGACAGTTGCCGCCGTGTTTTGTCTCGGCTCCTTCCCTCCTTTGTTATCCTCCGTCTGCCCCTTCTGGTTTATGTGCGAGTTCCCTTCCTCCGATTGTCAGAAATTTCTCTCTCACTGTGTGGGCAGGAGACAGATTTTAACTGTCTCTATTTTCTCCCCCCACTCCCTTTTTTAAAAAAAATTTCGTTTTATCCCCCCTCCCCCTTTCCTTCCTTCCCCGCTCCTCTCGTCTGTCCCTCCCCCCTCCCTCTCCCCTCCCTCCTTTTTCTCCCTCCCTTCCCCACGGCTCTTTTCCTCCCTTTTCTCTTACAAATCATGTCTCTGGAATAACCCCCGGCCGGATCCACGCCTCTGTCCCCAGGTAAGCGATGCCCAGCGGGATGGTGGCCCTGGGCCAGCTCCCGCTCGCTCTCCCTAAAGTCCGCGGGGACATCGTGTGTCCCCCCCTTCCCTCCCCGCTCGCTGCTACCTGTTGGGGACGGCCGGGAGACGCCAGTTGGGGCTGTCTCCATCCTCCTCCTCCTACTCTCTCTGAGCGATTCCCGGTGGACACCTCCTCCCCTCCCGTCTGTCCCTGCCGCTCTCCGGAATGCGCGGGGCTCCGGGGATGGAGCGCGGGGGAAGGAGCCGGCGGCAGCCAGCGGCCACAGGTGGGTTGTGCCTGGGGAGCTCGGGGGGCTGCAGCGGCACTTTGGGACGGCACCCCAAGTTTGAAGCCCTGCTCCCGGATTTTTCCCATTCCCGAGGTTTCTGGGGTGTGGGGATCGGCTCTCGCAAAGTTTGTATGGAGGGAGCCTCGGCTCTCTGCTGAAGGTGGTTTGGGGGGCTGGGCGTCCTGGAGGACCCGCCACCCTCGGAAGGATCGTGTGCAAGTGGGGCCGCTCCGGGGGCTGCCCACACTCCTGCCCCGGTGGGTGAGCGGGTGAGACCGGAAGGAGGTGTCACCCCGCTCTCTTCCCCTGCCTTGGGTGCCCTGGGGAGCCCTGGATGGGATGCAGGGCAGCACCGGGCTCCTTCAGCCCCAGTCCACCTGCACTGCCAGTCCAAGGCTTCCCAATCGTGCGGGATCTCTTTCCTCCTCTCCTCTTCCTGCCCTTGGCGCCCAGTGTTCTGTCTCGTGTTGTCTCCCTGCACCCCGTCCCCGCTTTCTGCGGGTCCAGGTGCTGCTCCCGAGTGCCTGAGTGTTGCTGGTGACAGTGATGAATGAGTGGGGTCCTAAATCGGGGTTTGTTCGCCTCGTTGTTCCAGCTCTCCCAGCTGCTCTTGCGTTGCAGAGCGTGTGTTTTGGTGCTCGTGGCTCCTGCTGGCTCCTCGCGCGGCTGGAGCGGGGCCAGGGACAACTCTTCCCCCACGATCCTGGACTGGCAAGAGCTACCTGGGCCCTGCACCAGGCTGTGTCCGCCACGGGCCGCATCCCCCCGCACCCCCGGGGTGGTCTCACCCTGCGCCCTGGGCTTGGTCCGTGCTGCAGGTGGGGCAGTCTGGGCTCAGGATGCCGTGGGATGCGGTGACACTCTCGTCTGGTCCCGATCCATGGCTGGGCTGGTTTGGCAGAGGAGGCAGAGCATCGCGGAAGGCGCTGTCAGCGGGATGAGCCACGCGCTCGCAGCCTCGGCTGTTGCTGCTGGCAGCTTTGGCAAGGCTGGGGCACAGCCACCACCCGCTGAGTGACTGGAGAGACCGAGTGCCATCCAAATGTGAGGGTTTTGGAGGGCTTTCCGTCAGCTCTGCCTCCCCAAAGCGTTTTTGCAGCTCTGTGCCAGTGGGCTGAGCTCCCCTGGGTGTGGGGACTACAGACAGGGACTACAGGACTGGGAGGTGGAGGAGGAAGTGGTGGCATCAGGCACCAGCTCCCCTCTAGTCTCCGCTGCTGCCCGGCTCTATTTCTTTGCTCCTCAGCAGCCCTTGAGTACCTGGAAAGTTTGTTCGCTGTAGTTTGGGATGCATTTGCATCGCTTGGGCACCCGGGGGTTTCCTCCTCCTCTGCTGCCACACAGGACAGTGCAAACCTCTGGCCAGTGGAAGGCTGAGTGAGAGCGTGGCCCAGCCCCGGCGCACCTTGGCACCCCTTCTGGGCAGGTGACAGGTTGGCGCTGAGGCTGAGTGTCCCTTTGGCTCACCCACTCTCTGAAGGCACTAGTGGGGACCTGAGCATGTGTGTGAGATCTCTGGCAGGCAGCTGTGCCTCCGACTCCATGCAAACAGCATTGTCCCCTTGGCCGTGTGAGGCTGCAGCCCCCCGTGCCCCATCCCCGGCGTGGCTGAGTCAATGCGCCCACCCACTGCACCCAGTGTGTGACTCACAGGCTCTTCATGCACTGGTGTGAATCACTCACAGCCACATCGATGACTTTAGTGACAGCTGAAAAGAGAAATCAGTCCCCCCAGCACTCCCGCAGCACCTCTGCTGCTGCCAGCTGGGCTCCCTGCTCCCAGTGACCCAAGAAAACTTCTGTGAGTGGCACTCTGGTGCTGGCAGCCGGGGTTTCTGCTCATTCCTGCGTCCCGCGGTTGAGTGGATCCGTGGGTGGCCCCGAGGACACTCGTGGCTGGAACGGAGGGGTGGACACTGGGGTGATGCAGGCAGGGGGGTGGCTCCTCTGCCGCGGTGCTGAGGGGGCTCTGCTTGCTCGATGGGGGTGAGTCTGGTGGTGCTCTGAGCCACCTCCCCCGGGGCAGGGCGTGTTCTGGGCGGCTTCTCCCGAGGCTGCTCCGCTTTCCACCTCGGTCTCTGTGGGGCCCACGCGTGGCGATGTGGAGCCCCACGCAGGCACCCCGCTCCTGCCCTCCCCTGGGTGCAGCAGGGCTGCCTCAGCCCCAGCGGGAGCAGCTGGTGATGAGCAAGAGCTGTCAGGAAAAGAGCCAGATCCCCCCCATGGCTTCGGCTGCTCCTCTCCGCGGTGCTGCTGGCTGGCAGATGGTGGCGGCCAGCAGCTCGGCTGGTGGCTGGGATGCTCTTTGCTGCCCTGCCAGAGCCCGGGGCTGTGTCTCCGCTGGCTCCCCCGGGGCCGGAGGTGCCTGTTTGAACACCGGGAGGAGAGGCTGGTTAATTAACCTCCCCGGGGATCGCTGTCACCCTCCTGCCTCCGCTGGAGACAGTCCAGAGGAGGAGCTTGGGGACGCTGCCTTCTCCTGCCGCCCGGGTCGGGGGCCCCAGGCCGTCCTGCATCCCTCCCCAACCAGGTACCGGCTTGCTGGGGGTTAGCGGAGCATCCCCGCGTCCCCACTCAAGCAGCGTGCTCAGGAGGAGATGATAAATAAATCCTGTGCCTTGCAGCTCCACGGAGCTCCAGGGAAGGCACAGCCAAGGAGCAGAGGGGATCAGACAGGCTTCCCAGGCGCCTTCCAGGTCCCAGCCTGCCCCTCATCCGTCTCCCCCGTCTTTTCCGTGCTGCTTTGCTTTATCCCTGCCTGTTGCTCTTGCAAAAGCTCTTCCAGTCCTTCCCTCCCCGGTGCCGGCTCCCCACGAGCGTGTCCCCTCCTTCCTTCCTGCTCCCTGCGGCTGAAATGAAGTGCTGGAGTATTTCAGGGATGTCAAAACATACCATTAGTCACGGGCCTGGGGCCTCGTGCCCAGGGAAAGGCTGCTGAGCTCTCTGTCAGGCTGAGAAATGACCAGGGCAGGTGGGACCCCGAGGGCTTGGGGGGACGAAGGCTTTGGGCTTTCTCCCTGTCCGACACCTCTGGCATCATCCTGACTGCTCTGAGCCGCAGGTTGGGTCAGATGTTCCCTGGCATCAGCTGCTCCACAAGTCCCCTGTGGTGCTGGGATGTGGCACCTGTAGAATGAGGGGCTAGGTCCCCCCCTGCTTTGCTGGGGGGAGGGGCTCTCCCCCAAAAAATCCCGTGTCAAGGCGACCCTCCAGTTGTGCCCAGCTGTGTTATTTATTGGCTCAGAAGGGTTGTTTTTCTCCTCTTCAGCAGAGTCTTTAGTGTTTTCCGTGCTGGGATAGGTGCTCCCTGCTCCAGAGGTCGCCTCTTGTGGGTTTAAATCCAATACTGGGGTTTCCGGGCAGTTGTTTAAACAAAGCAGCGCGGGCACTGAAACATCCACTCCCTGCGGAGGCACTGAGCCCTGCTGCTGCCCAGTTTGCCATCCACACGCATCTGTGCTTCCCAGCCCGGTTCAGGATCGTTGTTCTATTTCTTTAGTGCCCAAACACTCCATTTCCTTTCACTTAACGAGCAGGGAATGCGGGATCCTGCTAAAAACACCCCGAGCTGCTGGTGTGCAGCGCCTGCCTCCCGGCACTGGTGAGATGCTGGAGATGTCTAAGCTTGATCTGTGCGGGAAAGGCAGCAGAAAGCTCAGAGCTGTCGGGGGGGAAGGGGCTGAGCTTCATCTGCTCCCGTGATTCTCCAGGGGCTGCTGCCTATAAATAAGCACCAACCAGCTGGAAAGGTGGCTCAAAGCACAGAGGTGTGGGCAGGCCTGGGCAGCGCTGAGCCTTACCCCTGCCAGCACGTCCCTGGAGAGAGCCCATTAAGCTGTGGCTAATATTTTTGGGAGGTTTTCTGGCTCAGCCAAGAGCGTTTGCATTCCCCTTGCCTTATTTTTCCAAGCTGTGGGCAGAAGGTGGGCTTTAACCCCTTGTAACCCTGGCTCCATGTGCTTCGTGCCCTCCAACAGGAACCAGCGCAAGCACTTTCAGCAAGTGGGTCTGTGCTGGGTGACTTGTTTGGTGGTGAGGCACCGTGTGTGGTTTTTAGAGGTGACTCCTGGAGGGTGGAGGGCTCTGTGAGAGCTAGCACTGTTAGCAAAGATCCCTGGAGAGTGTGCAGGCAGTGATCCTGCTCCCGAAAATCTGGGCAGGGTGCCTGTGTTCCCTGCCTGCTCTGGGTCTCCACGGTGCTCATGAGGTGATGGGAGCACACGGTCAGTGCTCCAGAGAGAAATTCCTTCTCTGGTGTGCACTCAGGGCATGGATCAAATCCTGGAGCTGGGTGGGAAAGATGCAAACCTCCCCACTCCTGCCCTCCAGCATCTGTTCTCCAAAGCCATCGTGCACTCGCTGAGGCTTCCCAAGCCAGGCTGGGAAATCATACCCGGTTTAAAATTAATTAAACCCGCTCCTTCAAGGAGAAGAGTGCCTCTTGTGCATGTTCCCATGTCCTGGATAAGCCCCGTGATGGGTCAGGGTGGTACTTCCATATTGGTTTCAAGATGAGTTCTAATTGAAACCTCGTGTACTGACTGTGCCTGAGAAAATCAGGCTGTAACTACGGGGAGTCGCTTAAGATGGTGGCTAATTACTGTGATTAACTGAGCAACACTTTGGGCTACTCTTCCTCCTGCTCTGCCTCTCTTCCTGGCCCCCGGGGGAGCAGCTGCAGCAGCCAGGGAAGGATCACACCCTGCTTATCGGGGGGATTGGGAGGCGGTGCACACCCTCCCAGCAGTGGGGTCCTTTGTCTGGCCACGTCTGAGCCTCTGCTTTCCCTGAAGATAGGAGTTTTCCTCTCTGGAAGCAGCTGGTGAGGGGGGTATTCTTGCTGTGGGCACGGCTGGAGCTAGGACCCTTCTCGTGGTGTGATACAAGGTGAGAAACTCCATCTTAAAATCCTACAATTGTGAGCTGTGGCATATGGGACGTGCTGGGAAACAGGGGCCAGCCCTCGAGTTTTCCCCACCCTGTTTTCCTCTGAGGGATTATTCACTGTGATGGGTCCCTCCTTCAGTTCTACCCCATCCAGCGATGGCTTTGGATGTTTGGTCATGGCTTAGTAAGCAACCTTAAAAAAGCCCTGTTTACAAAACCTGTCCCTGATGCGAAGTGAGTCTGGTTCCGTGGGCTGCGCTCGCCAGCTCCACGCGAAATGTGTCACTTGCACCGAGCATTATTTTTAGAGCTGAGGTTTGCAGAATGCAAAGGCTGGGCAGGTTTTTCCAGGGTGCCAGATTCCTGGGGGGAGGAGAAGACGGGACCAGGTTGATCTCTTGCTCTGTGCCGGTGCGTGGTGGCTCCTGCTTCACCAGTGTCCTCTGGTGAGATGCTGCTCACGTGGCTTTTCCACATATCTGTGAAGATCTGCGGATCCTTTATGTGCCTCTCTACTTTCCTCTTCTTTTGGTCCTCCTTGCTCTGTGTTCAGTGGTATTTCTGCCTCCCCATTCCATCTCTGGTGGCTGGTGCTGCCCTGGAGGCTGCTCGGGGTCTGGGGTCTCTCTGCCAGGGGTGGCTGCAGTGCAGCCCTGCCTGTCCTTCCAGCCCTTTTTCTTGCCTGGGAGCAGCCAGACTGTGTCCACGGCGAGTTGGGATGGACAGGCGGCAGGAATGGGCTGGATGCCAGCTGGTGTGGAGCTGGATGGGCACAGTAACCCTGTGGGAAGCTGGTCCTGGCAGGAGAGCTTTGCTTTGTCAGTGTCCACCTTCACACCTGCCTGTGCAGCTGCTCCCTCTCCTTCCAGCCTGCCTTTGGTCCAGGCTGGAGAGCCACCAGTCTTGCACTCTGTACATCAGCCTGTTGCCTGCTCTCCTGTAAAAGCTCTCCTGCTCCCTCTCTCAGGGTGCTGAGCTCTGGGAGAGACTGCTTCCCCTTCCAGCCTGATTTGTCCCAGAGCTGTCACACCTGGAGCTGTCCCAGGGCCATCCCCTCTGTAGATCCTGGGGCTTCAAAGGCGCTGCTGGGTCTTGGAGCACTTTGCAGTGTCACAGGGGGTGAGGGATGTCCTTCAATGCCTTTTTGTGGGTTGGGGTGATGCTGAGCAAGGAGAGGAGGGAATCATCTCCTCAGGGTGCAGTGTGGTGATCCAGGGAATCCGTGGACATCCCATGTGTTCGACCAGGGTGCAGTCTGGTGACCACAGACAGGGATGTCCCCAGCCTTGAAAGCAGCAGTTTGGCTGAAGTTGAAATGCTTCTGTGGGGAGAAGCTGGTTTGCAGCAGGCAAAATCAGGAGAACCAGTAAAAAGGCTGAGGAGAGGGCAGAAGCTTTAAAAATGTCCAAATCTGATGGTGGATGCTGGAATAGGAAGTGGAAGGTTTGGAGGCTTTAGGTTTGAAAGACATCTTTTAAATCTGGTGCTGTTTTTCCTGTGGTGGATGTGATTTAAAAAGCAAAATTGAAATGAAGTGTGTCTGCTGTGTTGGACTACACAGTTTCCACCAGACAAAATGACTTTTTTCTTTCTTCTCCTCCCTTCTCAGCACTTTTTGCCCCCGGCAGCTCCTGGAGCTGACACTCTGCTCAGCAGATCTCTCCTGCCCTGTGCCTGGCTACCACCCCACACCCTGGGCAGGCAGCACCTGTGTGTGTTATTAAGATCACGCAGGGAGAATTTCTCACTCTGCTGTAGGATTTTACCCTTCTGCCTCTGAGTTCTGGGCCAGGCTCTTGAGCTGGACCTTTGGGGTGGCATTTCCCTTCCCCCAGCACTGCGTGGCTGGGTTACAGCCGGTCAGGGATGTGCCCTGCCTGCTTCCTGTGCCAGGGCCTGCTTCCAGCCAGCTGCCAAAACTCACTGGGTTGCTGCCATGTCTCACTCGGCTCACTTGTGACTGTCGTGACTTTGTTTTAGTCACTTTGTCTGTTTTGCTCATGCAGGGAGCTGTTAGTGTTGCTCAGAGGGTTTATTAAGCTTGAAGCTGTCACCTATTTCCTACTTGTTATTCCAGGTATTTCATTGTCTCTCGGCTTCCTGAGAGCTGGAGCTTGTTTTCCCTGTGATTCCAAGGAAGGTGGTTCTTCAGCTTCTGCCTTGGAGAGGGGGTGATGGAGAGGGCTTTGGTGTGCCCAGGGCTGTGGCTGTGGTGCAGAGCCGGGCTCTGACCTGGCACTGTCCCTTGCTGGGATTTTGGGGTGACTGGAGTTCGCCCAGAGCTAAAGCTGTAATCTGAATTAATGTTTCAATTACGTTGGTTTCTTCCTCCAAGGCTGTTCTCTTTGTCTCGCATCTGTAAAGCTCCTGCGTGCGCTCTCGCGTTGTCCCCGCTCCCCTCACCGTGCAGCTCAGCCCGGGATGCTCTCCCTGGCAGGACCAGCAGGTGCTGCCGGGGCTGTGGGGCTGCTCCCGGAGAGCAGGAGGGGGGCACTCGGGCTCCATCCCACTGGCACTTCCCCCCCATCCTCCCCGCCCCAAACAGGCGAATTTCCAGGCCCAGGCTTCCCGAGGAGGTGTTGGGTAACGAGGTGGGAGCTCCCGTGCGTGGATCTCCAAGGCAGCCTCTCGCGGGGCGCAGGGGATGGAGTCCAGGGGAGATCGTGATGCTTCCCCTCGGCATCCTGAAGGCTCCTCCTACCACGGGGGGCCAGGGACGGGAAGGGGGCTCTGGGATTCTGGTGTTTCTCCATGCCTGGAAGAGGGGGAGAGGAGGGGTGTGCACCTGCATGTATGACACTCCAGCCCTGTCACCCTCAGGGGAGTGTCCCACCCGCAGAGCCAGCAGAGGAGAGCTGTGCCGAGATGATGAGAAGCTGGAGCCGCTCTGATAGCCCAAATATGTATTTTACTAATAAAGGCTTGCGCTGTGAATGGAGTGCCCAGCAGCAGGAGTGGAGTCAAAGCGAGGATTTAAATGCTTGAAAAAAATCAGGTCGGGTAGATAGGAGAGAGAGCAGCTTACGGTGTTTTCATCCCCCTCTGTTATTCATCAGTTCCCTTAATAATTCAGCTGGGGGTTTTTTAATATTAAACAGACCAGACTTGGCAAATAAATGGAATGTGGCTCCTGGAGCTGCAGGGTAAGTACTGAGGCTTGACAGTTCTTCTCTCTGGATGATATTGATCTGGATCCTTGCTGTTAGAAAACACAAGTACCCCACACCAGGAATTGATCACCCTGTCTTGCAGCACATTATTATGATCGTTGCTTTATGGGATTGCTCTGGGAAATGTTTCCACCTGCCCAGGTGACGCTGCTTTGCTGTGAAGGGCTAACTCGCACCGGCATGTTGGGGTGGGAATAACCTCCCCATCCCCTGCCTCGACTTTAGGGGCTTCTCTGGAGCTGGACTGGGTGGCTGTGGCTGCAGAAAGACGTGCTGCCTGTGTGATTCTGGTGCCTTGGTGCACGTCCTGCACCCGTCAAATCACCCGGGCTGCCGGTGGCTATTGCTGTGCCTCACTGCGAGGAGAAGACGAATCACCTCCCTCGGGCCGTGCGTGGTTCCCAGCACAATATAGAAAAGCTGTCTTGGAGTGTTTAATGTGTTTCCAAAGGGCTGGAGGGTGTGGGTGACTTGAAAAGGTCTCCTTGTGTGTTGGTTGCATTAAATGTCTTTGGGATTTTATCCCTTTCCTCCCCTTGTTTTGGGGTGGATCTGTAGTTTTGTGGATTCAAAGGTTGAACACCGAAGGCTTTGGGCTGCTCCTGCTGTTTCCTTCAGCCAAGGAATGTAAACACTGTGTTGGGTTACAGAAATGTGTGAGGCTTTTAGTCTGTCATCTAAAAAAATGAGCTGAAAAACACTAGCTCTTGTATTAACTCTTAGCTTCTTGTATTAACGTTTTCAGGTCTATTTTCTGAAACTGGGGATAAGGAGGGAGGACTGGGAGTGAATTCTGGTCCAGCCTTGTTTTGGCTGTGGAATATTTTACTCTGGTGGCCTCTCAGTGATGCTTGGTGGAGCTGAGGGTGCTGTTGCCTCTGTTTCATCTTCCGAGTGCCAAATAACTGCATTTCTCATCTCTCCAAACTCATGTTTTTCCACATCACGCTTCTCTTCTGGACTCTTCAGTAAATCAGCAGCTTGCTCGATGTGTGTTTTCCTGAAGCCTCGGTGGCTGGGGCTGCTTTGGGAATTGTCAGGCACTGCTGCTCCTCTAGTTCTGAGCCAGGATTGCATCTGCATGGCACGGTGCCTTGGGCTGGGCGGCCCTTCCTCTGGAGAGAGCTGGATTTTCCCTGATTTCCTGCCTGCAGAGCCCAGGGTTTTCATAAATAACCAAAGCATCATTAGGCTTGCAGGGTGTCTCGGGCGCACTGCGGTGCATTGGGATGGCACCGCGGTTTTAGCTCCGTGCTGGCTCCTGGGGGCCGAGCTGGGGCCGGAGCATTCCCGCCCTGGGGCTGGGCTCGTTTGGGTGCAGCGGACGGGAAGGAGCAGGGGGGGCACCACCGTAGCCCTCCTCCAGCCTGCGATGGAGTGTGCTGGCGAAGAGCTCAGAGAAATCCCGCCGGAGAAGGAAGGAGCGCTCGCTGCAGCCCGGACCCCGCGGCTCTGCTGCCCGCCCGCGCCCGCCTGTGCTGCGCGGGGCTGTGGCCCTCCCCGGGGCGGGATGGGCAGCTGGTCACCTGCCAGCGACACTGGTCACCTCGGGGCCAGGGGGATGGCGCCGTAAGAGCTGGGGGAGCCGTGGGTTAGAGCCCGTTTTTAACAAGGTTCCCTTTGGATCCAGAGGGGATCCATCCGTCCTGACGCGCTGCGTGGCGCAGGGTCCTGGGACACCGTGAGGTGAGCCAGGGACGGAGGTGCGAGACACATGGGGGGCACCCCAGGGCTCCCCCTCCTGCACCCTGGGAGGGTGCTGGGAGCGAAGGGCTCGCCGCCCGAGGCTTGCCTGCATGGAAAACGCACGGCGGGGTCGGAGCCGGCCCTGGGGATGCTGAGGAGCTCCGGGCAGGTTTGGCTGGGGGCCGAGCCTCTTGCTCCCCGCTGAGCACCGTGTGAGCAGGCGCTCGGCACAGGAGATGTCCGAGCTCTGTGCATTAGCCTGGTGAGATTCGGTGGTCCCTGGAGGAAGTCCAGCAACGAGGGTGAAATCAGGCCAGTTCTGCTCGGTTTAGGGTGAACTCTCATCCCTGGCACTCCTCATTAAGTCCCATTAGGCGACAGCCAGGTGGCTGCACGCTTCCCAGTCTCCCAAGGTAGTGTGGGGCCAGCCTGTGATTCCGTGCCCTGCTTTCAACATAGGGGTGACAGTGAAGGTTTTACTTCTTAAATAATGAGCTGCTGCAGTGGATGCTGAATTGGATGGCAGCAGTGACAGGCCGTGGTTACTGCTGTCCTTTTGTCCACAATATGCTGTTATGGAAGTGGGTTTCCCCCCTCCTCTTCCTTTCCACTTAATTTGGCATTTGCAGCACAGGGGAATTTCTGGGAGGCTGCTTCTACCACAGTTTTTGGGATTGTTTTTTTTCCCCCTTGCTAGAGTAGATTTGGAAATTTATCACTGCTCTGATTTAGGGCTTTTTTTTTTCTCTATTATTATTTTTTTTCCCTCCTGGCATATGGAAGTAGCAAGCTTGGGAAAAATGCAATCCGTTAGCCATTTCAAGCAGGCTCTACGTACACGGGGCTCCATGTCTCGCAGCAGGCTGAGATTTTTAGAAACGCTCAGTACTGACCTCGTGTTACAGCTCCTGTGGGATGTGGAGAGCACCCAAACCTCTTTTAGAGATGCATAGCTTGGTGTGTGGCATCCTCAGTCAAGGCTTATCTGGGGGGTTAGGCTGTGCGGTGGGGTCTGTGCTGTGCTGCTTTGGTTTCCACGTGGGTGGGAAAGCCTGGAAGCGAAGGGATCTTGACCCAGAGGTGTTGGCTCAGCTCCTGGCAGTTTGCTGGGGCAATGGGGGACAACCTTGACTCTTGGAAGTGAGGTGAATACCCGGGCTTGCTCTTGGATCCCCACCAGGCTATGGGTGGTTCAACACTTGGGCTGGAGATTCCAGGTGGCTGGAAAGAGCCCTAAACCACTGTGGATTATTCTTGCTTTCAAAAAGCTTCTCCAGAAGGGTACCTTGGGTGCCAAGGCTTTGTTGAGTCTTGTGCCTCCTGGCACTGCAGGGCTGCTGACAGCTGGGGAAGCTCTTTGCAGGCGGCTCGACACTTTCCTCGGGCACTCACTGGTGCTAACGAGCTTTCCCGCTGAGCTTCTGGGGCCAGGTTTCCTCTGCAAAGTAAACCTGAGCGTGGCAGAAATGAGCCGAGATGCAGCCTGGGTGTGCCAGGCTAGGAATCCACCCCCAGGGGCTGCGGGATGTGCCTGGGAGGTGGGCGATACCTGAGGGATCTGCTCTGGTCTGCACTGGGCTGGCCCCTGGGTTGGAGTGGTTTTAGCTGGAAGGTGCCAGTGCTCTGGCTTAGGGGTGTTTTTGGGGGAGATGGGGCAGATTTTTGTCTTAGTGTCCAACTGGTGCTTCCTCAATAAAGCATGGAAAGGGGAGGGGAGTAGGAAAGAGCAAAGTTCTGGGCACAAGGCCTGCCTGCTTCCTCCCTGTTGGCATGTTAGAGCTGTTCACTCACAGGAAAAGGGAGCAGGACAGACCACTTGCCTTCACCTGCTTTCCTGGACCCGTGGCTGCCCCACCCCTGGAAGTGTTCAAGGGCAGGCTGGACAGGGCTTGGAGCAACCTGGTGTCCCTGCCCATGGCACAGGGACTGGAACAAGATCATCTTTAAGGTCCCTCCCAGCCCAAACCATTTATTGAGGCTGGTGATTCCGTGGGCCCCGGTGCAGTGATGAGCTGGGTGTCACTTGCAGAGGGGGTGACAACCTGAGCACTGCCTGTGGAGGGTGACAGGGCAGTGTGGCTGTGGGGCAGAGCCTGTGAGCAGCTCTTGCAGCTGGGGAGGCCAAAAACTCGGTCCTGGTAGCCACTGCTTTAGGGGAAGCCTTGGTTTTGCTGGAGGAGCCTGGTCCTGGCTGCAGGGCTGACCCTGTGCCTGGTGCTTTCTGAGACAGGGGATCCCATCTGGATGCTCACAGGCTTTGGGACTGTTTCCAGCTTGGGACTGTGACAAATTGCTGTTATTAGGGACTGTCCAGCCTGTTTCAGGCAGAGGGAAGGGTGTAAAACCCAAGAACACATGAGTGTAGCATTCCCAAATGGTGATTCTGTGCTGGCGTGTGGTGTGATGTAGTTTTAATGCACCCCAGGCAGACCGACAGGCCCTGGAGGGAGACTGGAGCCCTCACAAGCGGTTCAGTTGGCAGCTGACACACAAACAAGGTTTGAAGCAAGAAAATGACCTGGTTTAAACCCGAAATGTTGGATTGGAGTCATGTATCAGTGCCAGTCTGGGAAGGGTGGATGTGTCAGAGTGGTACCCTTCTGGGAGGGATGGATTTTGGTTGCTGTCACTTTGAGCTGTGCAGGTGGGGGCTGGGGGCCGTGAAGGATGATTGCTTGGTTCTCCCTGCTCTGCTGGTGCTCCGAATCCTGCCGGCAGACGGTGGATGGCTGGCATGGGAAAATCAGTGGCGCGAAGCTATTTAGGAAGGAGTGAGTGGGCAAGAGGAGAGCGAGGGGGAGTGACGCTGCCAAGAATAGCACTGCCCGCTGCCGAGGGGCTGAAAGCCAATGGGCTCTGCTGGTGTCCAGTGTGGGGGTGGTGGTGAGCACGGGGCTGTGCTGGACAACTGGGCAGTGCCAGCTGGCCGTGCCACACCAGAGGAGAACCCCCCAGTGTGTGCAGGCTGGGTGACATACGCTGCCAGTCTCGCACTGCCGGGCCTCAGCCATCCCGGAGACGTCTGAAAGTTCCAGATGGCAGTTCCCTGGTGTAAAAAGAGCTGAGTGTGTGTGGCCTGTGGAGGAGCCCTGTCTGGAGGAGCCTCTCCTTCCCGGAGATGGAAAGGGTGGCGAGCAGCCACCGCAGTGCGAGGGCTGGTATTTGCAAATATGGTGGAGTCCAAGCTCCAAGGGCACGTGCTGCTGCAAAAGGGCCAATTCCATGGTGGAGTTAGGAACTAACTGAGCTGTGGGGCATCATTTCAGCAGGGAGATGGAGCTGATGCACAGAGCAGTCAGCTGGGGTCAGAGCAATGCTCCTTCTAGCTCTGTGCCAGGACTGGCTATGAAGAATGCTGGGCTGGACGGATGCACGTCTTGGATAAAGAGTGGTGTAACAAAAGGGATGTGCATTGCTCTTTTCCTGCAGGATCTTCCCAGGCTGCAGCTGTCAGCAGCGCTGAGCTTGGAGGCTGGGGCTAGGCTGTTATTCCTGGCTGTGCCTGCCCTCCTCTGCTCCGTGAATTAGTCTCATCCCTCATTTGAGCTCATTTGCACCATGCTCAAGTGTCCCTCAAAGCAGTTCTCTGGCAGGAAGGTTGCTGTGGCACAAATTATTCTGAGAAACGTGCTTCAGAGGGATGGAAGAGCAGAGATGAAATAATGCCACAAAGAGGAGAAGGAGGCAAGGCAAGGGCGGCTCGGTGCCAGCAATTGTAGCGAGCGGATAAAGGAAAGGAAAGCGGAGCTGGATGAGCTCCTGTTGAAAGAAGAAACATTGAGAGGAGGAGAGGGAGCCTAACGATACGACAGTGGCTTGGGTCCAAAGGGAGGTGCTGGAACTGCTGGCTGTAAGGAAGCAAGGCAGATGGTGGGTGATAGGCACCGCTGCGGCTGCGGCATGGAGCGGGAATCGGCATCGGGGCCGGGGGCAAAGCTGTGTTGCTGGAGGGAGAAGAGGCCACTGGTGGTGGCTGGGGTCCAGCCGGGTGTATCCGAAAGAGGAGAGCCTGCAAATGCCAGGCTCTATGTCCATCCTCCTGCCTGGCTGGTTTCCAGAAGCACAAACCCTTCACTTGGCACCTTGGCAAAGCATCGGGGCTCATGTCCAGGCTGGCTTAGCCCACGGCCCTCAGCAGGATGGTTGGCTGCCTTTGGCAGCCCAAAGGAAGCAGCCAGGCTTTCCTGAGGCTTTTGGTGGTCTCCCCTGAGCAGGAGAGGGGCCCCTGGGACTTCCTGGGAGTGTGTGCATTCAGTAGGAGGTGAGAACTGGGTGCTTGCTGAGCCAGGTTATTAGTCCTGGTGGAAAAAGCAGGATTGCTGAAATGTTCTTTTCAGCTCCACAATAACATTTATTTGTTTTGCTCCCATCTCCCAAAGTGTGGGAGAAACTGGGCTCAGAGGATGAGCTCTGGGGGTGTGCAGCAGCTTGGAGTGGCTGAGGATGGCAGGAACTGGGACGGATGTGGAATGGGAGGAAGGGAAGGAGCTGGTCCAGGCTGTTGTCCCTAAGCAGCAGAGTATCTTGGGACAAGCTTTCCTAACCAGTAG
The DNA here is from genome assembly GCA_013389985.1 of Dryoscopus gambensis. Lineage (NCBI taxonomy): Eukaryota > Metazoa > Chordata > Aves > Passeriformes > Malaconotidae > Dryoscopus > Dryoscopus gambensis. The sequence continues at coordinate 178,930 of WEIT01030994.1, read as the reverse complement.
AGAAGCTGGTTGCTTGCTGAAGGGTCCTCAGGGCCTCATTTGTGCATGGGCGATGTTGCCAGGCGAGAAATTGCTTTTTATTGTCCATTTGTCCCAACCCTGCTCAAGCCAGGACAAGGCAAATCCACTCAGTTCTCTGTGGTGTGTGAGGTGAACAGGGCCTGGCTAAAGAAGTGAATGAAAACCTGCTTTTCCTCCTTTAAGGTAGAATCAGGAAGGTTTTGCTCTGTTTACCAGGGATTTAGGGCTCTGCTCTGCCCTTATGCTTGTGGCTGTAGCTGCTGGTGAGGACGCTGCAGTGGAGGATGCATATTCCATTCTTCATGGAATTCTGGAACGGTTTGGGTCGGAAGGGACCTTAAAGATCATCTTGGTCCTGCCCCCCCCTGCCATGAGACCAGACACATTCCATGAGACCAGGCTGCTCAGAGTGGCTTTGAACGCTTCCAGAGATGGGGCATTCACAACTTCTCTGGGCAGCCTGTGCCTTACCACCGTCACAGGGAGGAATTTCCTCCCCCCCAGCATGGTAGAACAGACCCCTTCCCTTCTTCACAGTGCAATTTGTGGGAGAGATTGTCTCCATTCTTGCACAAACAATGAGACTTTTTCAGTGAGTCTTTGTGCATAACGGGAGCAGAAGTCAAAGAGGAATAAAGCCTGCTGTCGCTCACCTTTGCAGCATCCCTTTGTTCTCCCCTCTCGGGGTGCTGTGACTCCTTTTGCTGGGAATCTGCTGTTTCCAGGATGGCATAATTACCTGTGCGGGTCTGTTAGGCACTGACACACATCGTGGTTTGTGAGTCACCTCAGTCAAGGCACCGCTGGAAGTGAGAGCTCGTTCTCCCTGGCTTTGCCAGGTTAAGCATCGATTTTGTGGCCACGGGCCGCTGCCCCCCCTGTGATGCTGCAGTCCAAGCTGGGTGTCCTTCCTGCCCCACCCCAGCTCCCGGCTGAGGCAGGTGTTTTTGGGGAAGCTGTAAGCTGGAGCACGCAGCCAGAACTGGTATGAGTGCTGGTGATGCCCGGGATGTGGCGGGTGCCACTCAGGACGGGGACAACTCTCTGGGAGCCCAGCGTGAGCAGCTCTCGGGTCACAGAGTCACCTCTCCTGTGAGAACTGGCTGAGAGCACTGGGGTTGTTCAGCCTGGAGAAGGGAAGGCTCTGGGGAGACCTTAGAGCCCCTTCCAGTGCTAAAAGAGGCTATGAGAGGTCTGGAGAGGGACTTTGAAGAAGAGCACAAAGTGACAGGACAAGTGGGAATGGCTTCACATTGACAGAGGGCAGGGTTAGATGGGGTATTTGGAAAAAATTCTTCTTCCCGTGGCAGAGTAGCTCGAACTAGAGTGGCTTTAAGGTCCCTTCCAAACCAAACCATTCTGTGATCCTGGGACCACATGTGTTCAGCCTTGACACGGGCAAACAAACTGTTCCCAGGGCAGGGCACAGGAGAACTGAGTGCTTCATGCATGGTTCCCCATTTTTCCTTCTGTATCTACATCAAATCCTCTTTACGTCTGTGGTTTTTGAGCTGACCCGGGTTCCTGATGTCCCTCAGCAGCAGCAGCACCCTGCTCTCAGCCCCCTCCTGCATGCTGCCTCCTTCCAGGTGCTCAGGAGCGAGGAGCCAGGGCTGGCTGCCTTCTGCCAGCAGCTCTTCCCAGAGGCTGCTCTATTTATTTTTAAAGCATTTTCTTTCTCTGTTGCGCAGCAACTTCCAACACACCCTGGCTCGTGCAGGCAGCTCCTGCTCCTCCCCGTACTGTGGCAATTCTTCAGCTGCTCTGGGGCTCGGGGAGATGGGGACTCATGCTGAACTCTGATGCCACATGGGTTCACTTGTCCCCTTTGAAATGTGCCAGCCCAGGCTGAGTTACCCGGCTTGCCAGCACTGCTTCCCATATTCCCACTCCTCGGGTGTGGGAGCAGCCGAGGTGTGAGGTGCAAAGCCAGTGCTGCTGCTGAGCACTAAAAAAAAAATACAGATTCAGGCTGTCCTCAGGGTGGTAGGGCTCTGTCCATGGCCACCTGCATACAGCAGCTCTTGGGTCGCCAGATATCCAGGGAATGGTGGGCTAGGATGTGGAGATGCCACTCTCCCTGTGCCCGTGGCTGGCAAGGGGACAGTTTGAGGCCCGTGCGCTCGGGGCTGTTTCCATACCTGTGCTTTACCTTGTCCGTGTGCCCTGTGCTGGGGGATGGCATGGAGCCCTGGGGGCCTTTCCAACGAGAATCTCCTCACGGCGGGAGTACAGGGAGAAGGGCAGCCTGGTTCCGTAGGGGTGACAGCCCATACTCTTACGCAGGAGCAGAGCTAATTCCTGGAGGGTGGCCTGGAAATTATCTGGAGGAGTCCTGGCTGTGCCCTTCTTTGGAAAGCGAGCTCCTGCGGGCGCACTCTCTGGCTGCGCTCGGCGCTGCCGGGCTCTGGGCGCTGCCGGCGCGCGGATCACGCTGGCTTTCCCATCCTGGCTCATTCCTGCTGCCAGGCTTGGTCCCTGCTGTTTGCAGAGCTGCTCCCACTGGAGCAACACCGCTCCCCTGCTGGGTGGAAGAGCTCATACGAGGAAGGGGAACACTGAGCTGTGCCAGGCATCGTCCCTCGTTCCCCATTCCTGCCCATGGTGGATGGCGCTCACCCCCTCAGGTCTGTCTGTCCGCCTTTGCTCTGCTCTCCTGGGGATTTGGGATGCTGGTGTGGAGTTGGGGGTGGCAGGTCATGATGTGATATGTGTGTGGTGAGGGGTGTCTTGCCTGGAGCTGCAGAGACCTGCCTGCCCTGCAGGGAGAGGGGGTGAGATGAGGCTGTCTCAAAGGCAGTGCTGGAAGAAGTTTGGGCACTGGGTTGTTTGTCGGGATGGGTGTTCCCAACCCCTGTGCCTGGTTCTGCCCCCGTGTCAGGCCAGACAGCCCTGTCTCTCACTGCTGCCCCAGAGGGATGTGCCTGCCCAGGCTCTGAAAGCATCCTTGGGGCTGGGGTTCGCTGCCTGCAGCAGCCCTGGGGTCCTGCTCCCCGGCAGTCTTGGGCTCTCTGTGCTGGAGAAGTGCTGAGTTCTTTGACGTACATCTATATAAATAGTAGTGGTGTTGTTTAACAGTTGCTCTTAAAGGAGAGATGAGGTAATTTTGTGTTTTGATGCTCCTAAAGCTGATTCCCCCGGGAGCGATGCTCTGTAGGAGGGCTCCTGTGCTCAGGGCTGTGCTACCCGAGGTGAGCCCTCGTACCCACGGGGGCTCGCTGGTCTCGGAGAGCCTCCTGCCTGGGATGGGGCCTGAGTGGCACCCTGGCTCCATCTGGATCTCAGCTCAGCTTGTCCTGGGAAGCAGAAGCAGTGCTGAGCCCTGAGGAGTGGACTCTGCTGCTGGAGCATCACTCCAGCTGTGACAACCCTGGCGTGGCAGAACAAAAGCTGTTTCCCAGACAAGAGGTTGTCTGATGTCTGCTGCTGAAGCTTCTGCCAGCCTGAAGCAGCTCCTGGGTGTTCCGAGCTCTGCTCTTTCCTCCGTCTGATCTTTGCAGGTGTTCCAGTGGTCTTTGTCGTGTTGTTTTGGTGCCACAATGGCCCGAAAAACAGTGTGTAATATACGAGTGGGTGATGAGAAAGGACTGTTTTCTGAGCCAAGTGGCTGGTCTTTGATTCCACCGTGTCTCTCTGTCCTCAGCACAGTGGCTCGTGTGGTGCTGCCTTCCCAACTCTCTCATTTTGGCACATTTGGCCTGACCCTGTATCCACACCTTTTGCTGTGCGTGGGACTGAGTCTGTGCAAGGAGCCTTTGCCTGTGAACATCTTCCTCCCTCCCTTCCCACCTTGTTTAAGTCCCTCTGTTACTGGTGTACAAAGCTCCCAAGCCTGGAATGCAGCCCTGGCTCCCACTGGGTCCCCAGGATGCTGGGAGTGGCTCTTCCCAGCAGAGCCACTGCAGATCTGCCAGTGCTGGGGGCTATGGGAGGGGGCTCTGATTCAACAAACTTTTCCCCAGTATCAAACGACTCGACTAAAAATAACGCCCTGGCCAGCTGGCTCCCACAGCCCTGGCGCTCGGTGCAGGACGGGCTGGAGCACCCGGGGGGCCCAGAGCGGACCCGGGCAGGGCTCACCCACCGCAGCATCCGTGTCGCTGCGAGGGCAGGTGCACGTGGCAGGAGAGGAAAAGGCCACGAGGATGAATCAGTCACTCTTGCAGCCCATCTGTCTCTGTTTGGAAGGGCCCCACGCTGAAATCCTTGTGAGCGCTCGGAGGTTCAGCGCTCTGCTTCTCCACGCAGTGTGAGTTCCCCGTTCACCCTCGGAGCACGGACTGATAATCAGCAGCTCAGGGCAAGTGTGGCTCACTGGAGAGAGGCTCTTGATTGTCCTGGAAACCAAGTGGCCCCTGCAGCCTGGGAAGAAGCAGGTCAATGAGTCAGAGAGAAGGGGCAGCAGGGGCCGGATTCGGAGCATTGCTGTGCCTCAGGAAGGGAGGAACTAGGCCAAGATGCCTCAGCATGTGACTGCCCAGGGAGAGCAGCCAAGCCGGGGGGAGACATCTCCTGTGGGCTGGTGGAGAATCCTTGCCTGGCCTGGGGTGTCCCCAAGGTGCTTGGGAGCAGCATCCAAGATGCTCTCATACAGATTTATTTTATGTATATATATATATATATATATATATATATGTATGTATGTATGTATAGTATCATACCTGTTTTTCATATGTATGTTTAACAGCTTCTTGCTCTGAAGCTGTTGTCAAAATCATCCCCCAAATCCCCAGGGAAGGCTGCTGGGGCACTGAGCCACATTTGGAGGGCTCCAGCAGCTTTGTTGTCCATGGAATACACCACAGCCAGGCTCTGTCCATCCTGCCCTCTGTGGGAAGGGATCTCTGCCTCCCTGCTCTCCTGGGGCTTGTGGCAGTGCTGGAGCTCAGCATTGCCGTGCTGGGCCCTTGTGCTGCCTGGGGACCAGCACAGCACTAAACCTTTAGCTTTAACTCGCGGGGTTTTGGTAAAGGTTGTTCAGACAGTGGAAGAAAAGAGCTCACCCGGCGCCTCAGGTGCTGAGTGCAGTTATTGTGGTAAGACATCGTTACTTGGCTAAAGGCTCGATTGCTGCTGCTATAACACAAACACACTCATAGAAAGTCCCTAAAAGGAATTTCCTCTTCGGAGGGCAGCGCTGCTGCTGGGAACCTGCTTCTCCCTGCAGCTCTTCACTAGTTAATCAGCTGCCAGAGGTGAAAAAATGAAGCATGGTGTGAGATCTCAGGGTCTCCTGCCTGCACTCCTCGGCTGTGGCATGTGGCTGGGGTTGAGAAAACGGGGTTGGGTCTCCTGAGGATGCTGTAGAGAGGATCCGTGTGTGTTTCTTCTTCTGTCACTTGTGCTCTGGTGCTTGAAAAGCCCCTTCTCAGTAGTTTGTGGGGCAGGCATGCTGCCCTGGCTTGTGTTCTCGGTGGTTTGTGGGGTGGGATGCTGCCTTTGGATGCTCGTGTCCCATTTCAGCCCACACTGATGTACAGACCAAGGGGCCAGAGCTGCTCACTGTTCTGCTCCTGTTTGGCCGTGACTGTTCCGTGTGGGAGGGGATGGATGGAAGGATGGATGGAAGGAAGGATGCAGTCTCTCTGAGATCCCCATTAGATGATGTGACCTCAAGCTGTGCCAGCACAGCTGAGTGATCCGTGTCCTCTGCTGTGCCCTGGGCTGAGCAGGGGGCATCACGCTGCTCCCAGCCAGGTGAAAGCACAAGTGCCAGTGTTTTTGCAGCTCAATATCCCCTCTCTGACTCAGTCTGGCCACTCTCAGCGCCCTGTGGCCATGGTTTTAGCCAGATGATTTCTCCACAGCAGGAGCAAACAGTGAATTTCCCAACTTTTATTACTTTTAGAATGAAGTTTGGGAGGTGAGAGCTTCTAGAGGCTTCATTTTAACGTCCTGAAAGTTTGCTTTGTGTCACAGTGCAGCGGTTCCTCAGGCCTGCTGTACCACAGACCAGTGTCCCGTTGCTGGGCCGTGACATGCATTCAGGTCATACAGGTGGACGTGCTGCTTTCCTTTGCTGTTTCTAACTCCTAACTGTCGTTAGTGGGGGTGTGAAGTCACCTTCTGCCCAGCTGTTAGCAGGAAGCTGTGGGGCAGCCTGGGTTTATTCCCAGGAAAAGGCTGATTTGCAAGGAATTTGGAAGGGTTCAGAGGCACTGAAACCTGATGGGAGCCTGCAAGAAAGATCCAGAGAAACTATTTATGAGGGCCTGGAGTGACAGGATAAAGGGGAGTGGCTTCACACTGGCAGAGTAGGTTTAGGTTTGATATTAGGAAAGAATTCTGCCCTGTGCGGGTGGGGAGGCCCTGGCACAGGGTGCCCAGAGCAGCTGTGGCTGCCCCTGGATCCCTGGCAGTGTCCAAGGCCAGGCTGGACGGGGCTTGGAGCAGCCTGGGACAGTGGAAGGTGTCCCTGCCCATGGCAGGGGAGTTGGAACAAGATGAGCGTGAAGGCTTTTTCCAACCCAGGCCATTTTGTGACATACACACACACACATGTTCTGTGTTACTAAGAAAATCCAGGCTGGAGGTAGGGCTGCTGGCTGGCTCCATGGTCCTGGCCTGGGCCATGCCTCTCCCCAGCACAGCCCAAGCTCTTGGTTCCCACAACAGAGGCAGGGCTGGCATTTAAACAGCAGCAGCCAAATTTCATGAGCCAGTATGGTGGGTTTTTTTCCATTAATTCAGATTTTGGGTAAGAATAAAGCGTTTGTTTTCAGTGTGAGGAGGGGTCCAAAGGCCAGAGGAGGGGCAGGAGCCCTGGTGCCAGATGCTCGGTACCTGGCATGTGATATCCCTCGAGCACCCTCGTTAGCGTGAAACCTCATCAGCTTTCCTTAACAAAATGTTCTGGCATCCTCCTTTCTCTCCTTGTCACTTCTCCAGAGGGAACGTGGCTTGTTCTGCTGGCAGCGTGAGCCCTGTTTGCTTGGGCGGAGGCAGAGCTAATTATTTCTATTTATTTCCTCAAACTTTCTCAGTGTTTGGTTCAAGGGCTCCACCTGAGCTTTTCCGCTTGCCTCCAAGCCTGGGGGTCACCAGCGTCCCTGGGGTGGGAGATGCTCTGGGAGGCATCAGCAGAGGCAGTGTCTATGTGGATGCTGGACCTGCCCTTGGGGCTTATCCTCATTTGCTCTCAGCTAATTGTCCTCAGGCTTGGCTGAAACCTGGAGTGTTCACGCTTGGTGTGCAAGAAATCCTCCTTTCCTTGCCAAGGAAATGAACGGGGCTCATGGTTGTTTAGAAAACATAAAAACCCAAGCAAACAGAAGCTAAACAAAACCTAACAGAACAAAGAACCAAAAAAAAAAGCTCACCAACCACAGGGAAAAAAAAAAAAAACAAAAAACCCCAACAAAACAAAAAAAGGCCCCAAAACCCAAGGAAACCTGGAGTTAAACTTTAAGAGGGGAGGGTTGAAAACGAGCAGAGCAATATGAAAAGGAAAAGCAGAAGTTGGGGAAAATTCGATATGATGAAGGTCTCCAGAACTGACTTGAAAAAGTAATTAATGCTCCTAAAAAAAGTCGCATGGGTAAGCAAAGTAGTGGAGTGAAGGATCCGTTTATAGCTTTCAGTGGGAGCAGCCACGCTTGCCGTATCAATGTGCTAATTAATTTGCTGAGGCTCTTGCTGTCGGTTGCCTTTTTCTTTCCGGAGAGCTTGCCAAGGGCTGAGTATCCCTTGGGCTGGGCTGGTTTCAGTTTGAGGGTGACTTTGGGTGCCCTCTGTTTACCGGGGAGCACCACACGCCTGAAGGAGATGGGATGCCCCCCTGGGCCCTCCATCCCTTCCCCCCGTGAGGAATGTCATGCTCATTTTGACTGGGATGGAGGCCATGCCCCACGTCATCCCCTCAGTTACTGTTGATTTTTTCCCCCTATATTCAATTTATTTTTGCTTCTGGTGGGGTCTTCCCCAGCCTTTATCCCAACCTCCCTTGTCCCCTCCCTATTTGTTCAGGAGGTGTCTCCAAATGATGCCTTGGGAAGGAGTTAGATGGTGATGTGCTCAGTGTGCTGCATGACTGGGGCATTTTAATCCTCCTTTTCCCTGCTGGGTTGCTTTCTCCTGCATCAGGGATGCAGTTAGGCAGGGGGTAACTGCCTAATGCTTCCTCTCACCCCTTTTTCACCTTCATCATGGGCAAACACTGGAAGCGGAATTTCTGGGGCTGATAAAGCAAAGCCCTTCCTGCAGCAATAACAGGCTGAACAGAGCTTTTCCAACACGACAACAAAGCATTTCACCGTGGCAAGGCTCTGGGTGTAGTCTTGCACATGAGCACCTCCTGTCTGTGGGGCATCAGGGACTTTGCTTGGCCGAGCAGCAGTGCCATCCAAATGGAAGGAGCCAGGGGTGGTTTGATCCAGGCGTCCCAAATGTCCTCTTTTCCGATCTCCTTGTGCTGTGCTGCTCTGGGAAGGGCTGGCTACGGGGTCAGGGAGCTGCGGGTTCAAGAGGTTCAGGGATGCCCAAACTGGGAAGGATGAGGAAGGCAGGAGGTGCTGCCACTTGCCCTAACCTTGGGGATCCAGTGATGTGTGTCCTAGTGTGAGAGGGTCCAGCCCAACAAACCAAGGAGAAACGGGACTTTTGGTTGATGTGGGAGGAAGGGAGGGAATCGCAGGGCAAGCAGAGCAGACCCCTGAACCTCCCTCTGTCTTGTTCCCCTCCAGAGTGATGAGCCACCCCAGCAGCAGCGATGCTGGGATTCGGGACGTGCTCCATGGGCACCCCGGCGCCGGGCAGGGGGGCTGAGCTGGACGCTGCCTCGTCCCGCTGCATCCTGGCCCTGCCCGAGGAGGAGACGTGGCGCCAGCACCGGCTGGGCCTGATGCAGAACACCCAGTCCTGCAACCTGCTGGAGCCCGGGAGCCTGGCCCAGGCCCTGGTGTCCCGCGCCGCCTCCTTCGATGCCCTCTATGATTCCCGCTCCCGGGATGCCGAGGCGGACCTGGGGCTGGGCCTGCTGGTGCCCGTGAGCCCGGACGTGATCAAGCGCCGGCGGGGAGGGCTCATCGAGCAGAGGGACATCATCAAGGCGCACGAGGCTCACAAGATGCAGAGCACGCCCCAGGCGCGGAGGAAGGAGTGGGAGTAAGTACTGGAGAGCCCCCAGCCCAGGTGGGCAGCCGGGGGGAGCGGGAGCCATCCCTGTCCTCTGTGGGGCTGGTGGGGGGGCAGGGGTGTCCCGCTGGCGATGTGACCCCTGCGGAGCAGCCGGTGCCAGCTGTGCCCCATCTCCTGGCGCTGCGGGGCTGGGCCGCTCGCCTCTGAGCTGGAGGGTGGCATCCCACGGGAGTGGGGCGTCCCTAGACCGTGAGGTGGTAGAGGAAAGCAGCATGGAGAGGAAAGTTGGAAGCTCTCTGTTTTGGAAGCCCTCGGGGCAGTTTCCCTTGGCTGTATCTCGGTATTTAGATGCGTTTGGGGCTGTTGCCTTTCTGCTTTTGCTCTGGCTTGACCCCGCTGTGAGGGGATTATCTGTAGATGTGGTGGCTGGGGCCGTTTTTTGTGGCACTTGGCAGTGCTGAGTTAACAGTTGGACTTGATTTTTGAGGTCTTGTCCAACCTTTAAACTCTATGATTTGTATTTAATTCTAAAAAGTGTCCTCCTGAATCAGAGCAAACTGGGACTTTAACAAACATGAAAAAACAGAAGTGCTTGGCAGAGCTAGAACCCACTGGTTTTATTTTTCATTTCCCTTTATTTAACTTATTCTCATCGTTTGCCTCGGTGCCGTGAGAAAAGCCCAGCGCTGGGTCCTGGGTTAGCCTCTCTCACCCCACACTCGCCGTGTGGTGGGGCTGCAGCCGTGTGCTTCAGCCCCACATTTAAATGCCAAGCTTCTCCTCCCCATGTCTGCTCAGTGGGGTTGCCTGGGATAAGCTGCTGCAGCACATCCTACTCCAGTATCACTGGTCTGCAGCAGTTCCCTGCCTCCCAAACTTGATTTGGGGAAGAATGTTTAATAACACACCCAAGGGAGACGGGAGCCCCTGTATTAATTAGATGTGGCAGGTTGCTTTGGCGAGATCTAGGTCAGCGCTCTGCTCGTGTGAGGCTGGTGGGGTTTTTTTGGGATGGTTTCCATGATAAAACCACTTGTGATAACGCTGAGGCTGCTCCTGCTTTTTTTGGAGAGCAGCCCGACGCTGAGGCGGGCTCTCTCCGGCCCTCTCGGCTCTGTGCTCATCCCTTTGTGCCCAGGGAACCTCCTGGCCAGTGACTCAGGCAGCTTTGCAGGGAAAATAAATTGCCATATGGGCTCGGCAGGCGCTCGGTGCCTTGTTATCTTTTGCAGCCCACCAGGGATGCCAGATGAATAAGTCATGGTGGGGCAGGGAGCAGAGGGGTGGCCTCGTTAATTGTCGGCTGGCCCTTGAATGCTGCTGGCTAATTAGCGGCCTGCACCTCCAGAGCTCTGCTTGGTGGCAGGGATGTGGGGCTGGAGCCCTTCCCGCTGCCGGGGGCGGGCTGTGCCCCTCTGGCTGCCCTCAGCTGCTCCATCCAGCAGTGACTCAAGCACAAAGCCCAACATTTCTGTCTGTGATGCAGTGGGAGTGCTCAGGCAGCAATGCCGGCTGCTGCCATCCTGACGTGGTTTAATAGGATATTTTCCCAGGCTGGCAGGGTCCTGCCTTTGTACTTCCCACCTCCTGGGTGCTCGAGTTTGTCGTTTCATCCCACTTTATGATGGTTTTCTGGGAAGCCTCTGATGCTGGGGGAACAATGGGCTCTGGCCCTTGGGCTTTGCAGACCCCACGTTCCACTGAGGACCAGAGAGCCCCACTCCCTGTCCCTGCCAGGCCCCTTCCTGGGAAGCTGGTGAGCACCAAGGGGCCTGATCTGCTCCTTTCCCAGACTTATGTGCCCTGATACCCCATCAGCCTGCAAAAACCACGTGCCAGAGGTTCCTGCTTTAACATCAGACTCAAACATCAGGTGGAGAGGGACTTTTGATAAGGGCATGCAGTGGCAGGATGAGGGAGGCAGAGTGGCTTTAAACTCAAACTGAGGAGGTTTAAGTTTAAGAATTCTTGACCGTGAGGGTGGGGAGGCCGTGGCACAGGGTGCCCAGAGCAGCTGTGGCTGCCCCATCCCTGCAAGTGTCCAAGGCCAGGCTGGGTGGGGCTAGGGACAACCTGGGATGGTGGAAGGCATCCCTGCCCAGGGAACAAGATGAACTTTAAGGTCCCTTCCAATCCAAACCATTCTATCCTTCTGGGACGAACCACCAGTGTTCTCCCCCCCAGTACCACAGCTGCTCTCTGGGAATAGATGGATACCCTGTGGGGGAGAAAAAGCAAATTAATTTCCTTGTGTGTAATTTCATTAGTAATAATGCAATTTTCCTGTGATTTAATTTTCAGAAGGGCCCATCTAACGTGCCTGGAATCACCCTGGGGGCTTTCACCTGGGCAGTCCAGCTCTGGTTAGCAGTGATGGGGGAGTATTTTCCCATAGCTCCAGCGTGGTGGTGGGCATTAAATAGGACATGGGAAACGTGGAAAATGTCTGAGTAGCTGCAGGAGCTCCCCTCGAGCTCCTGTCTGCCAGCTGTGGCCGGGTGGTCTGCGGGGTGGTGGGCACGGGGAGAGATGCTGCATGTGCCTCTCTTCTGCTGCATGAGACCTCTGCTCCCCTGGAGCAGCTCTGGCGCTGCAGATGTGGCATTTCTGGTGCATAGCCAGATGTTGTTTGGCTGCTCTAGATCTGGGTTGCTCTGAGGGTAGTGAAGAAAGGCTTTTTGTTTGTGCTCGCCAGTGCTGGCAGGTTTGACCCTCACTAAACCTCCCCCTCTGCTGCCTTTTGCCAGCGGAACAATCCCATAAGTAGAATAAGAATAGAAAGGGTAAAATGCTCTTTTCCCTGGGTTTTTTTGGGTTTTTTTTTCAAGAGGAAACTGAGGCAGAGAACAGTAAACACGAAGTGCATGTGGGGCAGCAGCTCTGTGGGAGGATTAATTTTATGGTGAAAAAGGAATGTACCAGCCCACCGTGTTCTTGTCTGGGGGACTTCAGCCCAGGGCAGACACCAAACCCCGCTCTCCAGAGTCCCAGCCGGGTTCCCTGCCCCCCATCCCTGTGTTCACACCGGGGCTCAGGGATGGAGGTGCGTGGAGAGAGCTCCTGCGCTCCAAGGCTGAATCAGTGCTGCCTTTACTCTGGATGCCTGGCAGTGTCCTTTGGATACTGTCGAGCCTAGAGACAGCTCAAAAGAAAAGCTCCTCGTCAAAATAAGCAAACGGGGAACCTCCTGTGGCTTCTCCAGGATAAGCAGCTGCTTCCTTAGCTGATACTAAGGATGGGTAGAGCCATACAGGGAGCACATCCCAGAGAAGCTTCGGGCTGAATTTGAAGCACACAGGACCCAACCCTGCTTTGCATGGCCTAAATCCATGGGTGCATGGGAATTTGTTAAGCTTAGCTTGTGCAGTTTGGGGAATGCAAGCTGTGCCCTCATTTTGGAGTGATATTTACCAGTGATACTAGCCAGGACACATGGAAAAGCCTGATTCCAGGCAGGTGTCGGGCAGGGAATGGAGGAGACGGGAGGGAAAGCAGCAGAGTTGTGGCACAGTGTGAAGGCGGGGTGCTGTAATTCAGCCTTTGAGCACCCGAGTGATGGGTGGAGGGTCTCATCGGTCCATGGGCAGAGAGGCACTCTGCCCACGGCACAGCGACCCCAAAGGATAAGGGAATTAAAAGTGACGTCCTGTCTTGGAGCATCTTAATTCACGTCTCTGGTGCTATGAGCCCGCGGCCCGGGGAGCTGGGTGCTGCTGGCTGGCTCGGTGCCCGCAGCGCAGCCCGGGGGAGCCGCGGGGCTGGGGCGCTCCTGCAGCTCTGCCT
>WEIT01030994.1:98792-153493 GCA_013389985.1 Dryoscopus gambensis | reverse complement strand
CCCCTCCCTCTTCTCTCCCACCCCCCACGCCCCCCCGCCGCCTCGGTGCTGCTGCTTTGGCTCACCTGTGTGTTTTCTTCCAGGATGGCTCGCTTTGGAGAGGCAGTGGCCGGCAGGCTGGGCTCCGGAGATGGGGGCTCCGACCAGAATCGGAGCCGGCAAGGAGCTCCTGCCCCTGCGGGAGGGAGCCCGGGAGCCTTCAAGCAAACCAAAGCACAGAGAGCCCGGACTATGGCTCTGTACAACCCCATCCCCGTCCGGCAGAACTGCTTCACCGTCAACAGATCACTCTTCCTCTTTGGGGAAGAGAACATAGTCAGGAAATATGCCAAGAAGCTCATCGACTGGCCATATCCTTTCTGCACCCTCTGCGAGCCTCCCCCTTTGCTGCCCGGATTTGCCTCGGTGGCCGCCCAGGACACGTGCGTGTGGCACTATCGGGCAGGTAAGGCGTGCGGAGAGGGGTGCCCCGGCCCCTGGGGATGCTCTCCTCGCCCTGTTGCTGCTTCCCCTTCTGTCCTCGGCTCCCTGCCTGCTCCTGACAGGAGCTGAGCTTTTTCTCCCACCGGGGAGCCCCCCAGCCCCTCCTGAGGCTTGGATTTATTAGTCCCCTATGCTGGCAAGGAGGGGTGCTCTGATCCCAGATTAACCCTGCGTGTTTTGGGATGCTCTGTGTGTGTGCCTGGGGAGGTGGAGGGGTAGTGGCCTTTTCTCTGTGCCTCGATGTCTCGTGGAGTTTTGTCACCCCACCCCACCTGGAGCCACCTGGAAGCCCACAAATCTCCAGTCCCTGCTGGGTGGTGGCTCTGTCCCTCCCATGTGTGCCCTCTTCACCGCAGATCACGCCTGGCAGGGGCACAGCCATCCTCGCCCTGCAGCCCCCGGCCCCCCATGGGGGCTCTGGAAGCTGGCTGCCCCCTCCTTGCAGCAGAGGGAAGGATGTTGGAAACCTCTGGCTGTGCCCTGTGGCCCTTTGTGGGGAGCCATGATTTTATCCCAGGGACCCCTCTCCTAGGGCGGGGTGGAGGGTACAGATCTCCCCCGCTCCTTCCCCTGTTCCCCGATCCTTTCATACCTCCCCACGCACCTCTCTCTCCTCCCACCCTCCCTGTGGGTGCCCCTGGGCGCCTTGGCTGCCGCCCAGCGCCACAGCACTCAGCCCCACACCAACCTGGGCTCGATGCCTGCTGCCCCCCAAGACACCTCCTGGGCTTTGCGCCCACAGAGGATCTGAGCCTGAGAACTTCAGCGTGGCCGCGCTTTGGCTGTAGGAGCCTCCCTGTGCCGTGTTCTGCAGCAGTGATTCCATGCAGCTCCCGCTGCTGCTGCTTTCTCTCCCTGCAACTTGTTGGTTGAGTTCCTGGCCCCTCTGGTGGGCACGGGAGAGCTTTCCCTGGTGCCAGGCAGCAATGCCATGGTTTGGTGCAACAGGTACCTCAGGGAAAGCCTCTGGCGAGGCCCAGGGATGCAGGACATGTCACCTGCCCTGCAGAGCATCGCAGGGGAATTGTCCCTTTGCAGCTCTGACGCGTCAGGTCAAGCCTCTGCCGAGCAGGAGCTGGTCCTGCCCGGGGAGCTGTGACATCTCCAGGCTTGAGGGGGTAACCTGGGCATGAAGGGCTGGCTTGGAGGGGCTGAATTCCCCATGGCATCCCTGAATCTGCCCCTCCTGGCAGTGCCCACTGGGCGGGTAGCTGCAGGAGCACTGGTGCGATGGCGAGCTCAGGGATGTGGCGGCTCAGCGTGGAGCCCTGCAGGGCAGCAGCCAGGCCGGCCGCCTGCTTTTCCAGAATATGCCAAATTATTCATGTGCTTTTCCAGCGCAGTGTGGGAGGGCCCTCAGCCCTCCGGCTTTTGTTGGAAGCCAGAAGGAGCTGGGGTGCTGCCGCTGGCCCGGCACTCCTGGCGTGGGCTGGGGTCCCGTGCCGGCGTGATGTCTCATCTCCAGGCAGCCGCTGTCTCCTAGAGACTGGAGCTCCACCACCACGCGAGCAAAACTCCCCAGCATTATTCTCCCCTGGAATTTGCAATGCATGAGGGAGATGGGCTCATTTTGTATTTTTCTCCAGAAGTAAGTGACATATTCCCATGTGAGTGCTGGGAACAGGCGTGCTCCAGGCGCGGGAGCTGAGTGTTCCTGCCTATCCCCCGCCCGGCTGCCTTCTCTTTCCAAGAAAAACTCATCCACCCTGGATGTTCCTCTGCACCACTGGAGTTTTGAGGGCTTGGGAACGGGCAAGGCCTTTTGGGGACGAGTTTGGTTAGGCTGGCCGGGCAAGTTTTTCCCATCCTTGTAGTTGTAGCCTGGCACAGGCAGCCTTTTGGTAGGGCCAGGAAGACCATGTGAGTACCTCATCTGCCTGGCCTGGAGCACATGGCATCGCTCCTGGGCGAGGGTGTTTTGGGGAGGAGAGCATTGGATCTTGGCCGTGGTCAGTAGGAGCTGCCGGCCTTGGGAGGGCGATGGGCCAGTCCTGGTGCTGTGGGTCAGGGTGGGCACAGCACCAAGGAAAGCCAAGGAGGTTGGAGAGGAGTGCAGGGAGGAGTGGAGGCTCTTCTTCACCCAGCTCTAGTTGACTAGGTAATAGGGCTAAAAATATCTGGTGATTCAGGCCTGGATATCTGCTGGGTAACTGTGTAATTATAACCAGCAGCCTCTGCAGTTTGGCTTCCCAGTGTAAATAGGGATGATGCATGGAGGAGAAGGAGGAGAAATACGAGCAACTGGGACTGGGATGCAGCTCCATGGGAGGCGAGTCTTTGCCGAGTTCCTCGCTGGAAAGCCCGGTGCGTTGCCTCTACTGGAGCTGCTCTTTTAAAGCTGGTCCTGCCCAAACCATGAGGCAGCTGCTGTTATGGCTGTAGGAACATCTCCTTTTCTTCTCCTCGGTAAACGCAGCCTTGTCCTCCTGCCTGCTCTCCTCCTGTTGATGGCCAGGCCTTTCACCCTGATTTCATTTGTTTGGCTGCCTGGAAGGCTCCAATTCAGTTAGCACATGAGATGGGCTGCAGCTCATCTATATCTGCTCCGTTCCTCATTCGCGTAATCACATTTGACCTGGATAAGATCCCTCTCCCGCCCCAGGAAGGCCAGATGACATTGTGTGGCTCTGGCTGTGTCCCCAAGGACAGCATCTGGCTGCAGGCTGTCCACTGCACCTACCCCCAGTGTGGCAGGGAAAGGGGATGTCCTTCAGGACCTTGCTGGTCCCTTCGGCCCCTTTGAGGACCAAATTTGGTGTTGGGCTGGCCTAGAGCAGCTGGAGTGCCCTCAGAGCCCCAGGGCACATCCCCATCCCAATAGTCAGGGGGATTTTGCTGCATGGGAAGCACACCCATGAGTGCCTGAATTGTTTTGCTCACGATGACTCTCCCTGGGACCTGATGCTGCGTAGGCAGTGCCCCTCGGGGACCCTGGGGTGATGTCACGCCCCACCTGGCCAAGCATCTCCTGCACCTTGGCTTTTCCCCAGCCAGGATTCCGGCAAGTCTTGCCTTCCCAAGGGAAGAACCTGTGCCATGTCGTGCCATCCTTGGGCAGCTCCATCCTTGCACTCCCCAAGAACATTTCCCCCCCCCACCCCTCCCAGGCTGTTTTCTGTGCCCTCCATTCATCAGATTTTAGAAGGGTTTTTTTTTGGGAGGGGCGAGTAGGTGTAATGGCAGGTCCATCTTTTTGACAACCGGGGAGAGCGAGGCTGCCTGTCAGATGGTGAATTTAAACAGAGGCAGCTGTTGCCATGGTGATGCCAAGTTGCATCCTGTTGCTGTGGCAACCAAAGTTAAAAAACTGATGTTAAGGCAGGAAAATCACATGATATGGTCCTTTTTTGCTTAAAAAAAAGAAAAAAAAAAGGAGGAGGAGAGGAGAGAGATTTGATTTCCAGGGTGAGCTGGGGGAGAAGGAGACGCTTCTCCACGGAGCTGTTTGCACGTGGCAGGCAGGCATCCCACATCCCGCATCCCTATGGGAGCGGCAGCAGTGTGGGCAGCTCTGCCCTGCTGGACTCCTGGCTCTCACTGCCTTCAGCTTAACCCCTGATGGAAACCAAACCAGTGCATTTTGGAGCCATAAGCAGCAACAGCTGTAGCTGCAGAGAGTGAGTGTAGTGTCCTGTGTCCGTGCAGTGGGATTGAGGTGGGCTGGGTTCTTCTTGCCAGCTGTGCAGGGACACAAGCACAACCCAAGCCCGTGTTCACACTCCTGAACCTCTGTGTGGCAGGCACACAGCAGCTGGCTCGTGTTCAAAGCGTAGTGGGAGGATTTGGGGTCTGGACGTGGCTTTCTGTCCACCCCCTCCCAGCGTGGATGGGCTGGGAGCACTGGGTGGCAGAACACAGGGATAGAGACAGCCAAGAGGGGCCACAGCTCTATGGATAGTCTTGTCAGTGGGGGAAAATCCGTGGTGTCCTCAGGGACAAGCCAGGGAGGTACTGTGGGGATGGGGAATCCCAGAGTTGAATTAGGGCCACTCACAAACTTTGCTCTACTTGGTGCTTTCGTTTTTTCTTGGAAACCAAAAATCTCACTTGCCCAGAGAGGTTGTGCACTCCCTGGAATTGTTCAAGGTCTGGTGGGATGGGGCTCTGAGCACCCTGGGATAGTGGAAGGTGTCCCTGCCCATGGCAGGGGGTTGGAACCAGATGACCTTTAATGTCTCTTCCAACCCAAACCATTCCATGATTCTGCGAAAACAGCCCTGGAGAGAAGGTGCTCTCTGTCCTGCTGTGGTGTGGAGCTGAGAGGAGGAAGATTGAGGCATCCTAAGTGGGGATGTTGAAGGTGTGGCTCTTTCTTCCTGTCGTGCCATGTCTGCGTGGGACAGGCAGCAGTGCTGGGTTGGGACCAGAAAGATGAAGTCCATAGGTGTAGGAACTGAGGCTTTTTCTCCATGACACCTGAGGAGCAGGGAAAGCCCCTCAGAGCAGCAGGTCCCCAAGGAAGAATGGGGAGAGGTGGGAAATGGAGACATGACTTTTTAGGAGATGTTGGAGCTGGGCTGGATGGTGCAGGCATGGACAGGGGTTAAGTTGCTCCTGCTCTTTTGGTGGCACTGGAAGGTAGGATTCCCCAAGGCCCATGTGGCCTCACTCCTCCAGCTCCTCTGCTCCTCCCCGCTCTGCCTGCTCAGGAGTGGGGACAAGGTACTGGGACGTGGTGGAATGGAGGGGAGCTCCCCATAGCTCCCATCCGTGCCCGCATCCGGGGAGGGATTTATCTTGCACCCAGCCTCCTGCGGAGATTGCGTCAGTGTCCCATCAGCACAGTAAATGCATCTCCAGGGACTGGAGCTGGGCACACTCCCTGCCTCAGCAAGATGGGTGCTCTGGGTGGACCAGTTTGGGCTTCTGGCTGGGGAGGAAGGTGAAGAGGAAGGTCACAGCTGGAAGCAGGGATCTGCCGGTGGCAGAACGCCTCCCTGACAGAGCCACCAAGGAGCTCCAGCTGCGGGCCTGGGGTTAGCCCACAGTGCCTGCTACAGGAGGTGTGGGGGATGCCCCCATGGCCTGGGGTTGCTGTCCCCACCTTAAAGGCACCGGGAGGGAAGCGTGGAGCTGCAGGTGTGGCATGCACAGGGATCGGCCGAGTTGCTAAGGAAACAAGTCAACGGTGCAGGGGAGAGAGCATTGGGTAAAGGATATAAATCAATAAGAAAACCTATTTTTATCGGCTCCCTAATGATCCTCCAGGAAAAATTCGACGGAGGAGGAGGAGGAGAAGGAGAAGGAGAAGGCTGGAGGGAGATGGGCTCTCATTACTGGGCTTGGAGGGGGGTGAGGGCTACTCTGCGTTTTGGGTGGCTGAAAGGTTGTGTAATTACTCATCTGCTGTGGGAGAGGACAAAGCACTGATAGAGGATTGTCCAATGGACTCCAGCCCCGTCTGGGAGGATGCTTGCTTGGCTGAAGTAAAGAGTGGGGATAAAATATCCCTCAGTTCAGCCAGATGTTCCTGCTGTCCCTTGGGAGGTTTTTTCCTCTTGGTCCCTGAAAACCTGGCACAGCTGGAGCTATGCGGGCTGGTTTCCATGGGACTGATGTCTCACACAGCTCTGGATGTGATAACCCAGGCGCAGCTCCACGGGAAACTGGGCCAGTGGGGTTTGGAGAGTCACTTTTGGCAGTGACCTCATGCTTAGGTCAGTGCTTTGGGGAGCGATTGCCCTTTTAGACTCGGCCAGGCTGGACGGGGCTCTGAGCACCCTGGTCTAGTGGGAGGCGTCCCTGTCTGTGACAGGTTGGAACGAGATGGTCTTTAAGGCCCCTTCCAACTCAAACCATGCCTTGATTCCGTGATACCTGTTCACCCACATGCTATGAATGTGCTGGAGGTGTCCTGTGCGGGGGTGTGACAGATGTGCATTATTGCCCTTGTGCTTTGAACCAGAGGCTGGAGCCAGCAAGGAAGGACAGGGGCAAGGTGTTCTGAGCTCCCCCGGCACTTCTGAGCAGGGTTCTCTCGCTGCTGCCTTCGGAGCAGTTGGTTTTTCCCGACCTGGGTGTCTCTCCCACAGGAATGGTGGCTGTGGCAGGGAGCAGTGCGGGATGCCGGGCGGACAGACAGACTCTCCGCGCCGTTCCCACACTTCTCATCTAGGCAAATGTGCCTGGTGCCTGGGGAGCTGCTGCCCCGCCCCACTAACACGCTGTTTGTCTCCTAAGCCGATGCTAATTGCTCGTAGACTTTCAGGAAAATGGCAGCAAAAGGTCCCAAATAGGCTGGTGGCACGGGGCCAAGCGCCGCGGTGGCTGGAGCGCGCGGCCGAGGTGGGAACAGGGAGAGGACGTGGCCTTTGCCGGAGCCATGCAGCAAAATAGTCGCTTGTGTTAAGCCTCAGAGGAAAACTTTTGGAGTCTGGGCCCCCTCCCCAGGCGCAGGGAGCTGCTCCTGCTCCATGCCTGGCTGGCAGTGAGGTGCGAGCCGGCAGCAGGGAACTCTGCAGCCTTTCCCTTTGGGTTTGCCTCTAACTTAGCGACCATTAATTTCACTGAGTGGCCTTTTAAATGCCTTGGCCGAACGTTTCCTGGCTCTTCTTCCCACCAGGCTAAATACATCCCAGCTCCCTCAGGCTCTCCTTGGCTGCCTCTCCTGGCCATCTCTCTGGGGACCTGCTGCCATGCCCATCCCTGCTCCTACCTTGCCAGCGTGCCACAGCATCACTGCTGCTGGGGTCACTTCATGCTTTCCCATTTCCCGTGCTCACGGCTGGCACTGGGGTGTCTTCTCTTGCCTGTGGGCTCAGGGCCACTGGTTGAAAACATTGCACTGTAGCTGGTGGCCAAAAGACAAGGCTGGAAAAGACAAACTCACCCCTTTTCCCAGAGCTGGTGGGATGGGTGTTGGACACCTCCTTGCCTGGAACATGTCAGCCTGAGGGTGTTGGGTCTGGAGAAGCCTGGTGTGGTGGGGAAGGGCTTAGTCGGCTTGGGATGGTGGGAGTGGGAATGACTCCTTTATGGGCAAATCCATCCCAGGTGGGATCACATCCCCCTTCCACAGACACAAGCTTTGGGAAGGTGGCAGCCCTCTCCCAGGGTGGCTGCTGGTGCCAGTGGTGACAGTAATAGAGCTGTTTTGGCACGGAGGGAGTGGAAGCAGGGGTGTGCTGCCTGCTGCTGTATCGCTCCACATTTTGTTATTGAGGACTACAGGGCTTTTATTGTGAAGAACTGGGAAAGATGGATGGGAAGTTGGAAAGATACAGCCACCCTGTCATTTGGAAGTGCTTTGTTTTCAGAGCTTGGCAGTGGGCCAGGCAGGAGGGATCTCCGTGTCCCTGCCTCGATACCATGAATCAAAAGGCAGGAGGGAGCTGAGTTTGGGGTGCTTTCCTGGGCGTCAACCTGCCTTTTCCTTCCTCAGGTCCTCAGACACCAGCATCTGCTGCCACTTGTCCCGGCTCAGGGTTGCTCCTGGAGAAGGGTGCGTAAGGCCTAGACATGGATGTAGGATTTAGGATGCTCGTAAGGGTCCAGGCAGATCCTGTGGGCAAGGTGCTGCTGCCCCTTGGGGTCTTGCTAAGGTGTGGCTGAGCTTGGGGTATCTCCACAGGGAGTTTCCACCCTGCCTGAACTGAAGCTCAGACCCAGGTGCCAACAGTGTCCCGAGCTGCGAGTGCTCAGCCGCATGCTCTGCAGCTCCCAGTGCCACCTGGGCTCATCCTGCTGCCCACGGGGTGCTTGGTGAGGGTGCAGGGTGGACTGATCCTGGTCACCTCCCTGGGACCTGCAAGGCATGCCCCATCCTCCCCGGGCTGTGCAGATGCTCCCTCCCACGGGGATGTTTTAGGACGAGGGCTGCTGATACCTCATAATGTCTCCCCTTTCTGAGCCCCACCTCCTGCTGCTTTGTGACGGAAGAGAGGAGGAAAGCAGGGACATGTCAGCCCTGGCCAGCAGCGTGCCATGCCAGGGAGAGCCTCCCTGACAGTGCCAAGGACCATGCCAAACCTTCTTCCAGGCAAAGCCCAGCCTGGCTGTCCCACCTCGAACCTTGTGTCCCCTTCTGGGCTCCCTGCACAAGTAGCATCTCCCTCCCACGGGAGTTCTCATTCCAGCAAAGACGGCTGGTTGATGTCCCATGAAGTTGGGAAGGAGGTGATGAGCCCCCCAGTGAGGAAGGTCTTGGGGGCTCTCACCCCTCTCCTTTCCAAACAACACCGAGGTGGGAGCAGCGGGGGGTGGAAGGCAGGCTGTGTGTGGCTGCTCCCGTGGGGAGAACGGCAGCAGGGGCTGGGCAGGTGAAATGAAGGGTGGCTGGGGGTGTCACCCACCTCTTCTCTGCTCCTTAACTCACCTCCACTCCCTTCGAGTACATGATCCTGGCGACCATCATTGCCAACTGCATCGTGCTGGCCCTGGAGCAGCACCTCCCCGAGGACGACAAGACGCCCATGTCACGGAGATTAGTGAGTACCCCATGACAATCCCTCTCTGCCTTGCACTGGTGGGCTGGGGGGCAAGCCAAGGGCAGCCACCCAATCCTACCAGGCAGTTTCTTCTGGTTTTGGGGTAGCCAGACAGGTTTCCTCCTCTCCAGCCTTCCTGGGGCTGCTGTAACATATTCCTTCTCTATGGAAAGGGTTCAGGAAGGTTTAAGCTCCTTAAAAAGGGATGGGGAAGGACTGGGCAACCTGAGTGTGTCATAGCCACTGTCTTTTTATTCCTGAGGTTGCTGCTGGCTGAGAAAGGGCTGGGAAAGTTCCCAAAGGAGAGGATGGATCTGGGGAAGATGGGATGGGACGTGAGCTGGGTCGATGTGAAATGCCTGGTGCTGCGTTTGCTCAGTCTCCCCCTCTCACTGGGTCACTGGTTTCACTCTCGCAGGAGAAGACGGAGCCCTACTTCATTGGGATTTTCTGCTTCGAGGCTGGGATTAAGATCGTGGCCCTGGGGTTCGTTTTCCACAAGGGCTCGTACCTGCGCAACGGCTGGAACGTCATGGACTTCATCGTGGTCCTCAGCGGGTGAGTTGGGTGTTGTGGGGTCGGTGGTGGAGTTGGTCGGGCTTGAGTACTCACCGTGATGAGGACTTGAGCTCCAGGACATGGGGAAAGACCCAGGTTTGCTGTTGTCAATGGTGTTTCTTCATCCCGATGTGGGGGGAGGGTTGTTCCCTGTGCTGGAGGTGCTGTGTTGGCTTTGCTGTGGTCACTGATGGTGGGACAAGGCTCCCT
Source organism: Dryoscopus gambensis (assembly GCA_013389985.1). Lineage (NCBI taxonomy): Eukaryota > Metazoa > Chordata > Aves > Passeriformes > Malaconotidae > Dryoscopus > Dryoscopus gambensis. The sequence goes on along the minus strand of WEIT01030994.1, from coordinate 143,816 downwards.
AGAGGGACAGTAGGGCTGGCTCTGAGGCTACCATGTCTAGCTTTTCTCACTTGGTGGCCTGTCACCCACCTGAATAGAAGGCAAAGTGAGGACAAGGTGGTGGCATGACCTGATAAGTGGGTGGATGTTATTTGGGTGAGATTCTGGTCAAACCCTACATGTGGAGAGAGAAAATCTCTTCTCTTGCCTTCCCAAGCACTTTACAGGCTCGCCCTGCTGTTGGGGGTCGGGGAATGAGGTCTGGATAGGGTCACCTTCCCAGGGGATGCTGCTCATCATCCCAATGTGCAGCAGTGGTCCTGGGGGTGGTAGCACACAGAGCTTCACAGGTGCTGCTTGTATCACTGGTGGTGTCACCTGCCAGGGTAACAGATTTGGGTCTTGCTTGCTGGGCTGTCCTGGTGACACAGAAATGAGCAGGGACATTTGGGCTTGCGTTAGCCAACACTGGCAGTCAGCAGAAGCCCCGCAGGGCGACCCCCTGGGCCCCTCTCTGTGTGGAGGGCAGGTGGGGCCTGGACTGTGGCTATTTCTTTTTGCCAGCTGCTGGAAAAGTGACGTTCACAGCAGCTGGTTTGATGTGTACAAACAAAGGTGCTTGTGGGTCTGAGTGCTCCAGGCGAGCTTTGCTGGGTGAGGAGCAGCGGCTGGGCTGGCTGGGAAACGGCGGCGTGGGAACCAGGCAGGATGCCTGGGGTCTCCACAGAGCTTCCTGCTGCACAGTCCTGACTCTTAGCTTGCAGGGTGGTGGCACCACGTGGGATGTGAGGCCTGTTTGGGTGTTTGGAGGAGGAAGGGGAATGCTGAGCCTGCTTCTGCTGGGGTGTGGCGATGGGTGCTGCTTGTCTGTGGTAGAGAGGTGCAGGTTGGGGCTGTGCCTGAGAGGAGGCTTGAGGAGAACGTGGTCCGGGTACATGTTGACTCCCTTGGTCCAAAGGGCACCTGGATGGCCTCAATGGGGAGTGGGACCATGTCAGCTGGGAACAGAGGGTGTGCTGGTGGTGGGCGATGTTTCTGGTGGGCAGCAAACAGGCGGCCTGTGGGAGGTGCAGCCCTCGCACGGCAGGCTGCTGCTCTCCCACATCTGCAAAGCAACTCATGGGGAGGGTTCTGTGGCTCCTGGGCCAGGCAAAGGTGCTCACATCTCCGGGGACAGGTGCTCACGTCTCCGGGGACAGCATGGGACACACGGTGGTAGCAGCACGAGGGGCTCTCGGCCCCACGGTGCAGCTGCAGCGCTGGGCCGAGTGCGCGGGAAGCGGCCGAGGGCCGGGAAATGCCCGTCACCTGTGTCCCGACCCGGGCATCCTCTGGGCGTGGGCCAAGGGGAAGCACTGGGCTGGGAGGCGGGGTTCACCGGGGACCTCTTCCTGCCCTGCCCAGGGCTCCGGGCGAGCGGCTGTGCCCCAGCCGTGCTGAGTCAGCGCTCGGCAATTACTCACTCGCGGAAGCCTGGCCAGCTCCTTTCGGTGCCGGGCTGAGCCGGGCCCCGTGCCAGGGAATCAATTGTCCATGAAGGGCTGCGAGCACCGCGCTGGCCACCCTGACAGGAGGCACCCACGTCCCCCCGGCACTGCCGGTCACGGGGCGCAGCCCTCCGCCGTCTGCTTCCCCACCGCCGCCCCCCTGGTGTCCTGATGTTTGCTCCAGCCGAGTGGACCCCCGCCAAGGAATGCCCCTTCACCGGCCGGCTTTGCCCCAGCGGTGCCTGCTGGCGAGGCCTCACCGACCCATTGGGGCAAATTCTATTGTGTGGTGGGTGGAGGAGGCAACCCACGGATTTTGTTCCTGCCCTGGTTTTGGGGTCGCTGGGATCAGCTGCACCAGGTCATGGGCTCCTCTGTGCTGTTCAGCTCTTGCTTTTGCCCTGGGGTACTGCCAAAGCTGCTGTTCTTGGTGCCATGGTCGCGCTTCGCATGCAAGAAACTCTTGCCTGTTTAATCTGCTGAATTATTGGCAAATTCCTGCAGCAAATAATCCTTGGCTGGCAAATGACTTGCAAACAGCTTGTGGGAGAAGGTTTGCACTTGGCGGCTCGTTCTGTGTCGGTTGCGTAAGGCGGGCGGCGGAGCCCGCACGGGGGACGTGCGCGAGCGACCGACAGCTTCGAGATCGCCTCTGCGGATGCAAACTTTCTGCTCGATGAATATAAAAGTGTCTGGATGGAGATTTGTGAGATTTGGTGGTCGTGGGGGTCCTGTTGTGGCTTATCAAGAGGCTGTGGCTGTGTGTTATGATTCAATTATTATTATTATTATTATTATTATCAAGGTTCTTTGGAAATTCCTCTGCCTGAATTAAGGTGCAAATGAGACCATATGCCAGTGGCAATAATATGGGTTTTATTTGATGGTAGATATGAGAGAGAGAGAGAAAGAAAGAATGAAGTAGAAAATAGGTGGGGGGGGACACAGAAAGAGAGTGACAGGGACAGAATAAGGAAAATATCACCATCCGTGGATCCCATCGATGTTCCGTTGATCCTCTCCAGCTGGTCTTGGTGGTGAAAGTCCTCCCCGGAAAGCACAGAATCTGATGGGTTAATATACCCTCGAGGCAGGTGGCAATGTCCAGGCATGTCCCCCTGGGAGAGGGAGCAGTCTCTTACAGCAGATCTGGGTCTGTTGCATCTCCTGCAGTCCTGTGGGGCAAAGCCTCTCACGTGAATGTCCCGTGGATCCTGTGGAGTTGGGGGTTCCACAGCTGGGCCAGTTTGTGTAATTGGAGGATGGGTGTTTATTGCCTCTCATGCACCCAAAACCTCCTCCCCCCCTCAGTTGAGGGGAGTCTGTGTAAACCTGGCTTCTGTGACCTGTGCTCTTCCCCCCTCACCCCCAAACTCAGCTGGGATGGCAGCTGGAGGCTTTGGCCTTTTGTGGGTGCATACCTTTCCCTCAGCCTGAGGTGACTGAACAATAGGTTTCCTTTTATCTAATCAGCAGTTTGATTTACAGTCCAAAGTTCTTCAAGGAGGTTTCTGTGGTTCTAGCTTCTTTAGAACTTTATATCAATGTTTGAGGCATAAACTATTTTCAGTCTCACACTGTGTTGAAGGGGATGGTGTGAGGATCAGAAGGGCAGGGTAATGCTTGCCTCAGGATGTGCTCAGTGGGTTTGGGATGCTGATGCATCCCATGATGGGCCAGAGAAAACATCCATGTGACCCCAGGACCCATCCCTGAAGGACCCAGAGGGACCCAGCATCACACTCGCTGGCCCTTGTCCCTTCAGTTGTGACACAGGGTATTACCGCTCCTTTCTGGACTTACTTTTTGCCGTGTATCTGATGGGAGAGGTCCTTAGTCTGGGTGGCATCATGGTCGCAGACGCCACACTGGGATTTCCATAAGCAGTTGGATTTTCTGCACCCTCTCTCTGCTGTAAGGAAGCCTAATGAGGGGCTACTCCCATGAGCAGCCTCCTGGGACCCTGTGCAGGAGTGAATGGCACTGACTAGGGTTCAACTGGTGTTTGCTTCTTGTGTCAATAAATCCATTCTTTTTGTCATCTCAGTGGAAATCAACGCCCACCTAAAACTCCCTGATGCTAAAGCTTCCACTGGGGAACTAATAGTCACATTTGTAAACCTGCTCATTTTATAACCTGTGGTTTCCAAATCATCACTGCTGCCTGAAAAAAAAGCCTGTTCTCCCCCAGCTAAAAATAATTTTATCTGAAAGTGTGTATAAAATACCTTTACTCGTTGCGAGGCAGAACCAGTGAGGAGAACATGAATGTTTCCCCTGGGGTTTGGGGATGCTCACCTTGTCTCAGAGCTAGCTGGTTGCTGAAGCAGGACTTGCGACCTGCTTAATGCAGTGTGGCCTGGACACAAAAAGAGGAAAATGGCTCAGAAATGGTCAGAAAGGGCAGTGGAAGGTTGGTGACCTCTTAATCGGTGGTCCTGAGAAAGTGAGGCTGAAAGAGCTTCAGCCACCAGCAACTGGAGCATGAGCTCCCTGGGTGCCATTGGGAACAGAGAACAAGGACCCTACAGCTGCCTGCTTTGTCCTACACCATGTTTGATGGAGTAAGAAGGGTTAAACTCCCTCTGCAAATATCCAGGTGGGTGTGTGCTTTACACACTCCGGTGCCTGAGCATCATCAAAGCACCACTGGCTTTTTTTATAGCAGTAATACAATAACACGTGAGAGGTGAAGGGGTGGGGGAGCTGCTAACAATGGGGAAAAATACAAAGGGGAATCAAAAGGCCCTTGTGAAGCTGTGCTGCTCAGGAGCTGGGGAAGCAGCCACTGTAAAAGCTGGATAAATACGCCAGGGTCACTAAAAGGAAGCGCTGCCGTCGGGGTTTTAGGGAGGGTTTAATAAGAGCTGCTACACCTGGGTGCCTTTTGTGAAGCCCTTGGGCACGGTGGTTTTCATTAAAGGGTTTTGTGGGGTGGAGTGTGGCCAAGGGAAAGCAGGAATGAGGGATTGCCGGCGCTGCCTGCCATGCCCTTAGCAAACCCACAGCCAGCCTGTGCCAGAGTAGGAGAGCCTGGCTCTCCAAGTCCTGTCCCAAAATCCAGTGTCCTCTCCCTGCAAAGCCAAGCAGCAGCTGTGAGCCTGGCCTCTCTGTCTGACCTCCCAGGGAAATCCTGCGCACACTTGTGCCCTGATTTACTGCTGTGGCTGGTGGGAAGCAGGATGGAATAGTTCCAAGGAAGGTGTTTCCTGCTGTGCTGCAGGGTTGCAAGGTGAGCCCAGGGATGAGGAGGGCAGGTTGGCTTTTTCGCTTGCTTTGGTGCTGCCTGGATTCTGGGATGACTGTCCTGAAAAGCTCCCTTTTCACAGTTTCCCCTGAGCTCCCCCATGGGAGAGGCAGGGATGTTTTGCCCTCAGGTATTTAGTGCACTTTGCACAACCCCAGTTCTGTGTGTTCGGGTGTTCTTTTTAATCCTGGACTTCCAGAGGCAGAAGGGGGATCCTTGAGCAGGCGCTGGCAGCAGCTCCATCTGGGAATACTGACATGCTGCATGCCCTGGTGGTTTGGGGTGCTGGCCCTGCAGGTGCCTGGCACACCACGCTGGTGTGAGAGCACACCCGGGCTGGGAACAGGCTCTTCCCACGCCGCCCACCCCCTCATTTCCCTAACGCCAGGAGTGCAGTGCACCTCCAGGCAGGGAAGCTTGGGGGAATGGATGAGAGGCTTGGAGAACAAGTGCTACACCAGAGCACAAGCGCAGCACCCTGACATGGTTATCCTGCTGGAGCCTGAGCCACTGCAAGGAGTGCTGTCCTACAGGGATAAACCAGCAAAGAGACAGCCCCAGGTCCAAAAGCCCAGCAGTACTTTGATCACACCAGACAAGACATTTTCCCTGCTCTTTCCTTCTTTTCCTTTCATGAATGTTGGCAGTCTCCACCCTGATGCCTGCCCCCTCTCCCACCCCTTTCCCAGCTCTTTCCGTTCAGGACAATTAGTAAAATGTTTGGTCTTTCGTTTGGATGAATAATTGATTTCCCAGCTTGGTGAATGATTCATGTGCCATATGCCACGGCCCTGGGACGTGCCCGACACCGGCACCTCGTACAAAGGGCAGCACCGCTTCCCTGGCTCGGCGAGGGGATGGGGGGGTGATGAGGAAAAGGCTTCCTGCTGCTGGAGATGGGGGTGGGGATCCCTGGGCAGGCAGAGCTCTGGCTCTGGCTTTGGGGGAGACAGGCATCCCGCCTTCTCCCAGTGCAGGATCCGGCCCGTGTGCCACTCACGCGATTCCCGCTCCATCCTTCCCGGCTCCTCTTCCCTGCCGGTTGGTTTCCTGAAGCCGCAGAGTGAGTCAGTCCCTCCCACATGGCTGCTGGTCCTGGGGCCACTGCCTCCCCTGCCAGGCACCCCTCGATCCCCTGTGGTCCCCAGGGGCTCCTGCTGCACCCCGACACCCTTGCAGAGCTCCTGCTCTGGGGCGAGGCGCTCGCTGTCCTCTGGGGGCGAAGCCTTGGGCTTCTTTGCACTGTCATGTACCTTGCTCTGGGAGAGGGGCTGGCAGGTATAAGCCTGGCCTGTGGGAAGGGACAGTGGGTTATTGCCTCCTCATCCTCGCGTGAGAAGGTGAGATCACACACGTGGATGCTCTGGGCTCTTGCACCCCTCCTTTGGCATGAGTTCAGGCTGGCCCTGCTCTGGCGCGCCCTTGCCTGTGCTCCATTTCTCTTGTGGGGCCAGCTCTCCTGTCAGGGACTTTTGATTTCCACCAGGTCCTGTGTGTGCAAACACAGTTTTACCAGCATCCTCTCCCCCTGCCAAATCCTGTATCTGCTGAGAGGCGGCGTGAGGACCTAGGCAGGAGGGAGACAGGGGGTTTGGCCAACTCACAGGGTCCAGAACAGGGGATACTCCCTCATGCACCAAAGCCTGGGGGCTCCTCTGGGAAGAGGTGGCCTTGGGGGATTATTTCAGCCCCCAGATCAAGGGCTGGTAAAGGCAGATTTTGTCCTTCAGCCTCATCACACCACGCAGGGAGTTGCTTGTGCCATCCAGAGCTCTCCAAGCTGCGGGGAAGAGTGGGAGCAGGAGCTTTGCAGCAGCTCAATCCACCTAGGTCACAGCCCCAAAACCCAGAAAGAGCAAGCGAAGGTGATGGAGGCTTGGATGTTACTCTGAACTGTGCCAAGGGCAGGACTTGGCCCTGGTGTCCCTGTCCCGTGCTGTCCCCAAGGCTGTGCTCTGCTGTGGCATCAGTGGGTGACCTGATCCCGCTGGCCCTGCCTCGAGCCAGGTTTGGACCCAAGAGCCTTCAGTACGTCCTGCTATACATGATGAGAGGGCAGGGATGGATTCACCCCAGTGATTCACCCCCAGAACAGGGTGGGAATGGGGTGAATTCATCAGGTACCTCACTCTCTGTGAGCTGTTTGACCAGTGTATTAATTATGAAGTAGTCGCCCTCGTAGAGTCAGGTGGCAGTGCAAGCCTCCAGGGGCCTTTCCACTTAATTATAAATATTAATTTGTGTGCCAGCCAGCACCCTGCCTGCCCCAGATTTTGGGCTGAGATTAGTCTGTCTCAGCCTATGCCTCTTTCCACCCAGCACACCCTTTGCTGGGAAAGTTTGTCTGCATGAGCTTCAGCAGTGCTCCCTGAGGGGAGTGCTTGAGGGGGGCTCAGTTTGGGGTCGCAGCGTGAATCTGATCATTTGGGGTTCAGCCTTTGCTTGGGGTCTCTGGTGTGAAGCTCTTGGCAGCATGGCCTGAGCTGTGTGTGCTGTCCCTTACGGCTGAGGGCTGCTGGTGGGGTGGGATGGAATGCGATGCGATGATGGGGATGGCATGGGATGATGGGGGTGGCATGATGGGGATGGGATGATGGGGATGGGAGCCCAGCAAAGTGCAGCCCCTGGCACAGGCAGAGGAGGCATGATGGGTGCTGTAGAGTGGGATAGTGCCCGAATTCAGTGCTGACTTTGTGTGGGCAGGGTCACTGAGCATCACTCATACTTCATTCTGCATGGTCCCAAAGAGCAGGGAGTCCTTTAAAAAGAGATTATTCTTGGGGTTTTTTTCCTTCTTTTGACCCCTGGGTGAAGAGATCTAAAGGTGCAGGTCTTCAGCTGGAGGCGAGGGCGTGTGCTCTGCTCAGCTGCTGGGGCGGCGCTGGGGGCTGAGACTGGCTCTGCCGAGCCCCAAAGCCCTCAGGTGTGGTGGCCCCAGCAGGAGCTTGCCCTCCTCCCCAGAGCCTCCAAATAAATAAAATAAAATAATCATCCTGGTTGCAGACACAAATCACTGGATTATTATTTTTTCCTCTCCTGAAAGAGTGTTTTTGTCTGCTGGTGATTGCTCACTATTCAATTATACTTCGGGGGATTAGCATATATTTCCCATCCTGCCTCCTCTCTCATTTGCATCCTTCCAAAAGCTCCTCTCTGCTCTTTTCTCCACCTGAAGTCTCTCTTCCCCCTTTCCTCTGAAGTAAAACTAACCCCTTTGCCTGGGTGACCTATAAAAACGCCTTCACTTTTTTTTTCCCCTTCTTTTTCTCCTCCAGTACATATGATGAAAAGCATGAGATCACTGGGATTTTTATAGCCTAAATCTGGCAGCTTTTTTCAAATAACTTGGATGGTGAGATGTAATTTTAGTTTGGGTCCTTGCCTAAAAATAAAGAATAATTATTAGCACATCAGACGTGGATATTGTAAGTGATCGAAAAGGGTTTAAATTGTTCTACAGATACCAGAGCTGCTGCCCTGTGGCAGCACAAAGGTCTGCCACAGCCTGAGTCTCATCTCAGGAGCTGTGAGAAACCTTAATTCAGAAACTGGGAGTTCTGGGTGGTATGATTTAAAAAAAAAATTAAATAAGAGGCATAATTAGAGGGTAAATAAGCAATTGACAGGTGAGATATGCTGACGTCCAAAGCAGCAAGGTGTGCTTTGAGCACTGGATTTATAGTTAGCAGTGATGCGACAGTGGTGTCTGTGCCTTCTTGCCTAACCAAGCCTGGTTATCCAGGAGAGGGGTTGTCTGTAACCTCCAGCCACAGGAGGGCTTGGGAAAAGCAGCCAGCAGCCAGGCTAGTGTGCCTGGAAGCTTGGTTAGCCTTTCCCAGCCACTTTATTCGGTCCAAGGGTGGTCCGGGGCTGCTCAGACTCTGCCCAGAGGCTCTGGGCTGCATGGTTTGCCGGGAGCAGCCCCTGCAGCGTGCGGTCCCAGTGCCTCTGTCCTCGCCGGGAGCCACGGCCGTGCTGCAGAAAGATGTGCAGGCACCTGTGCCACAGCAGTGGGTCAGCTTTTTGTCATCCGTCGGGTGACAGGTCTGAGTGCAGCCGCCTCGGTCTGGTGATCTGTCCAGACCTCCTTCCCAAAGAGCTCGTGATGTCCCCTGTCCCCCAGCGAGGACAAGGAGCGTGTCACCTTGCCACAGAGGAGCCCCATTCTTAGCAGCTAATTTAGAGCGCGGGGAAGGAGTGCCCTGAAATCGCCCGAACCTTGCCTGGAGGCTCAGCGCGGCGGCTCCGGAGCCCTTCAAACGAATCTGGGTTAGCCGAGGACTTCGCAGCCCGGGCGCTCCCAGGTGCTGCTCCTGCCCCGGCTGTGCTGAGGCTGCGGGAGGCGGCGGCTCCACCTCCATCGTTCCATCCGTGTGGCGCCGCGGCTCGCGCTGGCCCGCGGTGACAGGACAGAGCTGCCCATCCCAGTCCTGCTTTGCTGCCAGGAGCCTTCCAGCTGGGCCGGCTTTGGCAAGCCCTCGGGAGAAGGGCTGGAGCCTGCATCCTGCCCGGGAGCATCCCCTACCTCCCGGAGGTGCTCGGTCCTGGCTGGAGTCAGTGCTGGGGCTGTTCCTGCCCCTTTGGGAGGCTGGTGGCACTCCAGGGGCTGGGACATGAGGAGCAAAAGCTGAAGGAGGGTCTCGGGGTTTCCAGTACGACACTGGCACAGTGTGTCCCCTGTGCTGGCGTTTCGTGGAGCGCTGGGGTGCCCTGCTCTGGCTGGCAGGGTGTGTGAAAGGGCTGGAGCGACGGGGCTCTTCTCCTTCCCTCGCGCTGCCCGATAGCCATGCTTTATCACACTTATTGATTCTGATCTTACAACTAACTTACCAGCACCGCTCTCCCCAGCCGCTGGGTGCTTCTGACTTAAGCCCCTTTTCTGCTCTCCTGTCAGCCCAGTGGGCAGCAGGGGCTGGGCACAGGCTGGGGCACGGATACTGTGTGGAAAGGGCTCGGGGGAAAGGGAAAGTGCCAGCAAGGGTGAAAGATCCCTGTAAATATCAGGGATAAGCTGTGGGATACACAGGGAGTGGTGGGCGATGCATCCATGCTGCTGCTGGGGCCAGGCTCTGGGGCATCAGGCTCATCCCTTGCTCTGGGGCAGGGAGGAAGAGGAGACTGGGAAAAGGAGCTGAAACAACCTGATTTGCAGATGTGAGAGCGTTTCTGCTGCCAGGGTATCCTAGGAAACCCAGCCGCCTTTCTGGAGGGACAGGTTGGTACCTGCTGTACCTCAGGGAGAGGGTGAGAGAAAGAGTGCTAATTGCTCAGCACGCCAGAGAGCTGCTCTGGCCTGTAATTAGATGAATTAGTGGAACAATGACCCAATTTCCCTCGGTTTTTGGATTGCTGCAAACAACCCTGAGGTTGCTGCCTCCCTCTGTCCCGTTCTCCTCCCCGTCCCCTCCTCTCCCACCCCCTGCTGCTCTACTGCAACTTCCCTGCTCCTCGCCCGGCACCTGGGGGACCAGGCATGGATGGGAGATGGTTCTGCCAGCATCCCTGAGGTGCAGCATCCGTGTTCCCAGAGCAGGTGCAGGGGCCCCGAGTGTTTCCACTGCTGGACTCGGTGTGCACCAGCTCCCTTCTGCCCCAATTTGTTTTCCAGAGACGGGCTTGAAAAAAATCTTTGTGTTTTAAAAGAAAACCTCAGGAGTCCTTCCTGCGCCTGCCGGTTGCCTTCCAAGGTCATCAAACTTTCATTACTATAGATTTTGGAATGTGTGTGAGGTTCTCAGCTCCTTCTCAGCAGTCCCAGAGGTGGGACTCTGAGGAAACTCCGTGTGTGGAAAAAGCCAGGGCAGCTGATGGCTGGAGGTGCTGCCACAGGAGCATGGAGGGGAGTGACTCCCATCTCCGAGGTGCCACTTCTGGCCCACACCCCACCTTCCTGGAAGGGAGGTGGATCCTGCACAGCCGGGATGAACGCGGTGTTGGTTCTCATCGCGGTGTTGAGACCCCAGATGGGACCCGTGGGTGATGTGGGGCTGTCCCCAGCCATCCTGGCGTGTGGGGGGCACTGATGGGGGGCTGCTGGGCTGGGGGGGCCCTGGGGGTTTTTCTGGTCATCGTGGCCCATGAACTTGGGTGCTAGCATCAAAGGAGGCTCACTGACCTCTGGGAGGAGCTGAATCTCTGTACCTGCCCAGGGACACGGTTTTCCTTGTGGCTTCCCCCAGCTTGGCGTGAGAACATGGCACTGAAGTGGCCAAGGGCTTTCCCTGGGATAACTCTGCTCTGTCCCTGTGTGCCTGCAGCATCCTCGCCACGGCCGGGACACACTTCAACACCCACGTGGACCTGCGGACGCTGCGGGCCGTGCGCGTGCTCAGGCCTCTGAAGCTCGTCTCAGGCATCCCCAGTAAGTTGGATGCTCCTGACTTTCCTCCCAGGGTGTCTGCATCTGTCCCTGATGTCCTTGGAGTGAGAGGGGTCCTTGTGCCACCTCATCCCACCTCTCTGTGTAGTGGGAACTCCCAGGTGGCAGCACTTGGTGTCCCCGGGTGGCACTGCCCCCTGCCCAGCCTGCTCTGTGCTTGGCACAGCCCTGAGCTGGCAGCTCCCCTTCCCTGGCCAGAAGGCGGTGGGTGGATCCTTTCAGGACTGGGGTTTATTCAGGGGAGAGTTCCTGGGGTTTTTTTCTTTTTGTTGCAAGATTTCATCTGTTGGCACGGGGATAAATAAAGAAACTAGGCTGCGCTGGCGCCGATCCTCCTGTTCCTCCTGCCCTGGGCACCGACAGGGCTGGATCCATGCCCTGGGGGCAGTGAGGGGGACAGAGCTGCACAAGCCGTGTCCCACCAAGTCCAGGTGGGGCAAGAACAGGCAGAATGGGAGTGGGTTCCAGAAACAACCTCTTCTGGAGCCTTGCTCTGCAGCTTGGCTTTCCCTCCCCTGGGATGGTGCTTTCCTCCACCAGGATCCTCCTGCCCAAATGGACCCTCCAGGCTGTGCTGGCATCTTGCATCTCTCTGATGACTGTCCATCCTCTCTGCTCCCTGTCTTCCTCTCACCAGAGGTGGGATGGATGTGTCCCTGTGTTCTGAGCTGTGCCCTCTCTTTCCTCTCCCAGGCTTGCAGATTGTCCTGAAATCCATCATGAAGGCCATGGTGCCTCTCCTCCAGATCGGCCTGCTGCTCTTTTTTGCTATCCTCATGTTTGCCATCATCGGCCTGGAGTTCTACAGTGGGAAGCTGCACCGAGCCTGCTACACAAACAATTCAGGTGGGGACAAGGGCTCGGCATCCTCTTCACATCACACAAGAGGAGAAAAGCCTGGATGAGCTGTTCCTTACCTCTGCCTCCTTTGGCTCTCTGCTGTGTGCTCGCAGGTGAACTAGAGGAGCTGGACCCTCCCCATCCGTGTGGGGTGCAGGGTTGTCCTCCAGGCTACGAGTGCCGGGAGTGGATTGGTCCCAACGATGGGATCACGCAGTTCGACAACATCCTCTTTGCTGTGCTGACCGTCTTCCAGTGCATCACCATGGAAGGGTGGACCACAGTCCTGTACAACGTGAGTGGTGCTGGTCTGGGGGCTCTCTGGGCAGCGGGGGATGGGCAGCTGGAGACTTCTGTGTGCTGGAAGCTCAGAAGATCCAGAGTTTCCTTCATCATGGGAGTGGGGTTAGTCCTTCCCACCTGGGCAGAAGATGGGGGACAGAGGGGTGTGTTCCATGCCTCCAGGCAAAGGGAGCCCTGGGGGCCTGGTCCCCATCTCTGAGTGGGTCGTGCAGCTTGTTGCAGAGAGCAAAACCTCCTGGGCCTGTCCTGCAGCGATCCTCCTGCTTGAAGGCTGTTCCTGGGGAGGCATCCTTCCTCACCTGCTGCTCCTGTGCTCCCCAGGGCAGCTCTGTAAGAGTGGACATGTTTTCTGGGCTTTGCAGACCAGGCAGAGGATGTCTGGTGGCCTGGGAAAGCCTCAGAGCTGGGCTCAGACCCCTTCTCTGGGGCAGGGACAGCATTTCAGTGTCCGACAGAGAGCTGGCATCTTTGTGCTGATGGAGCAGGGAATGGCTGGGCCGAGTTCCTGTGGTTTGCAGCTGCTGGAAGCCGCTGATGCCCAAGCCCTTGGGGTGCCCAGAGAGCATCTTGGGGGCAAAGCTGGAAGCAGGAAAAAAAGCTCCAGGTGATCCCAGAGTGCAATCTCGCCGTGGGCGACTGGCCGTATAAGCATGTTTGAGTTTGTGGGCTAGAAGCAACCGTGCCTGTTCTGTTCCCAGCCTAATTTCAGCATCAATTTTGGCGTCATTGCACTGGGAATGTTTTTATACCCTGGTTCCCATAACGCCCGGAGATTTGCAGAGTGGCATTGCTCTGCGGGAGGCAAACTGGGGGCATGCAGTGGGGAAGCTGCTTTGGGAGGGACTCTGTCATCGGGGGAAAGGCCACTTGTAAACCCCAGGCCAGTGTCAGGCTGTCAGCACTGGGGCCACCTTTCTTGCTCAGACTGTCACAGGGTCCTTCTGGGGGTGCAGGGTGGCGTGCAGGGACAGATGGATTGTGAAACCTAGACTGAAGTGGAGAAGGGAGAGTTCATGGCAAAGGCTTGATCTTTCTGTGAGGATTTGGTTTTCCCCTTCCTGAAGGGGATGGCAGTGTCAGGATCTTGCTGCATCAGTGGCGGAATTAGGCAGGATTGAACCACCTGAGTGTTCAGACCAAAGAACTTCAATTTTGTGTCTGTTTCTGGTTTGTCAGTGGGATTAGGGGCTTGACCACAGCACCTACTGCCCAGGCGTAATTGAGTATATTAGGAAGGTGATTTTCCAGTGCCCTGGGCAGCTGCTCCCACTGTCGTATGCAGCCTGTGCATGCCTGTGGCTGGTGCCAGCCCCCTACCCTGAGCCTTGTTCGGGTGTTAATGACTGTTGCCTGCAAAACCTGCTTCCATCGGCACTCCCCGTCTCCCCCCCTTCCCAGCCCTTGGTGCCTGCAGCGATGAGCAGCAGCACGCCCTGTGCTGGAGTCCCCCTGGTGGGGCGTGAGGGGACAGGGAACAGACGGGCAATTTATGGTCTGCTGGACCTCAGGGGTTTGTTTGAGTAGGTCTGGTCTCCTGCTGCTTGGGGTATCCTTGCTGGGGAGGCTGGAGCTGATCCCCTCAGGATCTGGCATTTGCTGATTCATCACCTGGGTCCTACTGGATGGAAGGTGCTGCTGGGAGCTCTGAAAACTGTGCCTACCCTACAGGAGCCCCTATTTACTACCCTGGCTGCTAAACTGGGCACTCTCTGGGACCCCTGTGGGGGCCGCAGCCCTGGGATCCAAATCATCTTCCCAGCACCGTCAGCAAAGCTGGGCAGACGTGCTCTGTCACTGGTGTCACTGTCATGCTCTGTCACCATGTTCCCAATGGCCAGGACCATAGATAAGGTGCCCCCCTTCCCTGCTCCTCTGCAAAGAACCAGCTGTTACTGACCAGGTATGGAAAGGAGCACGGACCTTCCTTGGCTTTTAACTGAATGAGGATTTGGGGCCTTGGTGTCATGAAATGCTGCTGATTCACCTCAGGGGGTGGCAAGAACCGGTGATCCTGGCACTGCTGGGCTGCAGGTCCCATCCTCCCCAGGGACCACGGGCTGGCTCCCAGGGGGCCTCATGGTGCAGAGGTTGTGGGTGCTCGGTCGTTTTGCTACTTGGAGAAAAAAACCCGGATTTCTGCCCTTTTTTTAATAAAAAGATGAAGGATGCGGTCCCTGGGGGATGCAGGAGGAGGGGTGGAAAACCACATGGTGCTCTGCCATCACCTTCATCACTTGGAGCAGCAAGCCAGAGCAGGCTCCTGCTGCTAACCTGCGTGGACCTTGCCCAGCCCATGCCCCAGGTTTGTGGGGCTCAGCAGGAGACTCAGCTTTCCCAACGGGATAAAGCGATGGGAGGCTGCGTCCTTGCAGATTAATGCTGCAGGGGAGAGGGAGATGGCAGGAAAACCACTTTAGCAATCTCTCAAAGAAATTGCTTACTATAGAATTCCCCTGTGTGACTGTATCATGACTTTAAGATCTGTTTTTCCACCATTCTATCAGGTCTAGGAGTGTGGCTCCTGGAATTTGCAGGCAGCGTTGCAACAAGCTGATTTCCACATGTGTTATTTCATCTATGTGCTTGCTTTTTGCTTTCTTCCTATCAGCTTTGGCTTCATGAAGTATAAATCACAGTATGGGTTGAAATAAAAGAATTGCAAGGTGTTGTGGCTTTTCCAGCTCGTGTCCCTGGGAGCCTGGAGGACTTCGATTTCTTTTGGAGGAGAGCTTGACTCTGGGACTGCCTCTGTGGTCCGAAACAGGGGCTAAGAAGTATTTTGGTTTCCTTCTTATCCTGGAGCAGACGCCCCTTGCCTGGGCTGGCTCCAGACCGAGCCTGATTTCTGTAGGAACCCGAGGGAAGTACAGTACTGGCAAAGAGACTCAGTGTCCTACTTCTCCGCCTCTGCAGCCGTGCTGGCACGGGGCAGGGGCTGGGGTGCATTTTGTCATTAAACAGCGATGCTGGGGCTTGCAGGGATGGCGGGGCTGGGGAGGGGCTGCCCGAGAACAGCACAGGCACTCGGTGATGCTGGTGGCTTCAGATGCTCAGCCCGGCTCCCAGTAAGCAAGCAGGCAGGGAGTTTGAAATCGATATTTCCTCCAGAACGCCAGCTCGGGAGGCTGTATTTATTCACCGCAATTGTTTATTTGCATTCCCGTTTGGAATTGCTCAGCTGCTGTGCTTGCAGGTAGCGAGGAGGAGCCCGGCTTGCCGGGATCTGACACTCCCCTCTTCCCCCCACGCTGCCGGCAGCTGAGGTGGGAAGAAAAACACCCGTGGCAAGGATGTGCTGGGGGCAGGTGGGCTCTGTAAGGAGATGCAGGCAGGGCATCCAGGGTTGCCTGCTCCTCCTGGAGCAGGTCTGGAGCACAGCTCTGAGGAGGAGCAGCTGAGGGAGCTGGGAGGGCTCAGCCTGGAGAAAAGGAAGCTCAGGGGGGACCTTCTCCCTCTCTACAACTCCCCGACAGGAGGATGCAGCCAGGTGGGGATTGGTCTCTTCTCCCAAGCAGCAGGGTGAGAAGAATTGTCCTCAAGTTGCACCAGGGGACGTCCAGATTGGATATAAGGAAAAACTTCTTCTCCAAAAGGGTTACCAAGGCCTGGCACAGACTGCCCAGGGAAGTGGTGGAGTCACCATTGCTGGAGGGGTTTAAAAGATGTGCAGATGTGTCACCTGGGGACCTGGCTGAGTGGTGGCCTTGGCAGTGCTGGGCTAATGGTTGGGCTCAATGACCTTAGAGGGCTTTCCCAGCCTGGCCAATGTTCTGACTCCTGCTGGCGTTGCTCACAGGGTCTGAGCCTGCTGCATGTTCCCCTGCATGGGTCTGGCTGTCAGGCTGGACTCCTCATCCTCTCCTGGCACAAGGCATTGGGACCATCGGGAAGCAGGAGGGCAAAACAGTACAGGGAGCCTTAGGGGGTGCCAGAGCTGAGTGCTGAGAGCCTTCTGTGTGCTTTTGCAGCAGGAGGAGTGCATCTGCTGGGGGAAGGAACATCAAGCTCTCGGCAGCTTCCAAAAACACCTCCCAAGTGGTGGTGGGCAGAGCTGTGTCCATGGCCTCGGGGAGGTGGGTCTGGGTCTTGCAGCCCCGTGCAGAGCTGAGCAGCTGCAGCAGAGAGCCAGGAGGCTGCAGGGGCGCGGGTTGGGTGCCAAGTGTGAGCTGTGTGTGCAGGAACGCTGCAGGAGTGGCTGGGAAACAGGAGCTGCTGCGAGGACGGGGGTTTGCATCATGTGTGACTCAACCCCCACGTGCTTCCAGCATGCAGGGGGTGCTGGGGCCAGGAGGGGAGGACATCTCCGCAGTGTTTAGGATCTCCCCTACATGTGGGGTGCAAAAGGGTTTTGATGAACCTCACCATGTGCAGAAGTCATTTCCTGCTGCTGGACGCAGGGCTGGGTTCGCACAAGTTGGCTTGGACTGGTTTTGTCTGTGAAACACCAAACTTGAGATCACAGGATCACAGAAAGGTTTGGCTTGGAAGGGGCCTTTTAAACATCATCCAGTCCAACTCCTCTGCTGTGGGCAGGGACACCTTCCCCTAGTCCAGGTTTCTCAGAACCCCATCCAACCTGGCCTTGAACACTGTCAGGGATGGGGCATCCGCCACCTCTCTGGGCAACCTGTGCCAGTGGGTGACCACTCTCCTTATAAATAAATTCTTCCTTATATCTGATTTGAATCAACCCTCTTTCAGATTAAAACCACTACCCCTTGTCCTGTGACAGCAGGCCCTGCTCAAATGTTTGTCCTCATCTTCCTTACAAGCCCTGTTAAAGTACTGAAGATGTTCTGCTGGAGCCCGGCTTTGAAATGTGGTGACACATCCACCCGTTTTGGAACAGGGACTGTTCAGGCAGGCCTGATTTGGGGCACTGGGAAAGGCAGGTGTGTTATATCACTGGTCATGCTGGAGCACATGCATCAGAGATGTGAGCAGGGCTTGGCTGTTCTGCTGCCTGCCCCATTCCCATTTGCCCCAGTAGACCTTGGAGGGGGTCGGAGGAGGAATCTGCTGCAAAACAGTTGTTTTTCCATGTGTGCGTGTGCAAAATTGCTCACTGCATGTTGGCATCGGTTCCTGGGGTTTCACAGCTGTCCCTTGGGATGCTCAGCACTCAGCTTCCCTCCCCAAAGCACCTTTGTGTAAGCAGTGTGAGTGAGACCTGAGCACCATGCGCTCTGGGTGGGTTCCTCCTCAGCCTTTTGGAGAGCGGGGACAGTGCCTGGCTTTCCGTAGAGCAGCCAGGAGGCAGCAAAATTAATGGCTTGACCGGAGAGGATTTTCCTCTTTTTGGGGGTTTGCTCAGACCTGAGATGAGCCAGGAAACCTCCCTGAGCCCCAGTACTTCCAGGAGCCGCTGCAGCTCCTCTGGACACCGGTGTCTGTCTCCTGGGGTCCCAGGGCAGGAGCTGCAGCAGTGCCAGCCATGCACCAACGGTGGTGGGAGCTCTGCAGCAAGGCCCATGGTGCAAAGATCCCCAAAACAGCCCTGGACACCGCAGGCATGGGCAGAGCACCAGAGGAGCTCAGTACAGCAGGAAGCTGGGAGGGTGATGGATAACAGTGGCTCCCAGCAAGGAGCTGGGAGGAGGAGAAGGAGGAGGAGGAGGGAGAGAGGCTGGAGAGTGGGGGAGGTGGGAGGGATGGCAAAAGAGGGAAACCACCTGGCTTTTTAGCCCTCTGTGCTCTGGGACGGCACCAGGCTCTCCAGCTTGCAAAGGGAACAGGAGTCCCTTCTTATGTGTTTTAAATTAAAACACAACGCACACAAAATATCCTGGCGGGGAGGTATGAAAATTTAATCAGCACCCAGAGCTCTGAGCAGCTCGCCAGCGAGCACAGCCCGTAATGCCTCTGCAGTTATTCCTGGCGGCTCCCGAGCACGGGCACAGCGGGATGGCTCAGGGCTGGGGGAATGGGGGCTGCCGAAGAGTCCCCAGCACTTGTGACACCGCAGGACAGAGCCCTTTCCTCCTCCTTCCTCCAAAATGAGGCATGTTTTAAACATGGTTAAGAGTGTGTTGGAGCAAATTCAGAGAGGAGACTTCAGATTCCCCCTCGAAGGTTCAAACCCTCCCAAACTCAAAAAATGAGCTGTTTTCCCCCAAATGCCTCCAGTTGGTGCTGGAGCCCAGCCCCAGCAGGCACATGTGTGGCAGCCAGCCTGCTCTCCCCTCTCCTCCCTTTGGAAAAGCGGCTCTTTCTCCGCACTCAGCAAAGCCAGAGCCTCACCAGCTTGCCAAATGTTCCTGCCTTTTTTTTTTTCCCTTTCCCTTTTTCCCTCTCTGTGTGTGTGTGTGTGTATGTGATGAAATGACACAGCAAGAAACAAACTGTGTCTGCTGGATCCCAGCTTTCAGGCGTGTTCTATCAAAAGCTCCCTGCCCACACCCTCCTCCCTGCCTGCGCGGGAAAGTCTCACTCCAAGACGGTCTGCTGGAAGCACTGGGGGAGCTGAGGGGGGCTGCTGGAGGCACCAGTGCTCCAGCACAGATGCTCTGGCATTGCCCAGCAGCTCCAGGCTCAAGGGTGGGAGGTGGCAGGGGGTCTCAGCGCTGCCTTGCTCATCTTTGTTAAGTCCAGGACTTGTAATTCCATTAGCGGGTTTGATGCTGGAAATCGCGTTGGTGAGGTGTTGGAAAGCTGCTTCCATGCTTCGTGGTGAATATGCTCTTGTGCTCCAGGGCTGGATTATGGGGCTGTTGGGGTCCGTGAGTGAGCTTGTGCAGGGGTCTGTTGCCCCAGAGCAGCACTGCTGAAGCCGGCGATGTTCCTTCGTCTAGCAACGTCATACAGCGATGAAAATCATATTTAGGAACAACATATCATGGGGCACAAGCTGCCTCTCTGGGCTTGCAGCATGGCCAAAAAAAAAAGCAGGGATCCAGGCTGGAAATAGCCAAGCCCCATGAGAAAACAGCCCCAGGGCTGGTCCTGTGCCCTGCTGCAGCACCCGGGGTCTGTCGCCGGCTGGAGAGGCAGCGGCGCTGGCACAGGGGTCTGCACTGGGAAGAGCTGTGAAGCTTTGCACGTGCTGCATCAGGAAAAGCTCATCTTGCTGCAGAGTGGTTAGGGGGGTGCTGGGCAAGGTGCAGGAAGGGTCTGGGCAGGGGGAAGGTGAAGGTTTGGGAGCAAAAGTGGAGGGATCACAGTGAGGAGTGACTGTGGGGAGAGGCAGAGCAGGAGGTACACACGGGGACTGGGTTTGTTCATCAATGCTGGGGCATCTGGGTGCAAGTTCTTGGTGGGTTGGAAGAAAACAGAACCAAAATTGGTCTCAGTGCCTATATCAAATATTTTGAAAACACTTGATTTTTAGTAATGCTTCTAGTAACGCATTTTTTGCATTCCATTCAGGAAACAGAAAAATGAAATGTGTTGTGTCCTTTTCCTGTTTCCGCACTCCCTCCCTGCACACACTCAGACAGAAGCGTGTGCTGGGCTTTGTGTCCCCCTCTGGCATTGCTCAGGCCAGTGAAGGGCAGTGCTGAAGAGGGCAGGAGGGGCCCACCCTGCCTGGAGACCCTGACACTTGGCCATGGCAAGATGTGTCCCACCCCAGGCCAGCCCTGGCCTTGCAGAGGAAATGTACCAATTTCCTCATTAACCTGATTTGGGAAAGCAAAGCATTTCCATTCAGATCTTGTCCAGTGCTGGGGTCGCTGATGGATCCCAGGCAGGGAGCGAAGCATGGCCCTGCATGCAGGAGATTCAATTACTGCTATTAAAGGGAACAGGGAGATCTGTTACTGCGCTGGGGAGAGCAGCAGCGGGTGTCAGGGTCTGGAGGGAGCTGCTTAGGCCAGGGAATCTGCTGTAAGGTATTTTTATAATTAATTTTCTCCCCCCTTTTGCTGGGGTGTGAGGCTGTGACTGCTGACCTGTGTGTGATTCTCAGCTGGATGCAGCTGTGGCTTGCAGGGAGGAGCAGGTCAGGGGCTGTGGCGGTGATGCTGGGGGGACACCATCAGTTGTGGCAGGGGCACGCTGGGTGTCACCACCCTGCAAAGGCCATCAGAAGTTGCTGAGCCAAGGATCTGGAGCACAAGTCATGGAAGCTGTGGTGGTTTTGCACCCACTGTCCTGCTCTGCAAGCACTCAAAAAGTGCTGGGGAAGGCAGGCACAGCTCCCAGGGCAAAGGCCCTTGAGATCCTGGCTTTTCCCCTCATCCCCAAACCCTGTCAGCAGGATTGCAGCCAGTGGGGGCTGAGAGATCCCTCCTGCCCAGCCACAGGGTTTGGGACAGTGGGTCACCCCATCCCTGCCCTGCAATGCAGGCAGTACTGTGCATTCCCACTGGAGCTCCCCACGGGGCAGCAGAGCCTGGCAGAGGACAGCGATGAGAACAGGATGGTGCTATCCATGCTGCTGGAAGTCTCATGGATTTCCCCCACCCTCCCCACAGCAGCTGCATCCCCCGAGCACTCCACCAGTCCATGCAGGAATGAACGTGTGTTACCCCAGTGAAATTATGAGCCGTTTCAGTCCATATTCAAGCAGAAACCACAGAAGCTCTTTCCTGGTGCGGATGGAACTTGAGAGGGGACCGACTGTGTGCAGCCATCAGTGTGTGCTGCTGATGTTGGCCAAGCTGGATGTGGAGGTCTCCAGGACACATCTGCTGGGAAGGGGCAGAAAGCTCCCCTGCTTTCCAGGGAGAGCCTCAAGTGGGAGCCCAGCCCTGTTACAAGACCCTGGAGCATCAGTGAGGCTGGGTCTTGATAGGACGAGGGGGAATGGCTTAAAACTGAGAGTAGGTTTAGACTAGGTATTAGGAAAAAATTCTTCCCTGTGAGGATGCTGAGGCCCTGGCACAGGTTGCCCAGAGAAGCTGTGGCTGCCCCATCTCCGGAAGTGTCCAAGGCCAGGTTGGACAGGGCTTGGAGCAACCTGGGGTAGTGGAAGGTGTCCCTGAACATGGCAGGGGGGTCAACCAGAAGATCTTTATGTCCCTTCCAACCCAAACCATTCTAGGAGTCTCTGTGTGAATGAAATCCAGTGGCCCCACATCCTGCTGCTCCACGAATGCTTTGGGTGCCCATAGGTCCCCAGTTCTCCTCCACAAGCTGGTGAGCAATGAGCAGCCATTAAGGTTCCCTGCGCAGACTGAACCTGCTCTCTGTTTATTTTTAGCTAGGAGAGACTGAGTTTGAGGGGTTTATTGAGGTTTCCCCCCTCCCTTCCCCTATAGCAAAGAAATCCTGAAGGTTCCCATGCGCCGCAGGGGACGTGTGGGCTGCATGCTTGTGCTGTGCATTCAACTTGAGGATATATTTAGATTTCTTTAGATTTATGGCCCCCCGAGTGAGACCTGCTTTTGCAGCTTCCTGTGCCTTTTCCTGCCCTTTGGGGGGCGGGGGGGGGGAACCCAACAAAAAAACCAAACAAACACCTCAAGAGCTGACTAAAGAATAACCTTGTGCATGGGGGTTGAGAAGCAGGAGCTGGTGGGGGCTCTTTCTCTGGTGGAGGGCCTGTCGTGCTGGCCCCGTTCCCTCAGGAGGGTCCTGCTCCCATGCCCTGGTGGTGTCATGTATAGGCTCAGAGGGCTTTCCTGGCCACAGGATGGGTTGTGCCAAGATGTGAGTGTGGTGGTTCTTGGCCTGGTGGCCACAGAAGAGTTTGGGGGGTGGTGATGGAGGCTGGTGGGGTGCATAATGAGAAGGTGGTCTCTCAAAGAAAAGATTGGGCATCAAACAGCTCCTCCATTTCCCAAAGGAATATAAAAAGCCCTTCCCAGAGGGCTTGGGTGAGTGATGGGGCCTCGTCAGCTGTGCAGGGAGCAAGGCAGGAACCAGGAATTTCTTTGTCAAAGGAGTAGTGTTGGTGTAACTTAGGGATTAAAATTCCTGTGTCCACCCTGAATTCTGCAAGCAACAACCTCCTGGTACCTTCCACAAAGGGGAAAAAACCCTGTGGGAAGGCATAGTGGACCAAGATGATGAACTGCTGCCTACAGAGGGCTGTCGAGAACAAATGATGACCCAAAGGAATGGGAAAAGAGGCTGCTCAGTCAAGACAACTACATCTTGGTGCCAAAAAAGCTGGGAAGTGCTATGCGGGCCATAGCAAAGTCGTGTTGACGCAGACCTCCTGGAAGAGCAGTGAGAGGTTCCCCACCTCTGCAGATGGAAACAAGGCCCAGCGAAATGACATCTGGAGAGATTTGGGCATGGAGGGATATTTCAGCCCCGCTTTTGGTTGACACAAAGCAACAAAAGCCTTGATACCAGGAATGAGGACATCGCCAACATGGAAGCCCAACGCTGAGACCACGGCACCTACCAGCCCGAGTGCTTGGGATGGCTTCCCCCCCATGCTCGGAGGGAGCTGGCACATGAAATGGCAGGTCTGGTAACAAGTATTTTTAACAGCTCCATCGAGTTGGGGGAGGCACCATCTGACTGGAGAATAGCAAATGCGATGCCTATATTTAAAAGCGGGGGG
Source organism: Dryoscopus gambensis (assembly GCA_013389985.1). NCBI lineage: Eukaryota > Metazoa > Chordata > Aves > Passeriformes > Malaconotidae > Dryoscopus > Dryoscopus gambensis. The sequence continues at coordinate 121,125 of WEIT01030994.1, read as the reverse complement.
AGGAGGGGAGGAAAAGTAAGGCAGGCAGGAATAGGACTGTGAGGCTGACCTTGATCGCATGCCATTTCGGAACAGATTTGGGAGGCAAGAGAGGAAAATGAATCATGGGTTTGCCAAAGGTAGGTCACGCCGGGCTAACCTGGCATCGCAGGCCTGGAAATGTTGTGAAGCTGCTCCTTGTAGTAAAGGGTTTCCTATGGGAAAGTGACGATGGAGAGGGGAAGAGGGGAAGGGGATGAGGAGCTCTGTGAGGCTGGCAGGGAAGTGAGCAGTGCTGGGATAGTGCTGGGGGGACACAGGGGATGTCATCGACTCATGGAGTCCTTAGGGATGAGTCATGGGCTTTCCTACCTCCAGCATCCACTGGCTTCCTGGAGCTGGAGGGACAGAGGCTGCCATCCCGGGCTGGGAGGCATTTGAGGGCTGGAGGAGGGGATGTGGGATGCAGTGAGAAATGGGAAGCCAAGCACTTGCTGAGGAGCAGCAAAGATCTCTCCTTGGAGCTCAGGTCTTGTTGACTGGGAAGCAGCGGTATGGAGGAGGAGAGGGCGAACGAGGCAACAGCAGGGCAGGGGTGTCACGAAGGAGGAGGGAGGGTGTTGGGATGCAGGTGGGGTGGTAAAGTCTCTGTGGCATCATGCAGGGATGGAGTGTGACCCATCAAATTGCTCACTCAGGTCTCTTGTGTCCAGGGAGGGCGAACAGAGCCTGGACTGGAGCAGGGAAGGGGCTACTGGATGAAATAGGGCAGGAGAGCCACTTGGGCAAGAGAGAACTGGAAGAACCCTGCTTTGGCCAGCAAAGCAGAGGCTGGACATGGCTGTGATTGCTGTCTAGAAATAGATCAGGATGGGAAACAGGAAGGAAAAGCGCTATTTCAGCCAGAGGCCAGTGCTGGCCAAAGAATGGAGTGGTATAGAAAATGACCGCAAATAAATTTAGGCTGGAAATTACAGCAGCCACTAGGGAATGCGCTTGAGGAGGCTTCCAGTGGGGATAGTGAGTTTTTGGCAGTCTGAGTGGCTGAGCAGGTACCAGAGAATGGTCTGGAGCCGCTGCATCCTGACTGGGCATCACCAGTTCCTGAGTTTGTAGGGAGCACTGGGACATCCCCTGAGAAATTTTATGTTGGGGCTGGGGGCTGCCAGCAAAGCTGGCACCAGCCAGGAGGACCCGTGTAGGTGCTGGTGGCAGCGCCGTTCCTGGGGCTGCTGCTGTCAGCCTGGGTGCTTGGGACCCTCCCTGAGCTCACTGTTGCCAGTGCTGTGTCCTCGAGTATGTGGGTCCATGGCCACAGCTCCCCATCTCCTCCTCTGCCCCAGAAGTGCCCCTCCTGCAGCTGCTGGGTGCAAGTGCTGCTGGGCATGTGACCTCCCAAATCCCCTTAAAGATGTCTCTAACCCCCTCTGCCTCCACCTCCAGGGGAGCCAGGCATTCAAGTGCACAGAGAGGTCGGGATCACAGTCAGCCCATGCCACCGGAGTCCCACCAAGCCCCTGCCTCAGCTTTCCCTGCTGCAGGTCCCCAGTGACACCAGCTTTGCTGTGCCTGCAAAATGGAGAGGGAAGAGGTGGTCTGGGCACTGATAACCCTGGGGAAACTGCCCTCTGGTCCATCATCTCGTGCCCATTTCCCCTCCCTCTCCTGCTGAGATGGCTCAAGAAGGGGTGGTGATGGCCCAGTCCTGGGGGAAGATGTTGTTCTCCTGTAGGAAAGCAGCTTGCCTGTTTTGCATTCCCTGTGACAAGGACCTCGGGGAAAGCCTGTGTTTTTTGGGCAGGAGCCAGTTTCAAAGGCGAGCAATCCTGACATGGGTGGCAGGTACCTGGTGGCATCTTGGCAGGGAGCTGAAGCCCAGCCAAGCTCAGGCTGAGGGCTGCACAATGCCTTGAAGACTGATGCCATGGGAAATGGTGCTGGCAGAGCAGAGCAGTGGCCTGGGTGTGTCTCGAGGGCTGTGGTGAACACTGGCTGTCTGGGATTCCCATGCATCCTTCCTCCCTGCACTTCCTTCTTCCGTGGCCCTAAGAAAAGGGGCTGGAGGTGAATTGGGGCTCTTGAAAGAGCAGGATCTTGAGATGATGTGTGTGGTTTCCCTAGTGCCAAAGGAGGAGGGCAGTGAGTCCTTCCAGATGCTTTCCCAGCCTCAGAGCCCTTATGGCTGCTGTGTGCCAGGTGCTCCTTGTCATCGAGATCTCTGCCTACACCCCCTGTCCCACTGCTGTGGTCAGTGCCGGTGTTGGGGTGTGCTGGTGTCCCCCCTCCTGCCTCGGGCTCAGCATCAGGGTGATGGGGAAGTTCCCACAGGAGGAAGACTCCGGCACAGTGACTTTCCTTCCTCCTCGGAATTGCGCTTCTCCCGTTGCAGAGCCTTGTCTCAGCTCCTGCACTGGCCGACCAGGAGACATGGTGCCAGTGACTCAGATGAAGATGAGGGCTTAATTAGCACCGAGAGAGGGGGGAAGAGAGAGAAAAGAGAAAGAGTCTTTCATTGCGAGAAGATTGATACCACCTCCCCCAGACAGTCACGTTCTGCCGCATCACCCTCAGCCCGGCGTCATGAGCACCGTGCCTGACACCAGAGGACAAATGGGGCCTGGGAGGTGGCTGGGAGGGACAGAGGGGCACTGCTTTATTAAAACCCCCAGTGAATTAATGTCTGGAGGTATTGAGCAGAGCTCATGAGGAGCCTTTGCAGCTGTCAGGCAGTGCCCTGCGCTCAGAGCTCCCGTCTGATCTCAGCTCCTTGGCTTGGGGGGACATACCTGGAGTGGGAGGGTCTGCAAGGTATTAGAGATGATGCCAGCAGCAAAATGCCTGTTTGAAGGTTTCCCACTGCGCATGAAGGGACAAACTTTGGGATTTGGCCCCTTCTTCAAACGCCACCTTCCCTGGCCTTAAGGCACCCTATAAATCTGTGTTCAGCGGGCCCTGCTGCCGTGGGGCTGCTTTGCCCCATCCCGGTGGATGTGCAGGGAAGCCCTGAATCAAACTGCTGGGGAAAACATGCTCAGGGTGGCCCCTCGCCCTCAGCACCCCAGTTTGGGCTGCAGGACCCTGCACCTCCAGCTATACCCACGTCTTACCATCTCTGCAGGCATGGTTGGAGGAGATGGAGGAGAGCAGTCCTGCCCAATGAGGGCTGCAGACTGGAGAGTATGGCCAGTGCGAGGTGCTGAAGGGCTCCAGGGCTCTTCTGGCAGGGAGCTCCCCTGCAGGGTGCCCACCAAGGCTTGGCAGGCAAGGCCACATTGCCCTGAGGAGCCTGGTGTGCTCAGCCTGGAACACTGAAGTTAACACACCCTCCCTCTGCTCCGTTGCTGGTGTTGAAGGTAACGTCACACGTATTCTTTTCTTTCCCCTGCAGACCAATGATGCCTTAGGTGCCACCTGGAACTGGCTGTACTTCATCCCCCTCATCATCATTGGATCCTTCTTTGTCCTCAACCTTGTCCTGGGAGTGCTGTCAGGGTAAGCAGTGTGGTCATTCCCTCCGAGCCATGCCTGTCACACATTTCTGAGACCCAGGGCCGGTCCCAGCATTGCTGTGCCCCTCCATCCCCTCCATGCCTGCCTGCCTGCCCCACAGCGAGGGATTGCTCCCTGGCTGTGCTTGGTTCTTTCACTCCCTGGGAAGCTGGGAAAGGGACAGCCTTAAAGATATTTATTATTACTGTTGTTTCCCCTTGCTAAAGATCTTGTGGTTTTGGTCACCTGGGAGAAATGGTCACTGGGGATCTTATGGCTGCTTGGGACCTGCAAGAGGGGAGAGACATGGGGGATCTATGAAAATGTGTTTGAGTCTAGGCTGGTTTTGGTGGAGCGTGCGTGGTTTGGGATGGGTTTGGGGAGTGATTCAGAGCACCTCTGTGCTGCGACCAGGAGGATGTGCCCAGCACTGGGGGGTGCACACTGGTGAGGTGCTTGGGGTGCATGTGAATGAGCCCAGAAGATGAGGAGGTAGGGACAATGCTGCTGTCCCTGTTCTGCACTTCCCAAGGGAAAGGCAGTTTTAATCCAAGCCATTAAGCTGGGTTTGGAGACAAAAACTCTTCTTGTCTCCATGACAATGAACTGTGGTTGCATCAGCACATCCTCAGCTGCTGGCAGGGGCTGGTAAATGGGGAGAGCGTGCCCTCTCCTGCACTGGGGGAAGATGTGGGCTCCTCTGCTCTGACTGAAGCAAGTCATTTTTTACCTAATTACCCATCATGGCAAAATGCAAAAGTCATTGTAACACTGGTTTAGCTAGATGGAAAGCCCTTAGATGCAAGAGTCAGGGTGGAGAATGGCCCTGGTCGTCTCTCTCCCTGTCCTGAGTGTCCCTGGGAATTCAAATGTGATGGTGGTGGTTTCCGGAGTTTCTAGAGTGGCAGGTTGGGCTTCTTTGGGGTCTGTTGTTGGGCTTTTTTTGTTGGAATTTTCCCAGCTCTCATTCTAGAGTCTGACTGAATCCAGGGGCTCTGGGGACAGGCTATGGGAAGGGCCTCACACTGCCCTGCAGAGAGGGAATTCTTGTGGGGGATGAAGATGTCCAAGCAGCGTTAAGGGGGAATTTGTATTTCTTATGCCACATCCAGCTTGGGCATTTGGGCAAAGTCCAGCTGGGTCTCAGTGCCAAGCAGGAGCTTTCCTACAAAAGCCTAGAGAAGGAAAGTTAGGAAGCTTAGGACTCGGCAGCTGGGAAAGCCCCTTATTACAACGTTAAATCGTGCCAGTGTGGTGTGCTCTGTGGACATCGAGGCGTTTGGTGCTGGGGTGATGCTGAAAGCACCTTGGGGACACAAGCCAGACACTGGCCAGAGGACCACAGTGGGGCTGGTGGAATACCTGGCCATGCCCTGGTCCAGCTTGGTGTTTCCCTGTACCAGGACTGCCCGAGGCAGCTGTTTCCATGCCTGCTGAATTGGATGCAGTCGTCTAGGACTCTTCCCAGGCACCGGCTGGCATTTCAACTGTTTGTTTATTGCTAATAGGGTTTGTACTGGGGAAGGATGCAAGTGGGTGGGTGGCCTAATTGGCAATGGAGATGCTCTCGTGGCGTGCCAGATATCCAGGGTAAAGCAGGACTGCTCAGCTTCCCAGAGGGCTGAGTGGGGTGAGCACAGGTGGGGAGCTGGGCTCTGCTACTCCATGGCAAGGCCACCGCGCGTGTCCTCCTGCCTGGACACAGCCCCAGCCTCTGTGGCTCAGTGGATGCAGCCCCTTGGTGGAATGCATCATCCAAAGCTACTGCTGGAGCCATGGAGGGGTAGGACCTAAGGCAGGAGAAGGTACTTCTGCACACAAATGATGTGTGACCTTGAGTGCAGCAAGAAGGGCCTCGTTCCTTGCTCTGTTTGCTGAGCCCTTCTTGTTTTCAGCACTCACTGCAATCTTCTTGTGCTGGAAGAGAGTACTTGGCTCTGCTGGGGGGTGGGAGGTGTGACCTTTCCATTGTCCAACTCTGAGCTGGATGAACAGGCAGGGCCCGGCGGGATACCCCCACCATGTCCCACAGCTGTGCTGAACTGAGAAGAGATGGTCGCTTTGGGAATGAGCTCCAAGGAAACACCTCCACTGGAATGAATTCTTTCCCTGGCAGTTCCACCCCTGCTTTGGGGGAAGACAGGCCATGCTCGGCTGAAATCATGGCCACTGTGTTAACGTGGGGTGCAGCAGGGAGCCCTGGGAGCCTCCATGCAGAAACCTGGCCCCACGTTGCTTGCACACTGCACCATCTGCATCGGCGGATAACAAGGTCCACTTGGGATTTCCAGCATTCTCCTCAAGGTTCACGCTCAGGAGCTGCTGCTGAGCTGCCTCTGCCCTCGCCTCGCCGCGGCAGCGGCTCCCTTTGGCGAGGCAGCTGAACACCCGGGGTGGGTCCTGAATGTGAAGAGGCTGCAGGAGAACATTTGTGTGTTTCATTTGCCACCAGCAGAAGTTTGCCGGAGCCCAGATTTAGCAATCTTCTGGTTGCGATGAGCATCTCTCCCAACAGTCAGTTCCCCAACTGTTAAGCTGAGGCATGACCTCTGTGATGTAAACAGCCTGGATCCATCTGCTCCTTAAGCACAAAGTATGTGGGAGAGGAAAAGAAATGATTTTCATCATAGCGAGGCTCCTCAGTTTTTCTCCCTAAATGCGAGCAGGCACACACGCACTGGAATCGCCTGTGACTCTGTTAAGAGGAGATGGAGCTGCTCCAGGCAGGAGCTTGGAGAGCCAGTTCTGCTGTGGCTTTGGCATTTATTACTGTGTCTATTAACTTTCCCCGTCTATGGGTGCAATTATGGATCAATTAATTCTGACTGAAAGCAGGAAAAGATTAAAAAAAAATTGGCCCTGTTCCTCTTTGGGAGCAGGTACAGAGCCCAAGGAGATGTGACTGCTCAGCTTTTAAAGCTACACGAGCTACTGAGATGATCCTGGCAGAAGAGAGTCAGTGGGAGCGAGTGAGGATGGAGCACCCATTGAAACGCTGCTGTCTACCTGAGGCTGCCTTGTGACCTGAGAAGTTGCATGTGCTGGAGATTTGCAAAGATCTGCTCTCCCTTTTTTTGTGAAACTGTTGAGTTTTGGGTTTTTTCCCTCAGCTGTTTCTCACATGAAACAATTTGAATATGTGTGTTTGGGCTGTGTCTCCAGAGCAGCAGAGACCCAACGAGAGCCGCGCTGCCCCGTCCCTGCTGCTGGTGTCATGTGCCAGTGGCAGTAGTGCCACCCCGGGAGTGACCACAGGCCTGTCCTAGTAACTGCAGAGGCCCTGCCTGCTTTGCCCCTCCTGGCAAGAGGATGGCTTGTGTCTAGTTTGTCACTGGGAGCAAGAAGATGAAAGACTGAAGATAAAAAATAAGCTGTGCTTGGAGGTGTAGCACTGAGGACTCATGCAGAGCTTCCTGAGGACTCATACATAGCTTCCAGTACCAAACAGGCTGCATTTTGACTCTTTCCCACCTCCCTTTCCACAGCCTCTGCAGAAAAATTTTGGTTTGCAATCACCCTCCTCCATTCATTGCAGCATCATCCTCCTGTTGAGGGAGGGCTGGGAGATTCCATTCCCATCTCCAGTGTTGTGCATCCAGCCCCTTTCCAGGGTGGCAGAGCTGTTGTGATCACTGGTATTTCTGGTCTGCAGCGATAGCTGAGTGGGTGTGGAGGGCAAAGGGATGCTGCCTGACCTGGGAAGACTGGGCCCTCGGGCCAGCCAAGGAGAAGACCTCTGGAAGCTAATGGCAGAGCAAGATATCAAGCACAATGGCAAGAAAAATGAAATCCATCTGCCTTGTACCCAACAAGAGATTAATTTAAATCCTCCTAATTGCTTCCACTCATCCTGGTGATGTTAAGTCTTTTCTCCCTTAAAGTCTTTTCTGCCCCCCACCCCCAGCTCTTACACTGAGCCTTTGAAAGAAACGACTAATGTTATAATTAAGGGATCAATTTGGCAAGACTTCTTTGTCTTAAGATCTTTCTTTCAGGTTGGGTTAGCACTGCGTTCCCAGTCTCCAGAGAGTTTTCTTCAGTTCCTTCAGGAGCCTTCTGTACCATCTTCTAAAATCTTTTCACTTCAGTTAATTTGAATTTTTTTCCCCATCCAATTTGGATGCATAACAAACGATGAATAAAATTAAGTTTTATAGCAATTAATAATAAGGGTGTTGAGGGAACAAGTGTACATTTTCAGTGGAGAGAGGGTTCTTCTTGCCAGCTCCACACAAAAACCTGGGCCCCACGTGGTGGAGCGGGATCTGGTGATTTGAAGCCAAAAACACCGGGAAGAGGATTAATGTCTCAAAGATTCATGGAAGGGGAAGTGGGGGACACATCACAATGCAGGAGGGCTTGTGGGGAGACCGTGAGTTCACAGCAAGATATCAACAAACAAAATTCTTTGCGGTAAGAATGGTCAGGCATTGGACCAGGCTGCCCAGGGAAGTAGTGGAATCACCATCCCTGGAAGTGTTCAAAAAACATGTGGATATGGCCTTTAGGGACACTGCTTAGCGATGAACATGGTGCTGTTGTGTTAATAGTTGGATTTGAGGATCTTAGAGGGCTTTTCCAGCCTGAAGGAGTCTGTGATTCTACACCCAAAAAATACAGAGTTGTAAGCATGAAAGCTTGGAAGCATCACGTTGGCTTTTTCCTGGAATGGCTGCAGGATCTCAAGGCATGGCTCAGATGAGATGCGAAGTGTCTGCATTTGTGTTGTGCTTGTGAACTCAGTAGTTGAAACCCCTTTTGAATGGAGGTGTGGGTGTCACGTGGAGGGGGCTGTGATGCCGTTCCCTCCCAGGTCCCCCAGCACCACCATGGGATGCACGAGAAACGTCCTCACTCTTTGGCATTGCCATGGTGTTTGAACACAGGCCAGGCAAAGGAGCCTTGGGGACCTTCATCTCTATTCAGCAGGCAGGTGGGCATCCATATTCAACGAGTGCCTCTCTGCCGTGCTCTGCTGGGCCACCTTTCTGCCAAGGGCTCCAAGCCCTGTGCAAACAGGCTGCCTGACAAAAGGCGTGCATGGCTGCTGTGCTGGATCCTCTGCTGCTACAGGGAATAATGACTCCTCTTACAGCTAGCTGGGTGAGAAATAAAAAAAAATCCACAACAAAAAGATGACTCGCTTGCTTTCCCCTTTGATTTCTCCTGGCAAATTATTTGCCAGCATGTCTCCGCTGCTTCAAAATTGCTCTTATTCGTGCCTCCTTGCAAATCTGCTCCGTGGACTGCCTGTGGTCCGCGAGTTGTGGGTGAAAAGGCTCTGTTTTGATCCTCTCGACAAAGCACTCAGCAGATAGCGCTTGCTTACAGATTGCTTTTGGAGTTGTTTGTTCCAGATTATTGTAATTTCTGTCCTCCTGGTTGACGGCAGCAATCGCGTGGCCATGGCTGCAGTGATTTGAGCCGGTGGATGGCTTTGGAGATGCCCAGTTCCTCCAGGAGCAGCTCCACCCTGGTGCTGGGCACTGCTGTTGGGTGATGCTGCCGGGACTCCCGTGGTGTTATCAATTCTCTGAGCACCATCGGCGGTTGTTTGTTTGTTTGGCAGTGGCACATGGAGCAGTTGCGTTGCAGGTTTCACACTCGATGGCTGGTTCTGAGTTCATTGTATCCATGTGTAGAAGGTGTCAACTGTAGTGCTGGAAGCTCCTGGGAAGTTAATGTGATGAAAGGTTGAAAGTTGGTGTGGGGTTTTTTTTCCATACTACATCTCACCTGCAGTACTGACCACACACCTTTCATCTGCAGATTGCTGTCACATGCGAAAGGAGACTATAAAGATGTTCTCTGCTCGCAGAGGATAGAAACTGGAGCACAGGAGGGAAGGGGAGGAGTGACGTTTTCCCAGCACTGCATGAGCCAGTGGGAGTGATTGTGAACAAAGCCCGGGGCTCTTGAAGCAGTGAAGCTGTGCTGCTCATGCCAGCCCTGCCTGATAAGACTGAAACACAATCTCGAGCTCCCATTTCTGCTCCTCGCTGCTGGGGCTGCCAGACCCTCTGCCACCCTTCTGCAGCTTCCCTGCAGCGTGGGCTGAGCGTGCTGTTGCCGCCCTTGGTGCAGCATTGCAGACAAACAGAGTTCTCTGGGCACTGGGAACAGCGATGCAAACCTTGGTGGTGTCATCCTTGGAAAAATGATGAAATTGAGAGTCTGCAGATAGAATATTTGTGGCTCTCTTCTCTGCTGATGATGCCCTCACTGATGCAGCCCAGCACCCTGTTGCCTTTCTTTGCTGCAGCAGCACACTGCTCACTCATAGTGAACTTGTCCTGTAGGTCCCTTTCCACACAGCTGCTCTCCAGCTGGGTAGATCCCAGCCTCTGCTGCCCTCCTGGATTTTGTTTTCCCATGTCCAAGACCTTGCACTTGAATCAGAGAATGGCCTGGGTTGGAAGGGACCATCTCATTCCAACTCTCCTGCCATGGACAGGGACACTTTCCACTCGACCAGGTTGTTCCAAGCCCCATCCAGCCTGGAACACTTCCAGGAATGGGGCAGCCACAGCTTCTCTTCATAAGGTTCTTGTTAGTCCGCTCTTCCAGCCTGTCCAGGTCTTCCTGCAGGATTGTTCTCCCTTCTGAAGTGTCCACTTCCTCACCCAGTTCGGTATGATCAGCACACTTGGCCTTGGAGAAATCCAGGTGGACAACCACAGGTTTTCTGCAAGGTAGAAGGTACCCGTCAGCATCTGCCCCTTCTTAACTGGGACAGTGATGTAATGGGTAATCTCAGGGCTGGTATCTCCCAGCTCCTTCCCGTTTTACCACTCCATGTCACCAACAGCTTGTCAGCTTTTCCTTCCCCAGCTCGTGTGACTGCCAGCGCTCTATAAATGTGCTCTCTTCAGCAGCGTCAGCTGTGCGCTCCCACTGCAGGTTTGTCACACCACGGTGACACAGAACTCCCGCCCAAGTACTCAGGGATGATCAAAGCTAACGGACAGGGAATACAAGAGACAGGGTGTTTCTGTTTGCCTTTCTTTTTGTATCCTTTCTTTTCACCACTTAGTGCTTCAGAGACTTTCTTGAGACAACACAGCTTTCTTAAGGAATCATAGAATGGTTTGGATTGGGAAGGATATTGAAAGGCCATCTGGTATAACCCCCTGCAATGACCAGGGACATCTTCAACTAGACCAGGTTGCTCAGAGCCCCATCCAGCCTGGCCTTGAATCTTCTCTGACTTTGGCAGTTCAAGTGTGCCAAAATCAAAAAACTCAAATCAAGCAATCACCCTTGCTGAAAAACTTGTTGTCTCCTTCAAAGCAGGCCTGTGAAGGACACCTTCCCCCTGCAGAGGTTTTTGTGCCTTTTGGACCCTCTCCCCCTGCCTCTGCCATGGGTGCAGTGCAATAATCCCAGTCTGCAGTGCCAGTTCTGCCTGTCACCGTCTGTTTAAGTTGAGGCTCCAGGTTACAGACTGCACAGTCAGTTCAACACTCACGCTTCAGTTCCTTTACACCTCTTGGGTAAATACCATCTGATCCCCCCCATTTGCAACTGTCTCAGCTGTGTTTGCCACACCGTCTGTTGTCAGTTCTGTCCCATAACCTTCTCTGACACCCTCCTGGAGTCTCGGAGGCAGTTTTTCCTCAGATTGTGGTGCTCAAACCTGAAGGGGAGCCATGAGCCAAGACCTGAGGAGGGCAGTAGTGTTACCTGATGCCTTACAGATGGTGTCTCTTGTGATGCATCCCATTATATTTGGGTTTTTTCACAGCAAAGTGGTGGTGCTGCCTCATCTTCGCTGTGTAATCCAGTATTTCTCTGATTTCCATCCTATCCTTTCTGCTGCCTCAAGTTGTTTTAAGACCGATTTGATAACTGGTTTGCTGGAAGCATCTTTAACAGAGGCAAAAGGTGATGAATCAATGGGTTTGAAGATGGATGGTTTGTTGCTTCACAGCATGGAGGCCACAACATTGATGTGACCAGCAGTATGTACCTGCTTTGAACTCAAAGATGGTCTAAAAAGTAGAAAAATGGATTGCAGGATCTGTGATACTCTTTTTTCTTAACTTGTTTTTGATTCTCGGTTTTCTTGCAGTTGGTTGTTCGGGGTTTTTTCCTGTTTTCTTGTGGTTTGGGTTTTTTTTTTTAAAGGGGACCCATTTTCAAGCTGGATGGTTGCACGAGTGGTTCTCCCATTGAAACCAGACCTGGGCTTTCCAGTCCTTAGAGCAGGTAACACTGGAACAAAACCATCCCTTCCCTGGTGTGAGGGTGGCTGTGGGGGCCTGGAGAGGAATGTGGCTGAGCATTGTAGTATCCCCAGGGGTCTCCTGCCAGGAGCAGAGATGCTCTCAGGCCACATGAGGGAAATGCCAAGGCTGTGGAGGACAATTTGCAGACAGAGGAGGAGCGAAGCATCTGCGCTCCCATCGCCCCGGCAGGCGGGGCACGGCGTGTGGGGGAATGGTGCCCTTGGGAGCAGGAGGACAGATGGCACACTGGTCCCCAAACCCCGCCAGGGCCTTCAGCAATTGCCTCTAGAGCCCTCTGAGTGTCTTTGGCTTCACAAGGCTGGGCAGAGGGGGGCTGCAGTGACACAAGGTTGGCATCGTGGAGCTCAGCTGTCGCGGGTGGATATTTTCGAGCTGGAGCCATCAGGATTTGGGACCAGAAGACCCAGGTGGACTAGCAGAGGTGTTGCTGGTGGAGACTGTGCAATCTGCTGGGGTGCTCTGAGCCCCCTCGCAGGGGCCCCATGGGGCAGCACCGCCCCAGGCTCTTTGCAGGGCAGAATTGGGCCGTCCCTGGTGATGTAAGCCCAAGAGCGCGGGAGCAGAGTCCTTCAACGGCAGGCAGGCGCCCGCTCTCTGGGCAATGCAAGGCTGCCCTGCCTGTGACTTGGAGCCTTCCCAAGCGGCTGTCAGTCACCATGGCTGGCCCTGTTCTCACTCACACACAGTATTATCTCTACCCGCTGCTGCAAATTGGCTCTGAGCAATCCTTGATCTGTCAGCATCGCCTACCCACTCTCAGATGTCACCAGCCCCCGCTGCTGCCCTGCTCGGGAACGTGTCTCTCCCAGATGTAATAATTCATTAAGTTGAGATTAACTTTCTTTTTTCCCCTCCCCTTTCTGCCACCCCTTCCTCCTTCTAATGGACAAAAGCAATTAAGCTCCATTAGGGATCAAGTGAGTGGGAAGTGACTCTCTCAGAGATGCTGCCGCAGATGCAGGACCTTGTCCCTGAGTGTGTGTGGCACCAGCCTCCTGTAAATTAGTGCTCCGTGAGCAAAAGGGCTGGGTTGGGGGAAAGTGTTGCTTGATGAGCACCTTTTCCAATTCCCCCATTCCCTTCTGCAGGAAAAGGTGGCTTGGGGTTCGGCTGGTCCTTCTGGATGGCTTCCTCTGGGGGCACATGAGGATGGTTTCTCTTGCCATGCAGCAAAAGGAGACACCAGCACAGGAGCTGGAGGACAGAAGGATGGGCAAGCAGGAAGTAGCAGAGAGTGGCCAGGTTCCCAGCTGATATAAATCAGGGGGAGCTTCCCAAGTGCTCCCAGTTGCACTCAAGCTGAGAGAGTTGGGGTTGTTCAGCCTGGAGTGGGGAAGGCTCTGGAGAGACCTCAGAGCCCCTTCCAGTGCCTAAAGGGGCTTCAAGAGAGCTGGAGAGGGACTTGGGACAAGGGCCTGCAGTGACACGAGAGTAGGGAATGGCTTCCCACTGCCAGAGAGCAGGGTTAGATTAGCTATTAGGGAGAAAATGCTCCCTCTGAGGGTGGGGAGGCCCCGGCACTGGGTGCCCAGAGAAGCTGTGGCTGCCCCATCCCTGGAAGTGTCCAAGGCCAGGTTGCATGGGACTCTTAGCATCCTGGTCTAGTGGAAAGTTTCCCTGCCCATGGCAAGGAATGAGATGGTCTTTCAGGTTCCTTCCAACCCAAATCATTCTAGGATTTGGTGTCTATGGGGTCTGGGAAAAGTGCTGCCAAGGCTGCCATGAAGTTATGGCCTGTAGGGCAGAGCTGGGAGGACCAGAGGGCCAAACCAGAGGAGGACAGGCAACTTCCCCTCCAGCTCTGACTCCAAACAGCATCTTCTCATTCCTTGACGTCCCATATTTGCAAATAAAGTGTGGTGAGGGGTGATAGCACAGCCAAAATGCTCCTGCCTTTCCTCCAGCTGCAAGGAGGGGTTTTGGCATAGCATGCCCAAAACTGAGAGTGCATTTCTCTGTTGGCTGAGGTAGGTCCTTCCTTCTCCCCCATCTCCTCCCACCCTCCTTCCCTTCACTTAGGCTGCTTTTCTCTTCCTTGTCTTTTGTTTTCCCTCCCTTCCCTGCCCTGGGAAGAAAGTCTCATTTCAGTCTGAAAGCCAGTGCTGGAGAGGGAGTCATTTGACGCTTAATGCCAGAGCGGCATTCATTCCTCATGAAGGAAACTTCACCTTCCTGGGGTGGAATTAAAAACGCTTGAATTGTCTGGGGATCTTAAACAAGAGATGCAGGGAACATTCCGGGCTTTCCACACAAACACACACGCACACACACACACATGCAAAAGCCCACACAGCATCAGGGTGTAATAGCTCAGCTGGGGTAATGCACTTGAACGCTCTCTGCAGCAGACAGACCAGCTCTTTCAGTTCTTTGGAATAGTTTTTATTTTTTGAGGCCTGAGATTGCTGCTGGTCTCTGGGGAGAGAGATGTTTCTCTCGCGGAGAGAGCAGTGCCATTTGCTATTTGTAATCATGCTTCCCTTGGAGCGTCCGGGGACCAGGACAGGGCTGAGGGCATGGCCTGGAGTTCTGTAGATGCTGGGACTCGGGGGTGGGATAGGGAGTGGTCATCACACCTGGACAGCTCTCGTGAGACACTGAGATCCAGAGGAGGACAGGGATGTCTCAAGTCCTGGGAAAATACTCCAAAGAGAGGCTGGAAAGGAAAAGGATTCACAGGAGGAGGTGAAGGCAAGGGACAGGACCTTCCCTCCTCCATCCCCTCACTGCCTCTTCACAGTGCCTGGTTTTTATTCCCTGAAGGGACGCACAGAAGCTGAGCTGGCTCTGGATTTGAGTGGCACTGGGAGCATCCTCCCTGAGGGGCAGCAGCTCCCAGCTGGAGTATGCAGGGCTAAGCAATCAAGCAGGGGGTTAGCTCGCATCCATCCATCCCTCCTTCTGTCCTCCCTGATCATTCACTCATCCCCTGGCCATGCTTTGGCTGGGGATGGCCGTGCATGTCTCCAAGAATCACTTTGGTCCCTGCTTTCCGTCCCATGGTTCCCAGGCCCCTGGGCATCCTGCTGCCCCTTGGCCCTGCTCTCACCCTTCCCTTCTGCCCTTCCCCAGGGAGTTTGCCAAAGAGCGAGAGCGCGTGGAGAACCGCCGAGCCTTCATGAAGCTGCGGCGCCAGCAGCAGATTGAGCGGGAGCTCAACGGCTACCGGGCATGGATAGACAAAGCGGGTAAAGGATGGTGGCCAGGGGGACATCCAGGGGGACTGTGGGCACTACAGGCTGCTGGTCGTGCGGGGTAGTGGGGATAGAAAGGAATCCCTGAGCCCCGAAGTGCCCCCGAGGTGCTCACATGGTGATGTTGAGTGCACGGGTGAGCTTGGTGTGATGGTCCCACCACACTGCAAGCAAGGACATCACCAACGCCTGGTGAATCCTCATGTTCTGTGGCATGAAATTGTCACATTCTGTGCACAAGGCACGTTACATCTCCCAGGAGGCTCTGAGCAACACGGCTATCAGCTGTGCTCTGCCGTGGTTTCCTTTCTCCTGGCATTTGCTGGAGTCCCCTGCAGTGGAGGGCGGCGGGAAATAAGAGCAGTGAACAGGGGTTTTCCAGTTAAATCTCCCCCTGGAGCCATCTGGAGGGGATGCACTTACGGGTTCCTACCTCAGGACTCCTGGACCTGGGCTGGGGGTGGTGGAGGTTCCTCCTGACACCAGGCATGACAGCCCATGGGTGTTGGTTCCCAAACTGCCACAGCCCATGTCCTTGCTTGCTCCTCGCAGGAATCAGGTTAATGCAGTCAGCTCCGGGAAGGGAAGATTTACACTTTCATCCAGCGTTCAGACTTGTAAAACATGAGTGTTTTGACATGAGTCCTGAGCACCAGACCTCAGCTTTCGCCCTGGGCTGGGTTGTTGGAGCCGCAACCCTGCCTACAATTTTCAACTTCGTTAAGGAGCTAAATGACAGTGGGGGGAGAAGGGCTGATTACAAGTTAATTTTTATTTCTGCCGCAATGTTTGGTAGCTGCCACTTGTCACCCTCCAGAATTTGCTTTTGGGCCCTTAAACAATACTTGGTAAGAGTTTGCAGTCTAGCTGGGGAAAGTTCTTAAGTACAAGGCAGTGACATCTGACAGTGCCTTGTCTCCTGATGCTGAACTGTGTGTTTTACGTAGAGGAAGTCATGCTGGCTGAAGAGAACAAAAACTCGGGGACCTCAGCCTTAGACGGTAAGACAAGCAATGCCCTTAAAATCTGCCTGCCCTTCCTTCTGCCTGCCCAGAGCTGGAGGCTCAGACCCTCCAGCTGTGATGGGAGGTCTGGGGAGGCCCTAGGGGGATCTGCACCCAAGAGAGGGGTGAGGGGAGGTGGATTGGCACCATAATCCCTGAGAGAACATGGAGGCTGGGAGGTGTCAGATCCCGCACAAGGGATAGCTCTGGACTAGGATCCCCTGGGTGTCTCCGTCCTGTTAATAGACCTGAGTACTGATCACCAGGTCCTGATCCAATGAGCTGGCTACTGGCAGGGTTGGGCCACTGAGACTCCAACACCTGTTCCCCTTGCCTTCCCAGTGCTCAGGCGAGCCACCATCAAGCGGAACCGGACAGATGCCATGTCGAGTGACGAGCACTGTGTCGACATCTCCTCCGTGGGCGAGCGGAGGCTGGCGCAGAGAAGACGTCTTAATCCAACCTTGGGTCAGTGCAGTCTGCAGCTTGCTTCCCCCAAACCTCTGCCAGCTGATTGGGTTCCCGGAGTCACACCCATCATATGGAGAGTGTCACAGACCAGCCACCTCTGCTAGTTTAGTGGCAAACCTGCTGCCCCCTGTGCCACATAAAAACTCTCCCGACAAGTTGTGCCCCATAAGAGCAATGTCCGTGAGCCATCTGTCCTGTCTCACGTTGCAGGAGAGGCTGGAGCATCCAACTCCTTGTCCCCCTTCTTTTCCTTTAGGCAACCCCTCGAGTCACTCTGGCCTGAAAGGCGCTAGGGTGGATGGTGCCTCCTACTTACGGCACAAGGAGCGGCTCCTGCGCATCTCCGTTCGCCACATGGTGAAATCCCAGGTCTTCTACTGGATCGTGCTGAGCCTGGTGGCTCTCAACACTGCCTGCGTGGCCATCGTCCATCACAACCAGCCAGCCTGGCTCACCCATTTCCTCTGTGAGTCCCTCGGCTTGGTGTAGATGGGAGAGCTCTGCCTGGGCAAGAAAAATCTTCTTATCTCCAGCGGCTGGAGGTTGCAGCACACCCTCACTTCCTGCCTCAAGGCACATAGGGATGAGTCCCACCACAGTCGTGCTGGCGTGGAGCTGGGTGGGGAATAACCTCAGCTCCACTCACTGTTGATAACAAACGACCATGCACAGATATTTAATTCAGCTTTGCCCTTGGCCCCACGGCCACTGAGGGCTGTCTTAGCCTTGTGAGCAAACATGGAGGAGTTGTGCTGGCTTCATGCCCTTCAGGTCTGATGTGTTTGTCAAAACAGAGAAACAGACTGCCAGTCTCAGCGGAGTTTATCCCAAAATTGTGAACAGTGGCGATGGAAAGCTTGCTGGAGAACCATCTTTGAATGCACACAAGCCATTGCTGGAAAGGCGTGAATTTGCAGGGATGGGACTGGTCATGGCAGAACACCCTGGTTAAAATCTTTGTGCAGAGCATTGTGAGGGAATCCCAGGCTTGAAACCAGTTACTGGAGCCTGCCTGAGCCCACCATGGGCCAGGGCACAAGGTCAGGTCTCAGAAGCACTGCAGCGTGGGCTACTGCAGAGCAGCGTGGTCAGCCCCACCACATGTGTCACTCCTGAGCTGCTGCGGTGGGGACAGTGCTGCTTTCTCAGACTTGTTATTCTTCCTCACCTTGAAAATGTCCCTGTCAAGCCCCAGCTCTACCCAAATCTGCAATAGGAGGCTCAGGCTTGCCAGGCTCCCAGCACGTTGTGGTGTGGTATGGCAGCTGGTCGTGGTGAGAAGCATCTTCTGGGAAAGGTGAAGAGCCAGGCTCTTGCCTGCTAAATGTCCATGAAATAGCTGGAAAGGCTTTTCACTGGCTCTTGGCTGTTTGGCTCTGTTTCCCTGGCCAAGTTCCAGCCATGCAATTGTTTTAATCCAGGTTGATAATATTTCCCTACAGTGTCGTGTGGTTGATGCCTTTGCAGGCTCCTCAGCCACTGTGGTTTTAATGCCAAAGAGCTCCGTGCTGGCCATGTCTGGTCCTCTCAGTCCCGTGGGACACTGGTGCACCTACCGTGAAGGATTAACTCATGGGCTTGATGCTCTGTTACATATGGTTTAGTGCCTCACAGAAAAAATTCGCTCATCCCAAACCCTGAGAGCTTGGTGATGCGGCATGGTCCCATCTCTGTGGTGTTCTGTATGGTCAGCTAGTGGGTGCACACAGGATGCTCCACACAGCTCGGAGTCCCAAGCCTGCTCGGGTTTTGTCTTTCAGACTATGCAGAGTTCCTGTTTCTTGGGCTCTTCCTTCTGGAGATGTCCTTAAAGATGTACGGGATGGGGCCACGCCTTTACTTCCATTCTTCCTTCAACTGCTTCGACTGTGGGGTGAGTGGCCCCAGGGATGCTCTGGGTGTGGGGGGAGGTGCTTGGCAGGGCTCTGCAAGGCAAGGCACCAGGGGGGAGAAGAGGATGGCCCTCACAGTGGGCAGGGAGCACTTTCTGCTGGGACAGCCTCTGACACCAGGTCCTGGACTGGGTGGTGGGTGCCTCGTCTTCAGGGAGTTTAGATTTCCTGCAACAGCCCGTCCTGAGCCTGTCTTTGACTTGTGGCTGTATCTGCTTCTCAGGTCACAGTGGGAAGCATCTTCGAAGTGGTTTGGGCTATATTCAGACCAGGAACCTCTTTTGGAATCAGTGTGCTACGAGCTCTTCGTCTCCTGCGCATATTTAAAATAACCAAGTGCGTACCCACCATCAGTGCCTGTCGTCCTTTGTCTTGGACTGTGGCTGCAGCCCAGATCCAGTTGCTCCTGCTCTCCTGCTGATGGTGTCAGCATCACTGCCAGTGCTCCAGCAATATTTCTGCTTTCTAGGTACTGGGCATCCCTGAGGAATTTGGTGGTGTCACTGATGAGCTCCATGAAATCTATTATCAGTCTGCTCTTCCTCCTCTTCCTCTTCATTGTAGTCTTTGCCCTGCTGGGAATGCAGCTGTTTGGAGGCAGGTAGGTCATTTCAAGGCGGAGGAACAGGAATTTCTTGGTGTTAAGGCCAAGTGATGACACCCTCTTTAGGGGCCCAGCAAGACTGTAGCCTTCCCCCTCAGTCTCCTCCCAGTTGTACCTCTCCCAAAAAAAATCACTGCTCAAGGGCTGCCTTTGGGCTATGTGGGTACTTCTAGCCAGGACACCTTCTTGTTTCTGGCACCAAATGCTCAGGAGACCTTTTTTGGAGTGGGGGAAGGTCCTTCTAAACACAAGAGAACTGATAGCACAGCAGTCGGGGGTTTGGTGACCTTGATATTTCATCCCGTTTACGTTCACCTGGTTCCCGTTCCAGGTTTAACTTCATGGATGGGACTCCATCGGCCAACTTTGACACCTTCCCTGCAGCCATCATGACGGTGTTTCAGGTAGGAGGTGGGCTGCCAGGAGACACAACCAAAGGGACTTGGGACCTTTGCTTACTCCCCCATGGCTGGGAGGGGCTCTTTGCACCAAACAAGTTCCCCTCCATCAGCCATTAGGTATAACTTGCTTCCTCCCTCTCCTGCACAACAAAGTGGATGGAAAGAGATGAAAACTCTTCCACCTCTGTTACAGAAGATGAAGAATTTCAAAACTCTTCTGAGGAGACTTTAAATCCTCATCAGTGTCCAGTGGGATCTCCCTCAGGTGCTGCAGCTGCAGAATTGGGTTATCCACTGCCCAGGGTCTCCCTACCTGGCTCCTGAGTGTTGGTGGCGCAGATGTCCAGGTGGTGGGAAGGTGCGGGTGACAGAGCTGCTGCCTTGTCTTCCCACAGATCCTGACAGGCGAGGACTGGAACGAGGTGATGTACAATGGCATCCGCTCCCAGGGAGGCGTGCGCTCAGGGATGTGGTCCTCCATCTACTTCATCGTCCTCACCTTGTTTGGAAACTGTATCCACCGGGCTGCTGTGCTTTTAGTGGTGACAACCCCATCTCCTCACCTTCTCTGGGGGCATCCCCCTCCCCACTTGCTGCTCCTTCTTCCCCTCCCAGCTGAGGGAGACCCACCACACACCTGTGGCAGCGCTGGGTGTCCCAAAGGCAGAGAAGGAGCTGGGTGGAGGTGCACTGAGGGCTGTTTCTGTGGGATGGGAGAGGAGTTTGTGCCTTTGGCTGAGCTGGCAAGGAGCCGTCAAGGCCACCCTCCCCTGGGAGCTGCAGATACACATGTCCTTAACACTCAGCTTGTGCATCCTTAGCTGCTCTCAGATACTCTGCTGAACGTCTTCTTGGCCATTGCCGTGGACAACCTGGCCAATGCTCAGGAGCTCACCAAGGTATGTTCCTGCTGCTCCTTTTCCTTCTCCTGTGGAGAGAGCAGGGGCAAAGCCATTTAGGCTTTGATTTAGGAAAATGCTTAAACCTGCTGGTCTTTCCAGGAATGCACACACTTCAAGTATGGCTTTAACTATTTCTCCGTTTAAACTCCCCAGTTCTGTTTGCCATCAGTCAGATCGAGATAACCCTCATCTGCTGGATGGGATCTGATGTGGGGACTGTTATCTGCCCGAGCACTCTGGAGATGTGGAGTGGGAAGCATTTTCCAGTGGTGTCAATATTTATTCCCCATCTGCCTACAGGGCAGCGGATGTGATTTAGGATGCAATTTAGGCTGGTGTTTAGCTGCTTTTAAGACCATGTTGGGAAATATTTGGGGAATGCTAAATTGTTGGGGCACCATCTGGATAAGGGTGAGTAGGAGAGAGCTGCAAGGGTCGTACCCGCTCCTTGGAGCAGACCAGTGATCCTGTGGTGCCCAGGTTTCTGTAGAGCCCATGCTATTGCTCATGTCCCTGGGGCTCACCGGGAGGCTTCCACGCTCGTGTAAATCTGACCCAAAAGGGGGCGTGGTGCCAGTTTGCCTGAGGGGCGTGTGCAGGGGTCCCTGTGCTCCCTCGGTGGGTGCAGATGGCACTTCCAGGGCCTGCGGGCTGCCGGCTGCCGCTGGGGTGCGAGGGATGGGAGAGCCCCACGGCTACCAGCAGCGTCAATTAAGAGAGCGCTGAGTTTTTGAAAAGGCTGAATGCTCGCTAATGACTCCTAATGACATTCTTTGCTCCGGAGACACAACCATACTCATTAAAGCAACCCGGTCTCCGCCGGGGTCATTCATGGATGCCTTACCTCCCACTCTGTTGGGGCGATGCCTGTCTGGCCCCTGTGGCTGTGAGGAAGGGAGGGCTGAGCTGGTCTGCGCTGTTTGGGGTTGTTCCACCATGCTCAGCCCAGCTCTTGCCTGGAGTGGGCTGGGTTCACTTATTTAAGCAGCACTGACGCCTTTGGGAAGATCTGGTGTAGTGGGGAACCTGCATTCCCACGGCACAAGGGAAATAAAGTGTCTCTGGAAGTACAGGTCCCCCTCTATCCCTCAAGCCTTGGCATCAAGGGTGGTCCTGTGCATCCCTCACTGCTCCCGATGGCTGAGCTTTCCCTTGGAACCCCGGCATCCCACTGAGCAATGCTCCTCTTTTCTCCGCAGGATGAGCAGGAGGAAGAGGAGGCCTTTAATCAGAAGCATGCCCTTCAGAAAGCCAAAGAAGTCAGCCCCATGTCTGCCCCAAACATGCCTGCTATCGAGTGAGTGACTCCCCAGCACCACCCCGGTGACCCCCTGAGCCCAGCCAGGCTTAGAAGGGCACAGAGCTGCAGCAGAGCCTGGCATGGCTGGCTGGGAGGGCTGCCACAAGGAAAAGGGGTCCCCACATGGGGTGACTCCCTCTCTGGGCATCCTCCTGAAGATGGATGGAGGTCTAGGAGTGTGGTCCGCACGAGCAGCAGTGCTTTTAGGGAGGTGACAGCATGGGGAACAGGTCACCAGGGAAGTCCTGACATTGCCAACCTCTACACCAAGCTGCAGCCTCAGTGCTTGGGCATGGCAAAAATACGCTAAAAGAGGCTTTGTGCCCCAAATATAGAGCTCAAGCACTCAGGGCTGATGGTAGGAAGCTGGGGAGGAGGAAGGTATCTCAAGTTATTCTTGAGGAGGGGTGATATTTGTTCCTGGGGAGTGTTTCTTCATGGCAGAGCTGCAGGAGAGCAGCCAGGGCTGGGGGAGAAGGGAGCAGCGGTGTCACAAATCTCCCTCGGGCTCCTTCCTTGGGAGCGAATGCAGTTAGGAAAGATGGAGCAGTTTTGTGAAACCATGTTTGATTGTACAAAAATTTGATTTGGGCGAGAAAAAAAAAGCCTCAAACCACATAAACCTCCAGCATGGTGTTAAGAAGCCTTGTCTCTGCATTTCAGCAGGAGAAAATTCTGTTTTTTCCTTCCTAGATGCCTTTTTTCTCTTTATTTTGAGATGTCATATGGTCTAAATCACATAAAACTTTCAAAGTCAACATTGGAACGAGGCGTTTTGATTTGTTTCCCAAAACAGTACATTTCAGTACAGCTGAAGGGATTTTTTTCCCCCTTCTTTTTTTTTTCTT